>JAFMOD010000235.1:217658-230973 GCA_019802435.1 Corydoras maculifer
TGTGTGTGTGTGTGTGTGTGTGTGTGTGTGTGTGTGTGTGTGTGTGTGAGGCTGCAGCTGAGCTCTTTGTGAGCGGTTACAGACGGTGATTCCCTAAAGCCGTGGCAAAACAAAGCGGCAAGGAACCTGCAACCGAGCGTTACGCACACTGCCACAGCCGAGTGTGTGTGTGTGTGTGTGTGTGTATGTGAGTGAGTGTGTGTATGTGAGTGAGTGTGTGTATGTGAGTGAGTGTGTGTATGTGAGGGAGTGTGTGTATGTGAGTAATGAAAGACACACGCACTGGTGAATGTCCTCCCCGTGTCCGTGTGGGTTTAATCCACGTTCTCCGGTTTCGTCCCACAGTTCCGAAAACATGGCTTCAAGGTCAATTGGCTGCTCTAAATTGCCCCTTTATAACTTACCCCCTCATAGTGTGTCTATGTAAGTGAGTGTTTGTTCAGCGATAGATTGGCACCCTGTCCTGGGTGTTTCTGCCCAGCACCCTAAACGTTCTCCACTAGATGGGCATGGAGAACCCCCTCCTCCTGCCAACCTACTAAAGGATTTAGAGAGAGGCAGTTCGTATCCCTCACAGAGGAATCGGTACTCCATATTTACCACACACACACACACACACACACACACACACACACACACACACGCACTGCTGAAGTGAGCACACATGCACGGGGGAGCAATTGGGGTCAGGTGACTTACCCAAGGGCACTTCAGCCAGTGTGCTTCAGGGCATAAGGCTGGTTCCTTAACCACAAGCTCCTGACTGCCCCAGTGTGTGTGTGTGTGTGTGTGTGTGTGTGTGTGTGTGTGTGTGTGTGTGTGTGGGTGTGTGTGTGTGTGTGTGTGTCAGACGAAAGCAATAAGCCGGCTGAAATGGTGCCATCACACACACGATTGATCAGGTGAATTCTATCAGACTCTATGAGTGCTGGGATTAAAGGGGTCAAACCTGCAAAGATCATACACTCCCCATTCAGTGTGTGTGTGTGTGTGTGTGTGTGTGTGTGTGTGTGTGTGTGTGTGTGTGTCCACAGTATTGTTCAGGTCTTTCCAACCTCGTACTGCATCCCAATGCATATTTGGAACGCTATTACACAACTGTGTCTAATAATAATAATAATAATAATAATAATAATAAAAATAGGCGGCACGGTGGCTTAGTGGTTTAGCACATTCGCCTCTCAGCGCTAGGGATTCCCGGTTCGAATCCCCATCTGGGTGGAGTTTCCATGTTCTCCCCGTGTCTGCGTGGGTTTCCTCCGGGTTCTCCGGTTTCCTCCCACAGTCCAAAAACATGGATCAAGTTAATTGAATTCTCCAAAATTGCCCCGTTTAGAGTATGTCTGTGTGAGTGAGTGTGTGCCCAGCGATGGATTGGCGCCCTGTCCTGGGTCTATCTGCCCAGCGCCCGAGATGTTCTCCCCTGGATGGGCATGGGGAACCCCACCGCGACCCTAATAGAGGATAAGCGGGAGATAATGAATGAATGAATGATAATAAAAATAATAATAATAATAATAATGTAACTCAGTCTTATAAAGCGGACTAGATGACGTGGTGGAAGATCAGATTATTAACGATTTATCTTTTAATAAAGTCATTTCTGAATCAGAGCTTGTTTTTTATTACAGTGTTTAAGTTTGTAAGTGTTTTATTAAAGTGTATTATTGAGAATAAATCACATCCAGAGGTGGAGCTGTACTCCACTACACACCGGGACTCATTACACCTCTTTATGGAGGTTTATTCAGAATAAGCCACGCCCTCTCGTACTGTATTAATTAAATCAAACGTTACAAACACACTGTAATAAAATAATAAATGCGTTTATTGAAAGCTAAATCGTTAATAATCTGATTTTCCACCACGTCATCTAGTCTGTCTTATAAAGAGAACGCTGATCGCTGAGTAACAGGATTGAGGTTTCTCTAACCATCACACTGCCCTCTAGTGTAATTAAATCTAAATTGCAGAAGACAGTTTGTAAACAGTGTAACAGGTTTAGTGCTGATCTCTGTTTCTATGAATCTGTATTTTAGGATTTAAAATAATGTATTGTATATCACACTGATACCAATCAGAAGCTCAGAGCCAATCAGATTTTGAGGAGAGGAATTAGGTAAAACCAATGTACTGTGTGTGTGTTTGCAGTATTGTTCAGGTCGCACCCAAATGCATATTAAGAACACTATTACACAACAGTTCTAATAATAATAATAATAATAATAAGAGCAGGTTTTCAACCCAGTGTGCTGTGGTAACTCCATCTTTAAGTCATTCTCGGAGTGTGGATTGCCCCTGCCCTCTGAGGTCTCCAGCGAAAGGCGTTTTGGTGAAATGAATTGCCCTGATATCGGGGATTTTGGTCTCTATTCTCCTTTCATCCCTCACTCTGTGTAATCATTGGGACTCTGAGGCTTTCTCAGCTCCTATAATTGTCTCTTCAGAAACTCCGGCTTGTTGCAATAACTCGGGAAGGTGTGTGTGTGTGTGTGTGTGTGTGTGTGTGTGTGTGTGTGTGTGTGTGTGTTTTGTGCATCTGCTCTAACACCGTTCATCTCCAGGAAAGCAGTGGCCTTAACTCGGGTGTTTATGTGATGACATCATGTGATATTTGATCTGTTGTGACGGGACAGGACCCAGGAGAGGACGTTTTCATCCATACAGCGGGCTTTAATTTAATTAACGGGGAAATGCTGGTAGCGTAGTGGTTGGCATGTTCTCCCCTCAGCACTGGGGATTCCAGGTTCGAATCCCGGTCTGGGTGAATTTTGCATGTTCTCCCAACCTCCACATGGGTTTCCACTGTGTTTTCCGGTTTCGTCTCGTAGTCAGAAGAGACATGGATTCAAGGTCAATTGGCTGCTCTAAATTGCCCCATGTGTCTGTGTGTGTGTGCCCAGCGATAGGTGGGTGTCTTGTTCTGGGTGGATATTCCCAGCGTCCCAAATGTTCACCCCTGGATGGGCATGTGGCACCTTGGGGGGGGGTCGGGTTGGGAGAGCATTTCGGGCGCTGGGCAGGATGCCAATCTCTCACTGGGCACACTCACTTACTCACACGCACACAAACACTATATAGGGGCAATTAGAGCATTCAATTCACCTTGAAGCCATGTTTTTGGACGGTGGGAGGAAACCGGAGAACCCGGAGGAAACCCACACGGACACGGGGAGAACATGCCATGCAAACTCCACCCCGATTGGGATTCAAACCTGAATCCCCAGCGGTGAGAGGAGAACATGGCAAACCACTGAGCCACTGTGCCGTCCACTCACACAAACTATATGGGGCAATTTAGAGCATTCAATTCACCTTGAATCCATGTTTTTGGACGGTGGGAGGAAACCGGAGAACCCGGAGGAAACCCATGTGGACACGGGGAGGACATGTAAACTCCACCCAGATTGAGATCCCCTCCCCCAGGACACGATATATTATATTATATAATATATATATATATATATATATATATATATAGGGCGGCACAGTGGCTTAGTGGTTTAGCATGTTCTCCTCTCAGCGTTGGGGATTCAGGTTTGAATCCCAATCTGGGTGGAGTTTGCATGTTCTCCCCGTGTCTGCGTGGGTTTCCTCCGGGTTCTCCGGTTTCCTCCCACAGTCCAAAAACATGGATCAAGTCAATTGAATTCTCAAAATTGCCCCATATAGAGTGTGTGTGTAAGTGAGTGTGTGCCCAGAGATGGATTGGTGCCCTGTCCTGGGTCTATCTGCCCAGCGCCCGAGACGTTCTCCCCTGGATGGGCATGGGGAACCCCACCAAGACCCTAATAGAGGATAAAGCGGGAGATAATGAATGAATGAATGAATAATTATATATATATATAATTTTAACATCAGTGCTTTCCCCCCTCTGCAGCTCTTCAGGACTCGTCGCTGGTGAACGGCCACGCCCACTCAGGGCGAGACTTCCTGCGCAAACAGATGCGAGGAGATCTCTTCACAGCCCAGCAGCTCGAGGTACTGGACCGCATGTTCGACAGACCGCCCTACCCCGACCTTTACCCTGTCTCAGACACCAGCAAGCCGGTCCAGGTAAGAGGCGAGGGGGGGGCGGGGCGGGGCGGGGCGGCCTGGCCTTTAACACCTCAGGGAACACTTGCAGGATATAGTGTGAGGTTCACCTGCTTTACAAACAACAATCAACCTGTCCACGTCCTGCCCGCTCCCGCCAAGGAAGAGACGCCGAGTCGGGTTGCCAGTCTCACGGAAAACGCTCCTTAGCAAACGAACGTGGGAAACTCGAATACTTGGCCCCAACCCGAGTGGCTGAAAATCACACAAACACAAAGACAACACAACAAATAACCCTCGAGACCCGCCCACCAACAGACTGGACTCAAAACCGCATGAGCACGTATAACAGGGGGGTCCAAACCCAATCGCACCGGGGGCCAAAACCTAATCGTTAATAATCTGATCTTCCACCATGTCATCCAGTCCGGTTTATAAAGTGAACGCCGATCGCTGAGTAACAGGATTCCTCTTTCTCTAAACGTCATTCTAGTCCAAAACACATCTAGTGGTCAAATTACAGAAGACAGTTTATAAAAAACATCGGGGGAAATAACATATTGTATATCACGCGTTGATACGAATGTGAAGCATGTGTGATTGTCATTATTATTACGGCTGTTTTTATAAACTGTCTTCTGTAATTTGGTCACTAGAGGGCAGTATGATGTTTAGAGGAACTGGAATCCTGTTACTTAGCAATCGGCGTTCACTTTATAAGCCGGACTAGATGACGTAGTGGAAGATCAGATAATAATCTCCTGGAATTTGGACACTAGAGGGCAGTACGATGGTTAGAAAAACCGGAATCATGTTACTCAGCGATCAGCATTCACTAATTATTAACGATTTCAATAAAGACGTTTCTGAATCAAAGCTTGTTTTTTATTATAGTGTGTTTGTAAGTGTTTTATTAAAAACTAAATCGTTAATAATCTGATCTTCCACTCTTCATCTAGTCCGCTTTATAAAGCGAACGCCGATCGCTGAGCGACAGGATTCCGGTTTCTCTAACCATCACACTGCTCTTTAGTGTTCAAATGTATTGTATATCACACACTGATACCAATGAGAAGCTCAGAGGGGGGGTATGGATAGTGATGTCACACGGCTCAGCCAATCAGGTTCAAGAAGCGGAACTAGGTAATACCAATGTGCTGTAGGAGGCGCTAGAGGAGCGAGCTGGATGTTAACAGTTGGTTTGTTCAGCAGAGAACCTTCACACTACGTTCTGTAAGGATTTCAGCTCAAATGCTTTCCTTTACCCCCCCCCACCCCCCACCCGACGCCCCCCTGCTCGGCTACCGGCACTGCTCGACTCACCAGAACTGCTCCACCCCTCTGACCTCACAGCCCCGGAGCCCTGACCCCTGACCCCCATGTGCTTATGTCACTGCTGATGCTTTCCTGTGCATTTTGTATGGGGTTACACTGGGATAGGACGCAGGAGGTGTAAGTGCCAAACACTCGTTTCAGACCCGTCACACTTGATCTTCACACTTCACACGGAATTCTTAATTTAAATTTGTAAACTTAAAAAACGTCAAATAAAAGGTCAACGTATTTCAGCGTATAAACATTTTAACTAATTAATTCATTCATTCATTATCTTCTGCTTTATCCTCTATCAGGGTCGCGGTGGGGTTCCCCATGCCCATCCAGGGGAGAACGTCTCGGGCGCTGGGCAGATAGACCCAGGACAGGGTGCCGATCCATCACTGGACACACACTCACTCACACAGACACACTCTATATGGGGCAATTTGGAGATTTCAATTGACCTTGATCCATGTTTTTGGACTGTGGGAGGAAACCGGAGAACCCGGAGGAAACCCACGCAGACACGGGGAGAACATGGAAACTCCACTCAGATTGGGATTCGAACCAGGAACCCCTAGTGCTGAGAGGAGAACATGCTAAACCACTAAGCCACCGTGCCGCCTTTAAATAATTAAATAAAATTTTATTAATTTGAACATTTTCATAATTATACGCAGTATGTTTACATTGTGTACCTGCAAAGGTTTGCAGTTGTTTTATGTTAAAGTGAAAGTTGAACACACACACACACACACACACACACACACACACACACACACACACAATCCACAGGTGAGGCTCATTACCTGCCCTCCAGCACAATTGGAACTTCTGTAAAACCTCGGCCCCGTTCTTGGGGGCCCCGTTCTGCCCGAGTCCACGTTCTAGACGTCACCCTGGGGACCCGAATCTCAAGAGAAGTTTTTCAGTCTTAAGTGGAGTTTGCATGTCCTCCCCATGTCCACGTGGGTTTCCTCCGGGTTAGACTGTGGTAGATGGGTGTATCTGCCCGGGGCCCGAAACGTTCTCCCCTGGATGGACATGAGGAACCCTCCCCCCCCAAACCTAGTTGGAAATTAATAATTAAATAAAATATTGGCGGCATTATTATTATTAACACAGTAGCCTTATAGTTGGTATGTTCTCCTCTCAGCACTGGGGATGCAGAAATGAATCCCGATTTGAGTGAAGTTTGCATGTTCTTCCCACCGTCCTCCCACATTCCAAAAAACATGGATTCAAGGCAAATTGAATTCTCCAAATTGCCCCATATAGAGTGTGTGTATATCTGCCCAGCACCTGGAACGTTCTCCTCTAGATGAGTATGTGGAACCCAGCGACCCGCGTAGAGGATAAATCAGAGGATAAGGAATATAAACAGACTGGAATATAATTCCACAATAAATCCACTTAAACTTTATTAAACTTTACAATTTAAAACACGGGCGGCATGGTGGCTTAGTGGTTTGGCATGTTCTCCTCTCAGCACTAGGGATTCCCGGTTCGAATCCCCATCTGGGTGGAGTTTCCATGTCCTCCCTGTGTCTGCGTGGGTTTCCTCCAGGTTCTCCGGTTTCCTCCCACAGTCCAAAAACATGGATCAGGTCAATTGAGTTCTCCAAATTGCCCCATATAGAGTGTGAGTGAGTGTGTGCCCAGCGATGGATTGGCGCCTTGTACTGAGTCTATCTGCCCAGCGCCCGAAACGTTCTCCCCTGGATGGGCATGGGAAACCCCCCCACCGTGACCCTGATAGAGGAAAAAGCGGGAGATAATGAATAAATGAATGAATTTCAAACACTTTGCTCTTTATGAAAATATATTTTGTCCTAAATATAAAGGTTACAACTCGAATACGGCCCGCGGGCCGCGAGTCCGACGCCTCTGTATCAGATTATTTGGATTTTGAACATGAACTGACGGAGGCCGCGACGGTCTGGAGGGACTGAGTCAGCGGTTTACATTCTCCGACATAAAGCCTTATAATTATTCAGGTTATTTCAGTGGCGAGCGGCAAAGCCGGCGAGGGCAAAGGTCACCAACCTGCCAAGCGGGGGCATTAACCTCGGGGCATTTCCACGTCCCTGGAGTGTATACACTCATGTGTGTAGGTCTGTCTGTATTATTAAAATATGAACACTGATGCTAATACGGGACGAAATAGACAGACCGGACCCTAAGGCTCTCAGTGTGTGTGTGTGTGTGTGTGTGTGTGTGTGTGTGTGTGTGTGTGTGCTTCGTATCGCCTTTGTTTATTTGACCGACAGGCCGGTCCAGCCAGAAAACTCGTTAGAGCATCCAGACACACACACGGCACTTCGATTAAACATTTGGTTGGTTATACGCTCATTAATATGCGAGTTGTGTAATAAAGTACACACACGTCTGTGTGTGTGTGTGTGTGTGTGTGTGTGTGTGTGTGTGTGGGTGTGTGTGTGTGTGTGTTGACTCACTGTGGCTTCATCACTTCATTCAAAATTAAAACCTTTTTGCTGAACACTAAAAATAAAAAATGATCTATTATCTAATTATTTATATATAATTACCTTCTAATTATGGATTAGTGCGTTTGGGATGCGGCACTCAGGACGCCGGCGGCGGGACAGCTTTTTATTTCGTGGATTATTAGTCCAGCAGAGCCGCTGAGGCGTTTAAAATACCAGCAATTAAAGAAATTAACAATTAATATTAAACGTGTCCGGACTTTCAAATGGCTTAGAGTTTATGAGAAATATGGTGTGTCAGGTTTGGAGGTCGTAAGTGTAATGTCTGGCGATCCTTAGTGTGATGTCGGCGGCACGGTGGCTTAGTGCTTTAGCATGTTCTCCTCTCAGCACTAGGGATTGCCGAATTGAATCCCCATCTGGGTGGAGTTTGCATGTTCTCCCTGTGTCTGCGTGGGTTTCCTCCGGGTTCTCCGGTTTCCTCCCACAGTCCAAAAACATGGATCAAGGTCAATTGAGCTCTCCAAATTGCCCCATATAGTGTGTGTCTGTGTGCATGTCTGTGTGTGAGTGTGTGCCCAGCAATAGGTTGGTGCCCTGTCCTGGGTCTATCTGCCCAGCGCCCGAAACGTTCTCCCCTGGATGGGCATGAGGAACCCCCCCGCGACCCTGATAGAGGATAAAGCAGAAGATAATGGATGAATGAATAGTGTGATGTCATCATGTTTGGCGATTGTTAGTGTGATGTCATATTTAGTAATCGTTCATGTGACGTCATGTTTGGTGATCGTTAGTGTGATGTCATCATATTTGGCCATCGTTAGTGTGATGTTATGTTTGGCGATCGTTAGTGTGATGTCATTATGTTTGGCGATCGTTAGTGTGATGTCATCATGTTTGGCCATCGTTAGTGTGATGTCATCATATTTGGTGATCGTTAGTGTGATGTCATCATATTTTATGATCGTTAGTGTGATGTCATGTTTGGCCATCGTTAGTGTGATGTCATCATATTTGGTGATCGTTAGTGTGATGCCATGTTTGGCGATCGTTAGTGTGATGTCATCATGTTTGGCCATCGTTAGTGTGATGTCATGTTTGGCCATCGTTAGTGTGATGTCATCATGTTTGGCGATCGTTAGTGTGACGTCATCATGTTTGGCGATCGTTAGTGTGACGTCATCATGTTTGGCGATCGTTAGTGTGACGTCATGTTTGGTGATCGTTAGTGTGACGTCATCATATTTGGTGATCGTTAGTGTGATGTCATGTTTGCCGATCGTTAGTGTGACGTCATGTCAACACTCCCAGCGCTCCGCCCCTTAGTTACCGAGAGCGTTGGAAACATTGTGGCGAGGGCGCTGAGTCAGGTAAACATTTCGGCTTGTACTCAGAACGCCGAACGCCAAACCCAGCCCGCCCTCCCTCTTATATCTCCTGCTCAAAGGCATGCTGGGAAAACCCACGGGAAATTTGCTATTGGTGGGGCAACCTGCCAAACCATTGTTATTACAATATAAATGAAAATATAAATAAAAATGTTGTAATCTAAACAATTCAAGTTTATTTATTCGAAGCACTCAACAGAAAAAAAACGCTTTTGTTCTCTATTCATTTAGAATGGGGGGGGGGGGGGGGTTCCCCATGTCCATGTCCATCCAGGGGAGAACGTTTCGGGCGCTGGGCAGATAGACCCAGGACAGGGGTGTAATCTATCACTGGGCACACACTCACTCACACAGACATTCTATATGGGGCAATTTGGAGAATTCAGTTACCTTAATCTATGTTTTTGGACCATGGGAGGAAACCGGAGAACCCGGAGGAAACCCACGCGGACATGGAGAGAACATGGAAACTCCACTCAGATGGGGATTCGAACTGGGAATACCTAGTGCTGAGAGGAGAACATGCTAAAGCACTAAGCCACCATGCCACCCCACTATTATTATTATTATTATTATTATTATTATTATACAGTAGTTAGTTAGTGCTTTAATCTTAAGCATGTACCAGCTGATCCATGAGTAGGATAAATGGGGGGGGGGGGGAGTATTGGAGTTTTGCATGTTCTCTCCATCACCAAGCTCATCTGTTTTTCAAAAAAATTAAATTAAATATTCATTCATCCATTATCTCCCGCTTTATCCTCTGTTAGGGTCGCGATGGGGTTCCCCATGTCCATCCAGGGGAGAACGTCTCGGGCGCTGGGCAGATAGACCCAGGACAGGGCGCCAATCCATCGCTGGGCACACACTCACTCACACAGACACACTCTATATGGGGCAATTTTGAGAATTCAATTAACTTGATCCATGTTTTTGGACTGTGGGAGGAAACCGGAGAACCCGGAGGAAACCCACGCAGACACGGGGAGAACATGGAAACTCCACCCAGGTGGGGATTCGAACCGGGAATCCCTAGCGCTGAGAGGAGAACATGCTAAACCAGTAAGCCACCGTGCCGCCTAAAATTAAATAAATGGAGAAATTTGTGACTTGAATAAATGTGGGGCTGAATCCATCGTCCTGCTCTGTGAGGATCTGGCAACCCGCCGCCCACCCACTGAGTGCTGATTGGGGCGAGCGCATTAGAAAGTGTATAAATGAACGCCTTTTTTGGCACACGTCATTATTTACACCTTTAATCCTCTTTAGGCTTGGTTGCCCCCTGCGCTCCTCTGGGCTGATGGTCAAGCCATTAAGCTCGGGTGAATCCATTAATTAGTGCACGTCACTTTGCAGGGGATTTCTGCACTTCATTTATATTTGCGTTTTGGACCCCGGGGATCGTCAGTGAGCCGAGCGCTCAACTAATTATCCAATCAGAGCGCGAGATGGAGCGGCCGGAGACGCAGATGCTCTTTGGGGACTCGGGCATTAAAGTCTTTACCGATTTAGAAGCTGATGTTAAAAAAAACAAAAAAGACGTAGACGAATAGAGAAAAATGCCAATTCAACGCATTAAATTTAATTAAAATTGAAACAAAAGGACGGCTAATTTAAATCGGACGAATAAAACCGTTTTAATTTTTTCGTAAATGAAATATATTTTATTGCACCTCAACTTTCACCTTTAATGTGAAAGAATGTTTTTCATGAACCTGCTGGAGACTTTAAAAATTGCAAGTACGATTTCTCAGATTGGTGCACGTACGAATCGAAATATGACAAAGCTACCAAAACACGTCGCCGTTACGTTTAAATACGTTCATTAAGGCGGAGTCATGTAGCATCTTTAGGAAACAACCGAAAACGCATCTCTGACCACGACTTATAGACACCTGGCCACGCCCACTTTTTTACTATGTTAATTTTTTCATTAGTACCAAAATATGGCACCGTGTTTATAACAGAAACAACTCAAAACGCATCTCTTCATTGACCACGCCTATTTCTTGGCCACGCCCACTTTTATTTTACCTCACTGTGTTGCTTTGATCTACGTATGCGCAATGTCACGCATTGTTAAAGCTACACTTTCCTGGCAGTCCGCGCTGTGAGCGACCCGCAGCTATGGAGTGTCACTCTCCAAAAATTCGTAAGTCAAATTTAAAATTTCGTAAGTTAAAATGTAATTGTAATCATATATAAGTATTTGTGTTCGTCTAGGTCTTAAAAATGTACGATAAAAAGGATTGGCGCACGTACGAATTGAACTTGCCGCAGACTTTGTTATTGCTATTAATAATTCATTCATTCATTATCTTCCACTTTATCCTCTATTAGGGTCGCGGTGGGGTTCCCCATGCCCATCCAGGGGAGAACGTCTCGGGCGCTGGGCAGATAGACCCAGGACAGGGCGCCAATCCATCGCTGGGCACACACTCACTCACACAGACACACTCTATATGGGGCAATTTGGAGAATTCAATTGACTTGATTCATGTTTTTGGACTGTGGGAGGAAACCCACGCAGACACGGGGAGAACATGGAGACTCCACCCAGATGGGCATTCGAACCAGGAATCCCTAGCGCTGAGAGGAGAACATGCCAAACCACTAAGCCACCGTGCCTGCGATTAATTAATTAAAGTTAATTAGGAGCACAAAAGTACAGATTAATTACAGATTAATTTGACATTTTTTGACAATCTAGTG
The DNA here is from genome assembly GCA_019802435.1 of Corydoras maculifer. NCBI lineage: Eukaryota > Metazoa > Chordata > Actinopteri > Siluriformes > Callichthyidae > Corydoras > Corydoras maculifer. Next base: position 229,558 of record JAFMOD010000235.1, read on the forward strand.
ACCTCACTGCAGACCAGACCAGCGCCTCTACTGGACGTAACAATCACGGAGGACGATACCATTATTAGAATCTCAGCTTCATCATCAAAGACGTCATGTATACAATATTTTAATAATAGATTAATAATAATATATAATATAAAAATATAATAATAAAGTCTAATGTAAAACGTAAATAAGCGTTTAACAGAACACCGTTCACGTTTCTCTTTATCTTTAACTGTTATGAGACGGGGGCGGCACAGCGGCACGTTGGCTTAGTGCTTTAGCATGTTCTCCTCTCAGCGTTAGGGATTCCCGGTTTAAATCCCCATCTGGGTGGAGTTTCCATGTTCTCCCCGTGTCTGCGTGGGTTTCCTCCGGGTTCTCCGGTTTCCTCCCACAGTCCAAAAACATGGATCAAGTCAATTGAATTCTCCAAATTGCCCCATATAGAGAGTGTCTGTGTGAGTGAGTGTGTGCCCAGCGATGGATTGGCGTCCTGTCCTGGGTCTATCTGCCCAGCGCCCGAGACGTTCTCCCCTGGATGGGCATGGGGAACCCCACCACGACCCTAGTAGAGGATAAGCGGGAGATAATGAATGTTTTGAGACGTTGAGGTCTTTCACAACATTCGCTTCTTTTTCGGCAAAATGGACCCCATCACAGGCGGCGACGCTTTTAATCGGCGCTGGTGCGGTACGTTTGTGGAACCATTTAGAACGTGCTGACGCTGACTCAGCAGAACCCTCCACATGGAGAACCAGAGCTCCTAAAGAACCCGCAACCCAACGCTTCATCTCCAAAACGTTCTCCACTAATCTGACTAAAGCTGCGACGTTTTTACGAATTAACGTCCATCAGACAGAACTAATCCATCACTGAAGCACCGAGCATGTGCAGTGATCCCTCACATATCGCCCCCGTTACGGCGCCGTTCTAATGATTGGATTATTTCTATGTTGAAGCCTTCATTAGCCCCGCCCACACTCGTATAAAGACTTCATATGCTATTAAACACTTTCTAAACTCTTAGACAAATTTAGCAACATATAGAGGGCAGAGCGCCAACCGCAGCCTCCGTACGGCGGGGCCCGACTCCGGGGCCGGTCTGTGATGGATGCTCTGAGCTCCGTCCGTTTATTGGGTGTTCAATCACGTCTTGTTTGATTACGCGGGCGATGCTGCAGATTTAAAAGCCTGACGCGATGCAGGACCACACGCTACAGAATTTCACATCCATCCCAATTCAGAGCTTTCGGTTCTGCTCACCGTCCGTCAGGTGATCGCTCTCATTCTGGCGGTTCTCCAGCGTCCGTCTCAGCTGTGATGGAACCTGTGAGAGTGTGTGTGTGTGTGTGTGTGTGTGTGTGTGTGTGTGTGTGTGTGTGTGTGTGTGTGTGTGTGTGTGTGTGTGTGTGTGTGTGTGTGTGTGTG
>JAFMOD010000236.1:16778-31861 GCA_019802435.1 Corydoras maculifer
GGGTGGAGTCATGCGTAACGGCGCCCGCGACGGGACGTCGTAGCCAGGCCACCCGTGGTAGCTAGGAAGCGGTACGGAGGAACGAAAGAATCGACTAAAATCAAACAAATTGGATCGTCGCCGGGGCGTCGCCTAGGAGACCGTGCCGTCTAGGACTCGGATTTCTTTTTGCCTTTTTTGAGGAACGAGGGCGTGCGGAACTTCTTCTTCTTCTTGGACGGGGATTTGTTGGGGGACTCGTCGCTCCCTTGGTCGTCCTCGCCGTCCGGGGGAGCGTCCGGGGAGGCGGGGGGGTCGTCGGCGGGGGCTTCGGGGGTGAGGTCGGGAAGGGTTGGGCGCGAGGTGGCGGTGGCGGCGCTCTCGTCAGCGGGGTTCGGCTCCGGAGGGCGTTCTGCGAGAAAACGGAGAACGACAAGAACGTTTCAGAACGTTAGGACCCAGGAGCGCCGGGGGAGAACCCCTGACCAATATGGCCGACCAATATTACTAATATTCCTAATTACCCTAATGCCCCACCCTTCCCCTAAGATTTGCAAAGCAAGGAATACCATACCTGTACAGAACGTCGATCAGAACGGAGAACGTGTTCTAAAGCGTTAATCAGACAAGAGGTCTAGAAGCTTCCGGAACCCGATCTCCGGGCATCTCCTACCAGTTTTGTGAGAACGTTACGTAACGAACGTTGCGTAATTTTAAGGTATTTGTCAACCAATCGAATGAATGCCCTGACCAATAGCTGTATGCGGTTACTATTAAAACGTGGCGACACTGACTAGCTAATTTAATATGTTAGGTTGCACGCAAACATAATTCCTGACCAATATGGTCGCCGAATGCGGTTACTATTAACACGTGGTGACATTAACTAGCTATTTTATTGGACATTGAGTTGCACGCAAACAAATTGCTTAGCCGCAAAACAATCAAATAATTACTTATTCCCTTACCAAAGAGGCAACTGAATGAGGTTACTATTAAAATATGGCGACATTAACTAGCTATTTTATTGGACGTTGAGTTGCATGCAAACATAAATCGCTTAGCCACAAAACGATCGAATAATTACTTATTCCCTGATCCCTGACCAATATGGCGGCTGAATGCGGTTATTATTAAAACGTGGCAACATTGACTAGCTATTTAATTGGACGTTGAGTTTCACGCAAACATAAATCACTTAGCCACAAATCGATCGAATGTTTATTCCCTGACCAATATGGCGGCCAAACACGGTTACTATTGAAACGTGGTAATGTCGACTAGCTATTTTATTACTTTGAGTTGCATGAAAACATAAATCGCTTAGCCGCAGATCTATCGAGTATTTATTCCCTGACCGATATGGCGGCTGTATGCGGTTACTATTGAAACGTGGGGACGTTGAGTAGCTATTTTATTTGACGTCGAGTTGCACGGTAACATAAATCGCTTAGCCGCAGATCTATCGAATAGTTATCCCCTGACCGATATGGCGGCGGAATGCAGTTACTATTGAAACGTGGCGACATTGACTAGCTATTTTTAGCTAGAAAAATTGGACCTGGGTGGAAACTGATAGGACTAGCTATTTCATTGGACGTTGAGTTTCACGCAAACATAAATCGCTTCGCCACAAATCGGTCGAATGCTTATTCCCTGACCAATATGGCAGTAAACGCAGTTACTATTTTAATGTGGAAACATTGACTAACTATTTTAATAAATTAAGTCGCAAAGAAACATAAATCGCTTAGCCGCAAAACGATCGAATAAATACCTATTCCCTGACCAATATGGTCGCCGAATGCGGTTACTATTAACACGTGGCGACATTGACTAGGTATTTTTAGCTAGAAAAATTGGACCTGGGTGGAAACTGATAGGAGAAAGCCGGGGAGACGGGTTCGGGCTACGAAAAAAAGAGCGTAGCATAGTAGTAGTAGCAGAGTTAGGTTGATTTAAGTTCTAATAGATGCATGCAAAGAACACGCGGTACAAGAACCAGGAAATGAAGGGGAGGACAGTACTTACTATGGTAACAGGTACTCTTTTGCATTTCCATCTCCTGATCGTAAGGCGGGCACGGAGAAGAAAGAGTAGAAAACAAAATGTCGATGCAGATCAAATCACAGCCACCATGGTAACGGAAATTAAAGGGGAAAATAAATAGAGGACCAGGAGAAACGGAATGGATAGCGGACCCATTCCTGGAAACGATTTCCCCAGAAAATGAATATGAGACGTGAGGGAGATAAAGAAATGTGGAACCTGTTGCATTTAGATTACACCGGAAGTTCAACATACGCAATGTTGTTGTTTTCTCATTTGGACATAGACCGCTGAAGGCTACTACAGGGAAATGGGCTACTGTGGGATAGTGGGTCTTGAGAAAGACTACTTCTAGAAACTGGGCTTTGGGAATGGCTACTACAAGGAATTGTGACTTGTGAAAGGTTACTACAAGGATTTGGGCCTTGGGTAAAGCTACTACGGGAACTAGAAACTGGGCCTTGGGAAAGGGGCTGCTACCTCTAGAAACTGGGCCTTGGGAAATGCCACTACGGGGAACTGGGGCTTGGGAAAGGATACTACAGGGAAAACGGCCTTGGGAAAGGCTACTACAGAAAACAGGGGCTTGGGAAAAGAAAACTACAACACAATATGCCTTGGGTAAAGCTACTACAGGAACTAGGAACTTGGTTTTGGGAAAGGATACTACGAGAAACTGGGCCTTGGGAGAGGCTACTATGGGGAAATCAGCCTTAGGAAAAGGATACTACAAGGAAGTGAGCCTTGGAAAAACAATACTACAGGGAAATGAAGCCTTAGGAAAAGGATACTATGAGAAACTAGGCCTTTTGAGAGGATGGAAAAGATACTACAAGGCAATGGGACTTGGAAAAGGCTACTATGAGAAACTAGGCCTTGGGAGAGGCTACTATGGGGAAATCAGCCTTAGGAAAAGGATACTATGAGGAAGTGAGCCTTGGGAAAAGAATACTACAGGGAAATGAAGCCTTAGGAAAAGGATACTATGAGAAACTAGGCCTTTGGAGAGGATGGAAAGGATACTACAAGGCAATGGGATTTGGGAAAGGCTACTATGAGAAACTAGGCCTTGGGAGAGGCTACTACAGGAAAATGGGCCTTGGGAAAAAGATACTACGAGGCAATGGGGTTTGGGTAATGACACTACTGGGAAATGAAGCCTTGGGTGAGGATACTACAGGGAAATGAAGCCTTGGGTGAGGATACTACAGGGAAATGAAGCCTTGGGTGAGGATACTACAGGGAAATGAAGCCTTGGGTGAGGATACTACAGGGAAATGGGCCTTGGAAAAAGTACTATGGGGATACTATGGGGAAATGTGGCTTGAGAAAATGATACTACAGGGAAATGAAGCCTTCTGAAAAGGATACTACAAGGCAAGGGGGCTTGGGAAAAGAATACTATGGGGAAATGTGGCTTGAGAAGAGGATACTACGAGGCAATGGAACTTGTGTAAGGATACTACAGGGAAAAGTGGACAGTGGGCCTTGGAAAAAGGATACTACGGAAAAGTGGGCTTTAGGAAAAGGATACTATGAGGCAATGGGGCCTTGGAAAGGATACTACATGGAGATGAAGCCTTGGGGAAAAAGATACCATGAGGCAACGGGTTTTGGGTAAGGAAAATGAGCCTTAGGAAAAGGATACTGTGGGGAAAAAGGGCCTTGGGAAGGGATACTACAGGACAATAATGGCTTGGGAAAGGATGCTACAGTAAACAAAACCTTGGGAAAAGGATACTACGAGGTAATTGGGCTTGGATAAGGATGCTATGAGAAATAAAGCCTTCAGTGGTCTTTTGCTACTCTGATAGTACTGGTGTAATCCAAAGTAATAAAGACCAAAAGGTAGATAAACAAGGGCGTAATGGGACCTGTTGAAAGAGGGCGGGCTTAGGACGCGGAGCAGGTACATAAGCAGTAACATGGGAGGTGTGTCTCCTGGCGTTACACTTCCAAAGGTATTACGATGACGACACCTGCGACTTGTTCTCCAGCAGGGATGGCCTAGTACTTTATTTTTCTGGGCAGGACAGGCAGAGAAAATGGAGGGCGAGGAACGGGAAAGGCACGTAGTTCGCAGTCCGTGGGTGAAGGAGCAGAAGCTGGAAAAAGAAGGGTTCTTTAGAGGCCAGGATGAAGGTTGGGCAGGTGTTACTGTTGACCTGATCTGCGTCCCAAGCCAGCCTTGCATCTACAGGCCCCGCCCATCACGCCACGAGTGTAAAGAACAAAGTCGTTAATGGATTGGGACTAATCCTCTTGGTCTTTTATTACAGAAAGTCAAAGACCCAAAGTCTGCATTCCTATTATTACATTTTACATCAGGACTCATGCAGAAAGAGGCCACGCTTCCAGGTCAGACCCACCTTCTTCGACTCGAATTGGGGTGCTTGGGGGGGTACGAGTAGGACTTGGGTCTTTAGCCGCCTCCTCCTCTTGGTCAGGTGTCTGATCTACGAGAGAGGACGTAAATAAAATCAATCGTAAAATTGCATTGCGTGGACCAGATTAACCGCAGGAGACACACGGGACAAATCACACAGCAGCGTATTACAGGGTCACACCATGAAAGAATTTAGGAACTGATATGGGTCTTGGTGCGCCCCAAGACCATGATCAGTGTCCAGCAGGCCGTTTCATTAGTTGCACAGTCCAAACCACTCCCAGTAAAGAGGACGGAAACATGTACATTGAGATCGGAAACAGAACATTCAGTCCGGAAGACAGTCGGGAAAAAGGGATTGTAATTTAGAAAAAGGAGGCATTAGAAACTAATAACGCCTCGGGAAGGGGTACGACAGGGAAATAACGCCTCGGGAAGGGGTACTACAGGAAAATAACGCCTCGGGAAGGGGTGCGTCTGGGAAATAACGCCTCGGGAAGGGGTGCGTCTGGGAAATAACGCCTCAGGAAGGGGTGCGACAGGGTAAAAACGCCGCAGGAAGGGTTGCGACAGGGAAATAACGTCTCGGGAAGGAATACGACAGGGTAATAATGCCTCGGTAAGGAATACTACAGGGAAATAAAGCCTTGGGAATGGATACTACAGGGAAATAACACCTTGGGAAGGGGTACGACAGGGAAATAACGCCTCGGGAAGGGGTACGGCAAGGTAATAACGTCTCGGGAAGGGATACGACAGGGAAATAAAGCCTTGGGAATGGACACTACAGGGAAATAACGCCTCGGGAAGGGATACTACAAGGAAATAACGCCTAGGGAAGGGATACTAGAGGGTAAAAATGCCTCAGGAACGAATTCTACAGGGTAATAACACTAATAACGCAGGGTAAAAGGATACTATGGGGAAAGGGTTTTGGGAAAGGACTGGGAAAGTAAAAGATTTAATGGATAAGTAAAAGGACAACAAAGTAAAAGTTACAAGACAATATAGTTGTCAGATGTTCAGACATTAATTTCAAGAAAAAGAATTACGCAAGTACACTATACAGACAACTCTACTGGGACACCCTTCAAACAAACCAAATTTCAATTGTTTCTTTAAGTCTTTCTGGCAGAGAAGCTTGCCACTCCGGGAGGACGGATCCCCCCCCACTGAGCCTTGGTCCTCACAAGCTTTCTTTCTTTTCAAAGTACCAGTGACTAATACCGGTGAGTTTTTCCTTGCCACTGAACCTAAACTTGCGTAGGTGTCCCAATACTTGTCCGTCTTAGTGTACACTTGGATCGCATAACTGGAACAGACACCCAACGGAAACCAGGCGAATACCGGTGGAGGTGCTCATCAATCCCAGAACCACAAGTCTCTAAGGGGCAGGACAGTTCCCAGGCAAAGACGGGCACACATCACCTCAGGCTACCTGTGGTCTGGCTGTCCAGATCGGGCTGAACAGCCAAATCGGTGTTGACACTGAGTGCTTTCAGCACAGCACAGTGAAACTCCTTGTGCGGCGACTCCAAAGGGCCAGAGGAACCGACGCCCGCTGGTTGCGTCGCAGGCCCTGTGGAGAGGCTGGGCACGGCGGACGTGGGCGGTTCCTGTTCGAAATTGAAAGCTGGGGGGTAAAGAGGAGTCGAGACCGTCCCTTCTGGTACTGACTCCAGTGTATTTTCAGACTCGGCAACCTGTCCTGAAGGCAACAACAGGTTCTTTTTCTAGATCTGGGGTTGGGCTGTGGAGCAGGACTAGAACTGTACACTAAAATATCTCTAAGAAAACGGATTAGGAACCCCCAAACCCCAAAACTTAATCCCTTACCAGCTGGGCCTTTTTGTTTCTGCTCGACTTCCTTACGGTACTCCTCCAGCTCTTGGTCTGTAAGCTTGTTGAATGGATTAGGTCCGGTCTTGGTGACGATCACACAGGGCTGGTACTCCTTCTCGATTATGGCCTTGGAGGCGGTCACGAGCTCCCCCTGCGAGGAAAACACATTGAGTTCTCTACAATCCAAAAACATTGTTAGTGCTTTCTGTGTTCTATTATTTGGTTCCGAAAGGTAATTAATGTGGATCTAGAGTACCAGTCAAGCGTTCGGACACGCCTTCTCTTAGAACGTCGTCTGTGGTGGACGATCACAGTATGTACCACCCAGTAGAACGTTAAAACTGCATAGTCCAGCTACAAAAACGGACAGCAATTTATTGGGAGAGTATTGGGAAAAGGGGCGTGTCCTAACATTTGTCTGGTACCTGAAACCTACTGACCACGTTGCACAGATTTCCAAATGGGAATGCTACGGAAAATGTCGTGCGGGTGGTTTTGGAAGCATTGCGTTTCGAACCGGATCCGTTTCCAGAGGGATGTACCTTTCTAAACGACCTAGCGGGACTATAGCTGCCTGAGCGGTCGAGGCCGTCGAGACACTCCACGCAGTCGGACAAAGGAGCGTCCTGTAATTGTAAACCCTAATGAGGAGCGCACAAGCCATGTTCAATAACAGACAACACACAGAATACACACAGTTATGGTCCAAACTCAGATATGCACGCCGGCGTTAAGTTTTCGATACACACAATCCCTCCAAAAGTATTCAGTCGCCCACCCAGGTCATTATATTTGCATGTTGTCATGACGACCATGTCCACAGGGGGATACAAGCACTTGGGACGTTACTGAAATAACGTAGGTTTAATAAGTGGTCAGCCAATTCCAGTGTGGTCCCGGGATCCCACCAAAATGTTTTCCCTACTAAGTATTCCGCCCATACCATGAATACAAAGTGGCCGTCGATTGAGAACGACGGCAACCTGGCCACTGAACCGACAGAGCAGGTCAGTGGGTGATGATCTCATCCTACACACAGGTCACCTGACTTGCCAGAGCCAATCGCTACGGAGCTACAAATGTCACGTGGCCCTCAGAACAGGTTGGGACCAGAGTGTCGAGCGCATCGGGGAAGGGGGTTCCTGGCGAGCAACTTAATTTAAGGCTTACGGCACCAATGGTGTAAAGCATACGGTCAATATACCAATCACGTCTCTCCGTCTGGCGATCCCATGGACGAAGCTGGGTTTGGTGCTTGCTGGAAGGAGGGGCAATGGAGGAGGGACGTAAACAAGTGGACTAATACAAGTCCTGACCTCAACCTGATGGAAGAGCTTTGGTACGAATCGGAAAGCAGACTGTGCACCAGCCCAACATCAAGGTCTGACCTCATTGGTCCGCAGGTCCCGTAAACACTGGAAAGCCTTTGTGGAAGACTTGAAGCCATTATCGGCAATGACCCCTATGAGGCGACATTGTGAGGGCACCCAAGTTCAGACAGACGAGTGAATACTTTTGGCTGCGTGCTGAAGGTTCTCGCGGAACTTTTGAACCGTCCTGTTGGACAAACTGCCCAAAACATGCACCTCGCAAAGAAGCGTATGGAAGCGACTCAAGCAAAACAGGTGGCCAACTCGCTTCAGGTCATGCACTGTGAGGTCACAACTCAAACGGCGTGCTAGTCAAACCATCAGGTAACATTTTCCATGGTATCATCCGTCTGATCGGGTAAACCCGATCTGAGATCCAATGGGTAGAGCCGTCCGAGCTGTAAGTTTTTTATAATTTGTTCTAGCTGTAAGTTTTGGTTGCACTATCACAGAGCACTTTATCGCCGCTATACCAATATCACTGGTTGGTATTAAGCCAGTGACCTCAGAATTAGCCCCCACCAAGTACCCCTCCAGAGGCCAACAGACACGCCAATGGTCTCACCAACGGCCACCCCAACAACAGCCACGCCAACGGCCAAGCCAACAGCCACACCAACAGCCACGTCAACAGCCTCGCCAACGGCCAAGCCAACAGCCTCGCCAAACCACACCAACGGCCATGCCAAAGGTCTCGCCAACAGTCTTGCCAAGGGCCACGCCAACGGCCATGCCACCGGCCTCAACAAACCACGCCACGGCCATACCACTGGCCTCGCCAACAGCCTCACCAAACCATGCCAACGGCCACGCCAACAGCCACTCCATTAGCCATGCCAATAGCTTCGTCAACAGCCTCACCAACAGCCATGCCAACAACCACCTCTCCGACTGCCACGCTAACAATCTCGCCAACAGCCATGCCAAAAGTCTCGCCAACAGTCTCGCCAATGGCCATGCCAACAGTCATGCCAACGGCCACACAGTCAGCCTCGCCAACAGCCTTGCCAACATCCACGCCACAGTTCGAATGGCTGGATTTCCACTTCAGGATCTCCTTCTGAACGATGCCTTGGCGGTCCAGTTCCACAGGTCTGCCTGGCACCAAAAATCCCGTCGCAGTTTAAATTATCGATCTATGCTACATGCTACTATACGAATAAAGTGCTAGGTGAGAGTAGTGAGATTAGTAGGTTAACACAAACACAACAGGCAAGACTAACGCCTTGGCAGTCTGACTAGCGACCAGCAGAGACGATATTGGCATGATTCATGGCCCGTGCAAAATTAAATTGCGTGTTGTGGAAATGTAGGCTTGACTTCGGGGGTCTGATCATCCTGCCCCAAAAATCCAGTCGGTAAAGTCAAGGGACCCCAGGAGACAGGAATGGCACGGCAAACCAAACCAAAAAAAGGTGAGCACCACCCTCCGAGCATACTCACGTGCCAAATAGTCGCCCTCTGTGGTCAAAAAAAACAATGCTAGGGTTACAAATGGAGTCACGGTGGTAGAGCATGGGATACATTGGACTGGAGGTAGTCAAAGGGTGTAAGCGTACAACAGGGTGCCGGGAGGTGCACTTACCTGAACGAAGGAGCGGTCCACCACAGCCCCTATGAGTACCTGAGACTGCGGTCCAGCGGTCTTAATGTCCTGCAGATTCTGCTCACGGATCTGGTGGGATAAAAACAAGCGTTAGGGTTCTAAGTTTCACTGAAATACGGCATTCTGATTGTATAACATTGTTCCCATAGGTGGCGCTACAGCGGAGAACAAAAATAGGCACATTCGACTTGGCCCAGTTTTACATTGGGTGACCTTCTTGACACAAGTGGTCCATTTCCCCCGGGCTTGAGTACATGCCCACAGTGGTTAGGACGATGTAGTGTCTTCAGGTTACCAGGGTCTACTTGCCCAATCGAACCGGGAATCAGGACTTTCTTGCCTTGACCCAATTGCCTCAAGGGTGGAAGCATGACGTGGGCGCCGTAATCGCTCTCCTGGAAACTGAACCCTGGACCTATTGTCAACAGAACTCTAGACACTCTTGCCGTGAAGGTGGACACGCTAATCACCTAACTGGGATTCAAACCTTGGATTTTTTTTCTCTTGGGGCGAATTCGTGAGGTGGGCCACTAATCACCCCATTGGGAACCAAACAGAGGACCCTCTTACCTCAAGGGTGGAAGCGTGACCTGGACGTTGTAATCGCTCTTCTGGAAACTTACCCTACGGTGAACGGAACCCTAGACAGCTGTCCTATCACCTAACTGGGATTAGAACCCTGAACTTTCTTACCCTGAGGCAGAAGCGTGAGGCGAATGCACCAATCACTCCACTGGGATTTGAACCCTGGATTTCCTTCCCCTAAGGCAGGGGTGCTAAGTACGTCGATCGTGATCCACTAGTCCCCCCCCCCCGCCCATCTCTCTCGCTGTTCCCAAAACCAGCACGTGGCCACGCCAATCTACATTAGATAGTTCCTGTTTGTGTTTTTACACTTTATTTGATTGACAAGACGAGTGAAGGTCATATTCTGTTTGGGGGCAGCACGGTGGCTTAGTGGTTTAGCATGTTCCTCTCAGCGTTAGGGATTCCCAGTTCGAATCCCAATCTGCGTGGAGTTTCCATGTCCTCCCCGTATCCACGTTGGTTTCCTCCGGGTTCTCCGGTTTCTTCCCACAGTCCAAAAACATGGATCAAGGTCAATTGAATTCTCCAAATTGCCCCATATAGAGTGTGTTTGTGTGTGTGAGTGTGCCCAGTGATAGATTGGCGCCCTGTCCTGGGTGTATCTGCCCAGCGCTCAAGACGTTCTCCTCTGGATGGGCATGGGGAACCCCCCCTACGACCCGAGTAAAGGATAAAGCAGAAGATAATGGATGGATGGATGGAAGAATTCGACAATACTAACATGATGTGTGTAAACAGGTTTCAATATAAAAGCCTAAAAAATAGAGATTGACCCCGGTAGATCTCGATGACCTGTCCAATGGAAAAGTAGATCTCGGGCCAGAAAAGTGTGGGCACCCCGGCCCTAAGGCAAACATGAAACACCTCTCTGGAAAATAGATCTAGAATAGTTCCACTGGGAACCAAGCATTAAGGCAACCTTGTCATCACCTCACTGGAAAACCATTTAGGAACCTTCGTTTCCTGAGGCGGATGTGATAACCATCATAACCTGGATTTCCAAACGCCAATCGCCTCATTGGAAAACCAATCCGGAACCTTCTTTCTGTAAGGCATAAGGAAGACCCGGACGTCGTAACCACTCCACTGGAAACCAAACCTGAAATGTTCTTCATGAGGCGGTGCAATGACACCAATTACCCCACTGAGAACCAACCCAAGAACTTGGGACCAGATTGAATGGTTACAAACCAGGAACCCGTAACTGAACAGAAGATCAAAAACGTGGAACAACGGAACAAAAACCTCTTACCTTGTTGCGCATCTCCTGAACTTCTTTAGGGTTCGTGTTGAGAGGAACGAACTGATTGGCCACGGCAGCCTGACGAAGGCTTTCCTCCTTGGTCCACTGCAATTACCAGAGCAAAGATTCAAATAGGGCATGATGGGAAACGTTAGAGGAACTAAAAAAAAATGACAGCAACGAAAAACAACTAAATAAAATTCCCAAAAGAAATTCCAAACAAGCTGAACAGAACATCACATGCTCCCAAAACATGAAGTGAAACAAAAAATAAACCACTTTAAAAATATCGCACACCGTGCCGAACCAATGATGATGGCTTGTTCGTAGAATAGTTTGAACCCTAGTACTCTAGAGAACCCTAGTCTTATCAAAGCAACCTAGAGCCGTTATTTTGCCAAGTCACCCCATCCTATAATAAGAGGGTCTGCTGCTAAGCTTCTTGGAACTGAACTTGGTCAAGGAGCGCCCTCACAACAAGGTTCGGCTAACTAACTTACGCTGTTCTTGTCAGGGGTGGCTGGGTCAGTAATCTTAAGACCTCTTGAGTCGTTACACCACCAGGTCACCCATCCCATAATAAGAGGGTCTGCTGCTAAGCTTCTTGGAGCCAACTAACTTACGCTGTTCTTGTCAGGGGTTGCAGGGTCAGTCATCTTAAGACCTCTAAAGTCGTTACAATCTTAAGACCTCTTAAGACCTCTAGAGTCGTTACTCCAGCAGGTCACCCATCCCATAATAAGGGGGTCTGCTGCTAAGCTTCTTGGAACTGAACTTGGTCAAGGAGGGCCCTCACAACTAGGTTCTGCCAACTAACTTAAGCTGTTCTTGTCAGGGGTTGCTGGGTCAGTCATCTTAAGACCTCTAGAGTCGTTACAATCTTAAGACCTCTTAAGACCTTTAGAGTCATTTCTCCACCTAGTCACCCCATCCCATAATAAGAGGGTCTGCTGCTAAGCTTCTTGGAACTGAACTTGGTCAAGGAGCGCCCTCACAACAAGGTTCAGCCAACTAACTTACGCTGTTCTTGTCAGGGGTTGCTGGGTCAGTCATCTTAAAACCTCTTGAGTCGTTACTCCACCAGGTCACCCATCCCATAATAAGAGGGTCTGCTGCTAAGCTTCTTGGAACTGAACTTGGTCAAGGAGCGCCCTCACAACTAGGTTCTGCCAACTAACTTAAGCTGTTCTTGTCAGGGGTTGCAGGGTCAGTCATCTTAAGACCTCTAGAGTCGTTACAATCTTAAGACCTCTTAAGACCTTTAGAGTCGTTACAATCTTAAATCCTCTAGAGTCGTTACTCCACCAGGTCACCCCATCCCATAATAAGAGGGTCTGCTGCTAAACTTCTTGGAAATTAACTTGGTCAAGGAGCGCCCTCTTAACTAGGTACTTTGCAGGTTTTGCCCATTAACTTGCACTGTTTTGGTTGGGGTTGGTCATCTTAAGTCCTCTAGAGTTGTTACTCCACCAGGTCACCCATCCCATAATAAGAGGGTCTGCTGCTAAACTTCTTGAAACTGAACTTGGTCAAGGAGCGCCCTCTTAACTAGGTACTTTGCAGGTTCTGCCCACTAACTTGCGCTGTTCTTTTCAGGGGTTGCTGGGTTGGTCATTTTAAGATACCTAGTGTTGTTACTCCACCAGGTTACCCCATCCCATATTAAGCAGAGGGCCTGATGCTAAAATGCTAACATGCAGTAGAGCCCTCTAAAATGGGTTCCCGACAAGGTTCTACCCATTTAGTCACGCTGTTCCAGTCATTGGGATCTCAGAACTGAGAACTTAAGGTTGATGCACCTACACCGGTTCCATAAACAGAGGACCGGTCCCTCATCGAGTCCTGGTCCTCTTGAAGTTACCCTCTGCTCAATATTATCCCACCCCATCAATATAATCCTCCCTGATACTTAATTTCTGGCGATGTATCTACAAATTTATTCCTCGCTAGGTCATGTGGACCTGTCGCTAAAGCACCTACACCGGTTCCATGAACAGAGGACCGGTCCCAAATCAAGTCCTGGTCCTCAATCTCAACTTGTCGTTCTCCCACCCCAATCCTGGTACTCCTCGATACTCAATTTCTGGCGATTTAGCCACGAATTAGCTCCCCGCCAAGCCCTGAGGCAATTGCGGACCGCCTTCGCCATCATCATTGATGCGTGCGCTGCCAAATTAACAAATGAACCACCAAAAAAAACCAGAAACGGAATCCCGAAGGAAAAAGGAAAGGAGAAGAGTCTCCTGTCTACTAGTCGAGGATGAGGGGTCGTGAGGAATCGGCAGGCATTTTGAGGAAGTGAGGCAGAAGCACGGCGTGTGAGTTAGCGGTGATAGCTAGTGTTTCTTAAGGCCGAGGAAACAAAATACACAAACGCACACGCACACACAAACACAAAAACAAACACACGCATTGAAGGAATGAGGTCATGAATGTCGTATACCCTAAATGGATTAGTATTTAAATGTAGGCAATAAAATATACTATATTAATTTCGTTTGTAGTTAGTTTAGTAGCTTTAATAAGCTAACGTAACTATGCGAAGCCCTAAACGACAGGTTCGTTCGTTTCCGTCTGTCCCACTCCCGCCAGCTCACGGACCTGTCGGTATCCCACCGCTAGGTTTTGCCGACTAGTTAAGTTGGTTATCCGTGATAGTCAGCTATTGGTGGAGAGCGGGGTACCGATACGACCGACGGACGAGGGAGGGATCTTAAGTAGGTGCTTTGCAGAATCGATGGTGCCAAAGTCTCATGACACCCACTTGGGTGACCCCAGCGCCTCCATGACCTGACCGCTGACAGGAACGTGGCACAATGTCGACTACACCACCTCTTGGCTATAAGCAGAACCCCGCGTGGTGCCCTTGGTTCCACCCACCCCATCGTCTGTCCCAATGCCCCTAGTGGCCGTAGCTTGAACCTCACGGTTTGGCAAACATCTTCTCGTGCTGTCCGGCTAACGATATGACCGTTGAGGCGACTCCAGCGCCTCCACAACCCGACCTTATTTGGGAGGTACATGTCGGGGTAGCACGCCACTGGGCAGAATGTCCAGTACCTGTAGTACCGGGAGTACCTGGATTACCTAAGGTGAGCTTACATCTAGCACGTTGGATTCTCTGGACGGAACTCTAGATTGCTTGGTCTGCCAAACGAAATGGACGACACTCCTTGGCGGTTCCGCCGACAAGAACATAGAACAATGTCGACTACACTACCCAATGCGCCCATGGAGCCTATTCGACAGCTGGCTAGAAGCGGAACCCTGTGTGGTGCCCTTTGTTCCGCCAACCCCATCGCCCGTCCCTATGCCCCTAATGGCCATTGCTTGAACTTTGTGGTTGGTCAAAAGGTATCCGGTGCTGTCCGATTACCGTAGTAGTACCTGGAGTGCCTAAGGTGAAGGAGAAACATTAGATAGCTTGGTTTGCAAAGAGAAATGGACGACACGCCTTGGAGGTTCCGCGGACAGCAAAGTGGCACGAGGTCGACTACACCACCCGCTGGCTATGGCACCCTTGGTTCCGCCCACCCCATTGCCCGTCCCCATGTCCCTAGTGGCCGTCGCTAGAACTTTGCGGTTTGGCAAACGTAATCTCGTGCTGTTCGGCTAACGAACGACCGCTGAGGGAGTGGGACAGGGTACCGAACCAACAACGCCCCCTAGGGAATTCGGTGATGACCAGCCGATGCATGTAGCCTTAAGCGGTTCGATGGTTATTAGTACTTAATGACTCGTTAAAGATCATCAAAGTGAACGTAAGGAACCGAAGGTTACGTTGGGCCTCCGTACGGACGCCGGGAAGGTAGGGCAGAAAGGGGGGTGGGGGGGTCACATGGGATGAGAGCTGATGAACATGTAAATATGAGATACTCACTGATCACGAATAGAGCCTCACAACACAACACTCGCACTCCCCCAACTAGAGATAATCGTTTGGGAGAGTTATGAACGGCTTCGTAGAACGTTTGTTTAGACTTCAAAGTAAACACTCATGCTCGGGGGGGGGAGTGTCTC
>JAFMOD010000237.1:4116-34935 GCA_019802435.1 Corydoras maculifer
CATTCATTCATTATCTTTCGCTTTATTCTCTATTAGGGCTGCGGTGGGGTTTTCCATGCCCATCCAGGGGAGAACGTTTCGGGCGCTGGGCAGATACACCCAGGACAGGGCGCCAATCTATCGCTGGGCACACACTCACTCACACAGACATGCACGCATACACACTTTATATATGGGGCAATTTGGAGAACTCAATTGACTTGATCCATGTTTTGGACTGTGGGAGGAAACCGGACCCGGAGGAAACCCACGCAGACACAGGGAGAACATGGAAACTCCACCTAGATGGGGATTAGAACCGGAAATCCCTAGTGCTGACAGGCGAACGTGCTAACCACTAAACCACCGTGCCGCCCATTATAATAATATTAATAATAATGATAACAATAAGAATATGAGTAATAACAAAAATGGCTTTTCAAGCCATCTAATGAGTACTAGTGGCAATAATATATTTATAATTAGTACAATTTTATAATGAGTACTGAGGCAATAATATATTTTTAATGAGCACTACTTTAGACTGAGTACTACTGGCAATAATATATTTATTAATAAGTACTTTTATACTAAGTTTTACTGGCAATAATATATTTATAATTAGTACTATGTGATAATGAGTAGTACTGGCAATACCTCTTAGGATTGTTTCTCATTTGCTTTCGTTACAGTTTTACACTTGACCTCGTTGAATCCTGCTTTGAGAGCCGTGGAGAGGGTTCACGAGTACATCATCTGTCATAAAGCCAACTTTGATCTTAAGACTGGAAGCTATGCCCTCCCCTGCAAACCTCTGCACCAGACTGGTTCTCTGTATGTCCCTGGTTCTTCCCTGTTTACCGGGAACCAGTGGTTCTATAATG
This sequence comes from Corydoras maculifer, assembly GCA_019802435.1. Lineage (NCBI taxonomy): Eukaryota > Metazoa > Chordata > Actinopteri > Siluriformes > Callichthyidae > Corydoras > Corydoras maculifer. The sequence continues at coordinate 4,980 of JAFMOD010000237.1, forward strand.
AACTTTCACAGACTTTGCATATGCGCTAGTAACATTGTCAGCTGCTCCCGAATGAACCTGACGGTAGTTCCGACTGATTTGCCCCAGTATACCGAAGTCCTCGATCTGAGCTACAATGATATAACCAAATTACGTGCCGAATGGACCACATACAAACTTCCCAAACTCCACAACCTTTTACTGAGCCACAACGGTTTGCATTTCATTTCCACTGAGGCATTCGCTTATGTCGGTGACCTGCGCTACCTGGACCTGTCCTCCAACAGCCTGCGCCAGCTGGACGAATATATTTTCGAGCAGCTGGGAAGGCTCGAGGTTCTCCTGCTCTATAACAACCACATCACCCAGATTGACCGCAACGCCTTCGCGGGGCTAGACTACCTGCAGAAGCTCTACCTGAGCCAAAACCAACTGGCTCGCTTCCCCCTGGAGCTGGTCAAGGAAAAAACGCGCCCGAAGAACCTGACGTTGTTGGACTTGTCTTCCAACCGGATCAAAGGCCTTGCGTTCCAAGACCTCCAGGGCTTACCCGCCTGGCTCAAGAATGGACTTTATTTCCACAACAACACCCTCAGCTGTGACTGTGACCTTTACAGCATGATGACCCACTGGTACATCCGCCGACTCAGCTCAGCTGTGGATTTCAAGGATGAACACACATGTATACTACCAGGGGCTGAAAAGAAAGTCATGCGCCTCTTTGAGGTGAACACGATCATGAACTGCAGTATATTCAACGAGTCGGTAAAGGAAACCTATTTAGAGCAAAAACTGCTCCTCTCTTGTGACACGCGCCGTCAGGGCATGACCAAGACGTGGATGCTCCCAGGCAACATAATAGTCTCACCTGGAACCAACCACAGTGGTGTTGTTTTAAAAAACGACACATTGGAAATCACTACGGTAAAACTGGAAGACTCTGGGCAGTACACCTGCTTCGCCGTGAGCGAGTTCCTCAATGAAACTCTGTACCTGTGGGTAAAGGTCCATAACTTCACGATCAGTGGAAGTGGCGAGACCCTCAACACGGCGTACACGACTCTAGTGGGATGCTTGGCTAGTGTGGTCCTGGTCCTCATTTATCTTTATTTGACCCCCTGCCGGTGCTTCTGCTGCTCGGGCCAAGGGAAATCCAAGAATCATCATGAGGACAGCATCCATTCCTCGATGCTCAGTGCCACCCCGACACACGAGGATCTGGCGAACAAGATGGAGCCTAACCGGCACGTTGCCTTTGTAGATCCCAAAGACCTTCGGGGTCAGAACGGAAAAGTCAACCGCAACGGAGAGGACGAACTCGAGGACGAGGCGAGGCAGGGCAAAGGAAAGAGGAAGAAATCAGTGGCAGATTCGATTAGTTCGGTTTTTTCAGACACACCCATTGTTGTCTGAAAGGATGCTGCCTACTTTTTCCGACGGCGACTGGGAGGGAAACATATTAGAGACGCTGATTGATCACAATTCCCTAGGGCATCAAAATTCAAACAGAGATACGGTTTCTGTGCTGTGGATAGTGTTATATAGAGGGTTTCCCTTGGTAAACAGGACCAGGACATTTCCAGCATTTTATTCTGTAGCACTTAAGTATATACTGTGAAATGGAAACGGTCTTGCCATAATAAACCCCAACCTGAATAATCCGTGAAATTTAGGAATGGGGATTATCCTACCATCACAGGATCCAATAAAAAAACAAACAAGCTATATTCTGTTTCATTCAGACTGCGATCTGCGAAAGGACTCTGTAGCCATTAGCATTAACAGTATCTATTCCTCCCTTTCCCCAAATGCTGTTCTGCCAGCATCACCACGATATATATAGACTTCAGTCATGAGTCATTGCTAGAGAAGTGGCATACCGTCCACCATGAATCCGGTCAATGCAGAAGAGTTTCAAATGCATTCGAAGGGATGCAGCGGATGAATGTGCTTTCGGAAATTCGCCGCCTCCGAACTGTATATAGGGGGCTATGAAAATCAGGACCATTTTCCCTCGTGATACCATTTTAAGGGGTTTGGAGGGAAGTCGGGTACACTGTTACAGGATGAGCTGTTTGATATTAAACCAAAGTTCATTTAATTGCATTGCAATAACATCCCAGCCAGGAACTCACTGCTTACTTGTAGAAAAAAATCAGAAATATCAGAAATCGGGGCTTTCAGTTGGTTGCTTCGTCGAAGGCTTGGGTTGTTTGTAGCAGCACAAATGGGAACCTGATGCTCTCACTGATTGAGGATTAAAATAAGCTGAGCAGTAGCATTGAGATCCCCTGCTTAGGAGAAAATTAAATAAGTGTGTTATGCACAAAGGCAAACGAGCGTCTTAAAAGCAGAGCTCCTAATTATATTATGGATACACTACGGCTGCCATTCTTGGAAAACGAAAATACAGCATATTACTCGCATAATGTCATTTGCATGTGGCTGTCTGTCATGACAACCAGAGGGAGATACGATTCCTGAATGCTAATGACCTCTCGAAATAGAATAAGGCATCTCGGGGCTTTTCTGTACTAAGACAGGGACAGTCTGCGAGTCTTAAAAGCAGGATTTATTTTCACTCTCACGCCTTTAAGATTTTCTAATTTACATATTTCGCTCCTTTTAGTCGCTGCTGACTCACCATTGGTCCGAATGCTTTCTGAAGAATTGGGCTCATCATTAATTATAATTTAACCATTGTATTCTAATAGAAACGTTCATCTCATATTGTGTCATAAAGTAAAGAAAATGCCATATTTAAGGTGAATTGGGTTTGTATTAAAGGGCTGCACGGTGGTTTAGTGGTTAGCACGTTTGCCTCTCAGCGCTAGGAATTCCCACTTCGAATCCCAATCTGGATGGATTTTCCATGTTCTCCCCGTGTCTCCTCCGGGTTCTCCGGTTTCATCCCACAGTCCAAAAACATGGATCAAGTCTATGGAATTCTCCAAATTGCCTCATATAGAGTGTGTATGCGTGTGTGTCTGTGTTATTGAGTGAGTCTACCCCCCCCCCCAATCTGGGTGGGGTTTCCATGTTCTCCCTGTGTTTATTCCCACAGTCCAAAAACATGGATTGAAGGTAAACTGAATGCTCCAAATTGCCCCATAGTGTGTCTGTGTGAGAGAGTGTGTGCTCCAGTGATAGATTGGCGCCCTGTCCTGGGTCTATCTACCCAACGCCTGACACATTCTCCCCTGGATGGGCATGGGCATGGGAACCCCCCCCCCCCCGTGACCCTAGTAGAGGATGAAGCTGAAGATAACGGATGGATGAAGTTTCTATTCAAATTCACACGTTCATTGTGTATATAATATGGATCCAGCATACGAGACATCAGCCTGTGCTGACTGTAAGCACTGTATACCAGTGCGGAACACGCTCAGTCAATGTAGCACTCAGCTGAGATGCCCTGTAACTCTACCTTCCACCATTAAGAATTCAAGTACTCAGCTTTCCTCACTGCACAGATTGAAAAGCAGAGAGGTTGCCCGGTCATATCAAACCCACCCCCACCCCCCCCCCACCCATAATTTTTTTTTTTTAATAATGGACCCTTCATGCCAGATTGAGCATCGTGTCTAACGTCTAACGCAGGACTAAAGTAAGGATTCCCGCTTCAGAATTTTATTTTCACCCCCGAAGAGGGATGTGTCTATGTGGTTTGCACAGCATCATCTCAGCTTTCCTCATTGCACAGATTGAAAAGCAGAGTGGTTGCCCGGTCATATCAAACCCCCCCACCCCACCCATGATGTCTGCTTTTTTTTTAAAATAGACCCTTCATGCCAGATTGAGCATTGTGTCTAAAATCTAACGCAGGACTAAAGTAAGGATTCCCGCTTCAGCATTCTTTTATTTTCACCCCCGAAAGAGGGATGTGTCTATGTGGTTTGCACAGCATCATCTCAGGAATTAAGTCATGGAAAAATGAGAGCAGCCGTGACAGACAGTGGCAGGCAGTGGGCAGTTGGTGCCCAACAGATGCCTCCTCAACCTAAGCCAAAACCCTGTGACGTGCTGGTGTTCGCACCATCGTGATCTCCATGGAAAGAGGCCAGCGTGCGAAAGCCACCAAAACCAGATCGGCTCCGTCGCCTCTTCCCCCTCAGATATCGCTCCGTGCTCGGTCTTCGCTCCAGCAGTATTGAGTCCTTGTCTCTTAACCATACCTCCGTTGCTTCATCGTTAATAGTGTTCTCAAGACAGTGTTTCGAACCAGCAAACCATCTCATCGAGCTTGTCCATCAGAAGCACCTGAACCTGCGATGTGTGGCGTGCAGCAGGCTCCGACGCTGGCATGTCCTGAATGTGTCTCATTTACTACAGCTGGCTCGGAGATGCAAATGGTCCCAAACAGCCTGTTTCGCTGGATCACATGACCTACAGCTGAAAATAAACTTCTCGCGAGAAGTTATCTCTCGTCTGTCGTTTTGGTGGCGGGTCACATGTCGCTAATAAGCCTCTTCAGTTGATAACGCTGCAGATATCCATGCGTTGTCACTTGTGTATACTGAATGAAGATGTTTTCTAAGAGGAGCACAAACTTTGCAAAGCCATTACAGACTGAATCAACACGGAGGCAACTAAACACTGTATCACAAAGCAGTAAATAAAAAATATATGCTTTTTTTTCAGGACAACACTGTTATATATATTATAGAACTATTTGTACAACTGACAAAAACCCAGAGAATTGCCTTGACTTTCGTTGCCTCGAATATGTTTTTGTTTGAATAATGTACAACGTAAGCACACTAAATTCTGTATGTATCTAGTGTGGAACTAGCCACTTTACCACTGTGTCCTGCAATTTTTGTCTTTTTAAGTGCCATATACTATATGTACGATGTCTGTACTAGTTCACAACTGTGTTTGGTTGATTATTTAATCTTGTTCAGCTTGGACTTTGTGTATTAGAAACCAGTGATAGAACGTGACTGCATCTGTCTGGTGTCTCGACTACATAGAAGACTTTTATGGTACAACAAATCCATCACTTATTATCGTTTTAACCGATAGCTTTATGTATGTTTTCGTGAAGTACACTTAGCTACTGAAATTCATACGAATACAACGTGAATGTCTTGAGGGTAGTAATAGCCTCGGTGTCAGTAAGCATATTACGAGTGCAATATCCATTAGATGCTGCATAATGCCGCTCCTGTATTTAACGCCACTGAGGTTCCGCTGGATGGGGAGTGGGAGGTGGACGGGCCGGAGTCGGCGGGTAGAGAAAGGCTGGTACGGCTTACACTGGACCTGTAGAGGTTTTAATGTAAATCTGATGATTAACTCTTTGCAAAACCAATAAAATAATTTACGCTTGATATTGGAGTGATTTTTTATTATAATTTTTTTTTTTACATCACATTACATTTGGTCATATAACAGACGCTTTTATCCAAAGTGACTTACAAAGTGGGCGGCAGGGTGGCTTAGTGGTTGGCATGTTCTCCCCCCCCCCACAACCCTAGTAAAGGATTAAGAGGAATATAATGAACAAATATAGCAGAAAAAATGTGTATATATATATATATGGGTGGCACGATGACTTAGTGGTTAGCATGTTCTCCTCTCAGCACTAGGGATTCCCGGTTCGAATCCCCATCTGGGTGGAGTTTCCATGTTCTCCCCGTGTCCGTGTGGGTTTCCTCCGGGTTCTCCGGTTTCCTCACACAGTCCAAAAACATGGATCAAGTCAGCTGAATTCTCCAAATTGTCCCATATAGAGTATTTCTGTGTAAATGAGTGTGTGCCCAGCGATGGATTGGCACCCTGTTCTGGGTGTATCTGCCCAGCACCCAAAACGTTCTCTCCTGGATGGGAACCCCCCTGCGACCCTAATAGAGGACAAAGCAGGAGATATTGAATGAATGAATGAATATATATATATATATATATATATATATATATATATATATATATATATAAATGTTCTGCTATTTTCATTCATTATCTTCCCCTTAATCCTGTACTAGGGTTGGGGGGGGGCATGCTAACCACTAAGCCACCCTGCCACTTTGTAAGTCACTTTGGATAAAAGTGATATATATATGTTCTCCAGAGGAGACATTTCGGGCGCTGGGCAGATACACCCAGAACAGGGTGCCAATCTATTCCTGGGCACACTCACTCACACAGACACACACACACAAACACACTATATGGGGCAATTTGGAGAATTCAATTTACCTTGATCCATCTTGGATCGTGAGAGGAAACCGGAGAACCCAGAGGAAACCTACACGGAGATGGGGAGAACATGGAAACTCCTCTCAAATTGGGATTCAAACCTGGATCCCCAGCACCGAGAGGCAATCGTGGTAACCACTTTGCCACCGTGCAGCCAAGAAACTGTTTTTCATTTTAAGAAATATTACAAGAACAGAGGACGGCTTAGTGGTTAGCACTCCTCTCAGCACTAGGGATTCCCGGTTCGAATCCCCATCTGAGTTTCCATGTTCTCCCTGTGGCTGCGTGGGTTTCCTCCGGGTTCTCTGGTTTCCTCCCACAGTCCAAAAACATGGATCAAGTCAATTGAATTCTACAAAATTGCCCCATATAGAGTGTGTGAGTGTGTGCTCAGTGATAGATTGGCGCCCTGTCCTGGGTCTATCTGCCCAGCGCCAGAGACGTTCTCCCCTGGATGGGTATGGGGAACCCCACCGCGAATGAAAAAGGATTACAAGATGAATTTGAGGACTATATTGGCTGATAATTGTACTTAATTCATATACATTTTTTCTTGATTTGTGTTTTTTCTTCTTTTTTTTGCAGTGTGTTTGTCTGCACTGCTGCACAAATAAGGTTAAACACAAACTTACTAAATATTTAACTTATAATCATTTTGTTTCAGGCGCTTGGGGAGATAGAGGACAGGGTGCCAATCTATCACTGGGCACATTCACTCACACAGATACACCCACAAACTATATGGGGCAATTTCAAGCATTTAATCTACCTTGAATCTATGAACTTTTGAACTTTTTAAACTGTGTAATCCTCTATTAGGGTTGTGTTGGGTTCCCCATGCCCATCCAGGGGAGAACGTCTCGGGCGCTGGGCAGGGCGCCAATCAATCACTGAGCACACACTCACTCACCCACTAACACACACACACACCCAATAAAGGGGCAATTTTGAGCATTTTACCTTGAATCCATTTTTTTGGTCTATGGGAGGAAACCAAAGAACCCGGAGGAAACCCACAAGGACACGGGGAGAACATGGAAACTCCACCCAGATTGTGATTCGAACCTGGATACTCAGCTCAAGGTAAATTGAATGCTCTAAATTGCCCCATATAATGTGTTTGTGTGTGTCTGTGTTAGTGAGTAACAACAAAAACATAGATTGAGGTCAATTGAGTTCTCCAAATTGCCCCAAATAGAGTGTGTTTGTGTGAGTGAGTGTGTGCCCAGCGATGGATTGGCGCCCTATCCTGGGTCTATCTGCACCAGCGCCCAAAATGTTCTCCCCTGGATGGACATGGAGAACACCCCCCTACGACCCTGATAGAGGATAAATCATAAGATAATGAATGAATGAATAAATCATTGTCATCTTGGAGAATGTCTGTGTCATTATGGAAGAAAACATCCACTGATGAATAACCGGGTGCTTCAGTTTGTTCAGGTCATTGAGTGTTTTTAGATATTAATCAAACTTACAGGAAAAACTACAACAATACCTGAAAATGCAGGTAGAAATGGGATGGAGGTTCACCTTCAGCCGAACACCAACCCTTAACACATCACAAATAAACAAAGCAGTGGCTGAAGGAGAGGAAGGTGGATGTCCTTGGGTGGTCAATCGGAGTCATGACCTAAATTTAATACAAACTCTGTGGATAGACTTAAAGAAAGCAGTTCATTGCCATTCACCATTAAATTTGATTAAACTCAAACAATTCTGTAAGGCAAATGATCCCTAATCCAGACGCTTAAGACGATGAAGACATGCACTATTGGATGATGGTTTTAAAACACATCAATATTTGTAGTTCATTCATTCATTATCTTCCACTTCATTCTCTATTAGGGTCGCGGTGGGGTTTCCCATGCCTATCCAGGGGAGAACATCTCAGGCGCTGGGCAGATAGACCCAGGACAGGGCGCCAATCCATCACTGGGCACACACAGACACACACTATATAATATGGGGCAATTTTTTGAGAATTTAATTGACTTGATCCATGTTTTTGGACTGTGGAAGGAAACCGGAGAACCCGGAGGAAACCCACACGGAAACGGGGAGAATATGGAAACTCCACCCAGATTGGGATTCGAACCGGGAATCCCTAGTGCTGAGAGGAGAACATGCTAACCACTAAGCCACTGTGCCGCCATATATATTTAGATGTTTAAATTATTCTATAGCTTAGAAATTCCTGTTTTCCAACAAATGAGTAAGCCCTCCAGATGAGAATGTTTTGGGCGCCGGGCAGATACACCCACATGTGCTAATCTATCACTGGGCACACACTCACAAACTAACACACACACTAACACACACACACATACTGACTATATAGGGGCAATGTTTTACCTTGAATCCTTGTTTTTGGATTGTGGAAGGAAACTGGGGAACCCAGAGGAAACCAATGAGGACACAGGGAGAACTCCAACCAGATTGGGATGCGAACATGGATTGCTCTAAATTGCCCCTTATAGAGTGTCTGTGTGAGTGAATGTGTGCCCAGCAATTGATTGGCGCCCTGTCCTGGGTGTCTCTGCCCAGTGTCTGAAATTTTCTCCCCTGGATGGGCATGGGGAACCCCCTACCACCTCACCCCAACGTGACCCTAATAGATTGGGTTAAGCGGACGATTATGAATGGATGAATAAATCCTGGCATTGTCATCTTGAAGAATGTCTGTGTCATTATGTAGGAAAACGTCCTCTGATGGAATAACCTGGTGGTTTTGATTTGCATGTCAATCCAGCACGTCTTTTAGTGCTTTCAGAAAGACTTACAGCACTTCGTAGTGAAGAGAGAGCAAAGTGGCATTACCTCATGCGTCGTCTGAACTCTGCCTCCAGGTGCAGATGCCCCTAGTCAGAAAACCCAGGCTGTTATCACCCCACTTCCACACACACACATGCCATGAACAAAGTTTCCACAACAGTTTTAAGTATAGTCTCTATTGGTAAGCATATGCAAATCAATAGCAGCTTACATTTATTCATTCATTCATTATCTTCCGCTTTATCCTCTATTAGGGTCGCGGTGGGGTTCCCCATGCCCATCCAGGGGAGAACGTATCGGGCGCTGGGCAGAGAGACCCAAGACAGAGCGCCAATCTATCGCTGAGCACACACTCACTCACACATACACACTTTATATGGGGCAATTTGGAGAACTCAATTGACCTTGATCCATGTTTTTGGACTGTGGGAGGAAACCGGAGAACCCGGAGGAAACCCACGCGGACACGGGGAGAACATGGAAACTCCACCCAGATGGGGATTCGAACCGGGAATCCCTAGTGCTGAGAGGAGAACATGCTAACCACTAAGCCACCGTACCGCCCAGCAGCTTATATTTTCTTAATCAAATACAATCTTAATGTCGAGGAGTTTAGAGATACAGAATGATAATAACATCATGTCTACATTTCAGCCCTCTAACTGCCCTAAAGTCTTAATTAAAACTGCAAACGAACAAGAAAAGGAACCTGTGAGCCCCTGTGCTAATGCTGAAATTCTACCTCCTGGTTGCTGCCTTTAAAACAGTCTTACACACTTCATGCCATTCTCAAAACTCACAGGTTCTGCAAGTGATGACAGATGGATGAAAATATAGACACTTTATTAATCCCAAAGGGAAATTATTTATTTTTCCATTCAATCATCTGCTGAACCCTATACCAGCATTTTGAAATTAACAAATGATTAAACATTTAAGAATTATTGGGTTTATGATAATTGTGGTCATTTTTATAATTATTATAATTATTATTATTATTATTATTATTATTGGGCGGCGGTGGCTTAGTGGTTAGCATGTTCTCCTCTCAGCACTAGGGATTCCTGGTACGAATCCCAATCTGGGTGGAGTTTCCATGTTCTCCCCGTGTCTGCGTGGGTTTCCTCCGGGTTCTCCGGTTTCCTCCCACTCTCCAAAAACATGAATCAAGTCAACTGAGTTCTCCAAATTGCCCCATATAGAGTGTGTCTGTGTGAGTGAGTGTGTGCCCAGCGATGGATTGGCGCCCTGTCCTGGGTCTATCTGCCCAGCGCCCGAAACGTTCTTCCCTGGATGGGCATGGAGAACCCCCTAATAGAGGATAAAGCGGAAGATAATGGGTGGATGGATGGATTATTATTATTATTATTATTATTATTATATATATTTTTATTATTACCACCCCTTTAGTAACTTCATCTGTTGGTCTGTGGGTCTGGTGAAAAGTTGTAAATGTTATTTCACCCACGACCCGTTATCTGATTAAGTCGATTAAACTTTGAAAAATTGTTCATCGTTGATGACAACACATGAATCAATTAAAAATTACAATTAATTAAGTAATTAGTGGTATTTAATACATTTTGTTTTCTATGGATAAATTGCTCATTTTCTACTAAATTTTATACTTATACTTTTAAATAAGCAGAATTAACTTAGGATAAAGTCGGATAAAACACGAAAATAGGGGTGGTATTAAAAAGGTTGTTTTTAATATTTTGCTTGTTTTATAATAAAATGACTTTAGAAAAAGCAGTTCAATTCAATACTTTCTTACTCATTATGAAAAGTGAATTTCAAACCAGTTTTCCAGCGAAACACAGTTGCACACAGACTGCAACACAGACTGCAACTCTAAATACCAGCATTTCCAATCAGGATGACAGACATTTTCTAAAAGAGGAAAACATTTTTTAAAATGTACATAAAGCGGGCGGCACGGTGGTTTAGTGGTTAGCATGTTCTCCTCTCAGCGCTGGGGATCCAGGTCCGAATCCCAATCTGGGTGGAGTTTACATGTTCTCCCCGTGTCCATGTGGGTTTCCTCCAGGTTCTCTGGTTTCCTCCCACAGTCCAAAAACATGGATTAAGGTCATTTGAATGCTTTAAATTGCCCCATATATATTGGCATCCTTTCCTGCCCAGTGACCAAAATGTTTTCCCCTTGATGGGCATGGGGAACCCCCCTGCGACCCTAGTAGACGATAAAGCAGAAGATAATGGATGAACATGAACCAAGCTAAATTATTTGCCAATATAGTGAGTAAACCTTGTCGAGAATTCTAAAAAATAAAAAGAAAGTTCTCAAAAAGTAGATTATTTATCTACATAGACATCTATTAAAGTCAAAAACAAGGTTTTTTAAAAATTTTCTGACTTGTTAAGAGTTCATTTTTGCAGTGTGTATGTCAGAAATTAAAATCTATTTTATTTTAATGCACTGATGAGAGAGACACTTCATTAACATGAACGTTTAGGAATATTTCATAGTGACAGCAATGCAACAAACACTCTGTAAGTCTGTATTGTTAGTTGTGTTTAAGCATTTGGAAGCCTCAGCTTTATAGTTAATCAGAGGAGACAGTGGTAACACAGTGCCATCTCCTGGTATGAAGATGCTGGCACTTTGTAATAGGAGGACTGGAATATGAGGGCGGCACAGTGGCTTAGTGGTTAGCATGTTCTCCTCTCAGCACTAGGGATTCCGGGTTCGAATCCCAATCTGGGTGGAGTTTCCATGTTCTCTCCGGTCCGTGTGGGTTTCCTCCAGGTTCTCTGGTTTCCTCCCACAGTCCAAAAACATGGATCAAGTCAATTGAATTCTGCAAATTGCCCCATATAGAGTGTGTCTGTGTGAGTGTGTGCCCAGTGAGAGATTGGCATCCTGTCCTAGGTGTATCTGCCCAGCGGCTGAAACGTTCTCGCCTGGATGGGCATGGAGAATACCCCCCGCGACCCTAATAGAGGATAATGAAAAAATAATGAATGGATGGATACAGCAGTAGCTGTTTTTTTTACATATATTGTGAGAACTGTGCAGCCAGATTTGAAAACACTTAATTCTGCATATTATAATACATATAATATCTCTTTATAATGAGATATTAAATGTAAACTCCACCCAGATTAAGATTCGGCTTTATCCTCGACTAGGGTCATGGGGGGGGGTTCTCCATGCCTATATAGGGGAGAACATTTTGGGCACTGAGTAGGTACACCCAGGACAGGGCACCAATCTATCACTGGGCACATACTTACTCACACATACACACACACACTATATGGGGCAATTTAGAACATGTACCTTGAATCCATGTTTCGGAAACTGGAGAACCCAGAAGAAACCCACGTGGACATGGGGAGAACATAAAAACCACCCTGATTGGAATTCGAATCTGGAATACCCAGCACTGAGAGACGAACATGCTAACCACTAAGCCACCATGCATTCAGTTTACCTTGATGCATGTTTTTGGACTTTGGGAGGAAACCGGAGAACCCGAAGTAAACTCGCGCGTATATAGGGAGAACATGGAAACTCCACCCAGATTGGGATTTGAACCTGGATCCCCAGTGCTGAGAGGAGAACATGCTAACCCCTAAACCACCGTGTCGCCCTCTAATAACCAACTTTTTTTTGATAAGTATTAAAAATCTGGACGGAGAAATGTTCAGAAGTTAATATAATTATATTTAATTGGTTTGTGGGTGGCACGATGGTTTAGTGGTTAGCATGTTCAGTGCTAAGGATTATCTGTTCGAATCCCAATCTGGGTGGAGTTTCCATGTTCTCCCCGTGTCCATGTGGGTTTCTTCCGGGTTCTCCGGTTTCCTCCCACAGTCCAAAAACATGGATCAAGTCAATTGAATTCTCCAAATTGCCCCATATATATTGTGTTTGTGTGAGTGAGTGTGTGCCCAGGGATAAATTGTCCAGTCCTGGGTGTATCTGCCTAGCGCCCGAAACCTTCTCCCCTGAATGGGCATGGGAACCCCCCGGCAACCCTAGTAGAGGATAAAGAGAATGATAATGGATAAATGGTTTGTGGGCGGCACTGTGGGCAGCACACTTACAGTGGCAGAAAAGATCTGTTCAACATATTCACAAAAGCAAAAAATAAAATAAAATTATTTTGCCCTTGGTAACGTGTTTTAAAAATTTGTCTTTTTGATTGGTTTTGCTCCCCTCAGCCACTGCAGTTAACTCACATCCCCCCCCCCCCCCCAGTACCTTTGACCGCATTTACCATGGCAGTTAATCATGCAGCTTTAAGCTGTGGTTTCAAACCTTGTGCTGCAGAGAACACTTAGAATTAAGAGAATTATTTGCGAATTTTTAACATACTATGCTCCCTACATGGACAAAGACCCAAATTATGCAATCAGGCTTCTAAAAACATTCCTTTTTAATTTTTCTCAGTCAGGTTGATGAAGGAGTTGTTTTTTATGATTAGAAGAGTAAAGGGTTTCTACACCATGACAAACAAAACAAGAACCTGCTACAATTAAACTGACATTTAAAATAGTTTAAGTTTTTTTTTTTTCTTAAGTATTAAGAGTTCTATAAAAGTTCAAGAAAATGAATAAATCACACATTAATTAACAACAGTTTTTAAAAAGTACTTTACAGAAGGAATGTACAAAATGTCATTTTCAAACACATGCAGCAAAGCAAAATATTAATTTATATCACACTGAAGCTGATAAGCAATGATATAATCCGTCTCCTGTCAACGTTTTACCCTTTATTATTCAGGGGTCGCCACAGCGATGAACATGCATTTTAGATTTGGCCCAGTGTTTTACACCGGATGCTCCTCCTGACACAAAACTCACCCTCTACCGGCCTGGGGCATAGAGACTACAGAGACTGTTTAGAGCAGCCGATTCACCTTAAATCCATGGACTGGGGAGGAAACAGGAGAACCTGGAGAAAACCCACACAGACACAGGGAGAACCTGGAAACTCCGCCCAGATCAAGATTCAAACCTGAATCCTCAGTGCTGAGAGGCGAACGTGCTAACCACTAAGCACTAACCACTAAGCCTCGTGCCGCCGAAAACAATGATATACTATAAGTCTATAAGTGTGGGGCACGGTATCTAAGTGGTTAGGGTGTTGGGCTATCAATCTGAAGGTTGGGGGTTCAAATCCCAGGTCTACTGAAGTTACCAATGTAGCTCCTTGAGGAAGACCCTTAACCCTCATTGCTCCAGGGATGCTGTGATTAACCCTGTGCTCACCTTGTAAGTTGCTTTGAATAAAAGCGTCTGCTAAATGTTATATAATAAATATAATAAACCAAATGTAATGCAAATGTAAGTCTATATATGTATATTTTATACTATAAGTATAAAAATATGCCGACTTTATGCTGTCTGAAACTGAAAATGAAAATCAATTTTAAGACTGTAAACACACATATATACAGTGTCTTGCGAAAGTATTTACCCCCTTTACATTTTTCACATTTTGTTACCTCACAACCTGGAATGCAAAGGGAATATTTGAGGGTCTGCATCATTTAATTTACAGACCATGCCTACAACTTTCAACATTTAACTTTTTTTTATTGTGAACCAAACAACAAACAGGACAAAATAACTGAAAACATCAGTGTGCATAACTATTCACCCCCGTAAGTCAGTACTTTGTAGAGCCACCTTTTGCAGCAATTACAGCTGCAAGTCGCTTTGGATAAGTCTCTATGAGCTTGCCACATCTTGCCACTGGAATTTTTGCCCATTCCTCATGGCAAAACTGCTCCAGCTCCTTCAAGTTAGATGGTTTCCGTTGGTGAACAGCAATCTTCAAGTTTGACCACAGATTTTCAATTGGATTACGGTCTGGGCTTTGACTAGGCCATTCAAATATGTTTACACGTTTCCTCTTAAACCACTCAAGTGTTGCTTTAGCAGTATGCTTTGGGTCATTGTCCTGTTGGAAGGTAAATCTACCGCCCTAGTCTCAGATCACTCACAGACGTAAACAGGTTTTGCTCAAGAATATCCCTGTATTTAGCACCATCCATCTTTTCCTCGACTCAGACCAGTTTTCCAGTCCCTGCTGCTGAGAAACATCTCCACAGCATGATGCTTCCACCACCATGTTTCACTGTGGGGATGGTGTTTTTGGGGTGATGAGATGTATTGGCCCAAAAGGTTAAATTTTGGTCTCATCTGACCACAGTACCTTCCTCCATACAGTTTGGAAGTCTCCCACGTGCCTTTTTGCAAACTCGAAACGAGCCTTCCTATTTTCAGCTGTAAGTAAAGTTTTTTTCTGACCACTCTTCCATAAAGCCCAGCTCTATGGAGTGTACGGCTTATTCTGGTTATATGGACAGATACTCCAGTCTCTGCTTGGAAACTCTGCGGCTCCTTCAGGGTTACCTTTGGTCTCTGTGCTGCCTCTCTGATTAATGCCCTCCTTGACCGGGCTGAGAGTTTTGGTGGGCGGCCCTCTCTTGGCAGGTTTGTTGTGGTACCATGTTCTTTCTATTTGATGATGATGGATTTGATGGTGCTCCGGGGGAACATCAGAGATTTGGATATTTTTTTATAACCCAACCCTGACTTCTACTTCTCTACAACTTTATCCCTGACTTGCTTGGAGAGCTCCTTGGTCTTCATGGTGTTGTTTGGTTAGCTTAATGGTGTTGCAGCCTCTAGGGCCTTTCAGAAAAGGTGTGTATATACTGACAGATCATGTGACACTTAGATTGAACACAGGTGGCCTTCATTTCACTAAGCATGTGACTTCTGAAGGTAATTGGTTGCACCAGAACTTTTTAGGGGCTTTATAACAAAGGGGGTGAATACATATGCACATGCCAATTTTCAGTTTTTTATTTTCATTATCTTTATATACATATATTTTTTTCTCATTTCACTTCTAAAACGTAGACTATTTTTTGCAGATGCATCACATTCAATTCAGATTAAAAAAAAAATACATACAAATTGTAATGTAGTAAAATAGGGAAAAATTCAAGGTGAATACTTTTGCACTGTATATATATAAATATATATATATATATATATATATATATATATATATATATATATATATATAAATAAAACAGACATAGATTTTGGAGGGTTGCACGGTGGCTTAGTGGTTAGCATGTTCATCTCTCAACGCTGGGGATTCCCAGTTCAAATCCCAATCTGGGTGGAGTTTCCATGTTTACCCCGTGTCCGTGTGGGTTCTCTACCACAGTCCAAAAACATGGATCAAGGTCAAATCTCCAACTGACCTTATATAAAGTGTTTGAGTGAGTGTGCCTATTGATAGATTGGTGCCCTGTCCCGGGTGTATCTGAGGATTTTTTTTTTAATAAATAACTACGCTTAGCAAACTTTAGTGTGTACATAAGACGTTCTGTATTCATTCAGCTCAAAGGTGTCTAACAAACTTGTGAGAACTTGTACTTATGAATCATATTTGTACAAAGACGCACAGTCTCACTCTGAAGTAAAGGTTCGTATTCAGTGGTAGGAACTTGGATGGAAGCGTGCAACTTCTGTAAATGATTTTAAGTGTTGTTACAATAATATTTAGTCCCACTCTCACGGTGCATAATTTGGATCTGTTTGGAATGGCAATATATACATGAAAAGCTGGCTCAGCGATTTAAAAATGTATCTTAATTGCATGGTGTAAAAAAGATATGCACTCATTTTTCACTCAAACCAATCAGCGAGTCACTTGCCCTTCCCTTTAAGAGTCAGGTGCCATTGGCATATATGATGAATATTTTATAATTTTATCTTATTCATTTTCTGCTTTATCCAATACTAGGGTTCATGACTGTAAAACTAGCCGATTAAAGAACTATTTTATCCCCATGGCCATTAGAGTCATGAACAGCTGAGCTGATTGCACTAAGCATTATTGCACTAAATACACTTCTCATCAGACTGTTGTAATATAATGTAGCTCAATACATTGCACAATGTAAACAACCTCACAAATATGTACATAGAGTGTGTGTGTTTTTTTGGTTTTTATATATCCATCCATTATCTTCCGCTTTATCCTCTATTAGGGTCGCGGTGGGGTTCCCCATTCCCATCCAGGGGAGAACGTCTCGGGCGCTGGGCAGATACACCCAGGACAGGGGGCCAATTTATCGCTGGGCACACACTCACTCACCCACACACTCTCTATATGGGGCAATTTGGAGAACTCAATTGACTTGATCCATGTTATATATATATATATATATATATATATATATATATATATATATATATATATATATATTTTTTTTTTTTTTTTTTTTAATTCGCACTTATCCAGAGTGGATGGCCAAGTGAGAATTTCAGTGTGCAGGGAAAAGTGTTTCTTTACTGTGCACATGACAAAACTTTGAATCTTGAATCTAAGGGTCGCAGGGGGGTTCCCCAGGCTAATACAAGGGAGAATGCCAAGGGGGTTCTCATGCTAATCCATATAGAGTGTATATGGGGCAATTTAGAGCATTCACTTTACCACAAAGGACGACACGGTGGTTTAGTGGTTAGCAAGTTCTCCTCTCAGCGCTGGGGATCCAGGTTCAAATTTTCTATGTTCTCAAGAAATTTACATGAACACAATTTATTTTAAGTCCACTACGCCCATCGACATACATATGTTTGCTCGCACTGCTGCTAATTAAATGCCGCAGGTGCAAAATGTAAAATTAGAGCGCTTGGGCAGGTCAGATAGCAATGCGTGTCACGACGCTCCAATGTGTAGGGCGTAAAAAAAAAAGGCCCAACTGACTAATAATTTTAGTTCAAAGTGACATCTGTGGAAATTTCACTGATTTAATCAGAAGGCTGCACTGAGATGCACCGAACGTTTAACTATTACCAAAATATTCTTACAGACAAACCATAAAATATTATAGAAAGCCAAAACCTTCAGTCTGTTTTGTGATCCATAATTTGCAGCCATCATGTTTTTAGGTGGAGTTTCTAACCATATATTATAGGGGTGCAGAAAAAAAATGTGTTATTTTTTAAAGCTTTTTTTTTTTTTTTGGTGCCTCCTCCCGAGCATACTGCACATCACATTATGGATCCACTCAGCCACCGTACAGCAAGCTTGTTAACCAGCTCCCTTTGTAGTTTGCTAGAATGCTGGTAAATGCTAGCGGGAAGCACGTAGCAGGGAGAGAGCACGATTCAAGGCCCCGTCAGCCGTTTGGCTCTTAAAATCAGGACGAGAGAGAGAGAGAGAGAGAGGGAGAGGGAGAGGGGGAGGGGGAGAGAGAGAGAGAGAGAGAGAGAGAGAGGGGGGGGGAGAGAGAGAGAGAGAGAGAGAGAGAGAGAGAGAGAGATCGACATGAACGTGACTGTTTACAATAAGTGTAAAATTAAATCGAGGTACTTTGGAAACATGACAAATGTGTGAGCCCGTTCGGCGTGACATCACTGAGATAAAAGAAGCTGAAAAATTTATTTCATTTTTTCATTCATCCATTCATTATCTTCCGCTTTATCCTCTATCAGGGTCATGGGGGGGGTTCCCCATGCCCATCCAGGGGAGAACGTTTTGGGCGCTGGGCAGATACACCCAGGACAGGGTGCCAATACATTGTTGGGCACATAATCACTCACACAGATACACTCTATATGGGGCAATTTGGAGAACTCAATTAACTTGATCCATGTTTTTGGACTGTGGGAGCAGACCGGAGAACCCGGAGGAAACCCACGCAGACACGGGGAGAACATGGAAACTCGACCCAGATGGGGATTCGAACCGGGAATCCCTAGCGCTGAGAGGAGAACATGCTAACTACTAAGCCACCGTGCCGCCTGAAAAATATATTTAATATTTAAAGTTATGTTTTAAAAATGTTGGTGCAATATAGTTGAAAAGAGTGAAGTATGTATTTTATTTTTTAATGTTAAGTTTTAAAGATTTGCAAAATCTAAATGCACTCTGACTGGCTAATGCACTATGGTAAACATTTTTATTAATATATTTAGAATTATTTGTTGAACACTGTTCAGTTTAATTTAATTTAGCGCAATCCTATTTTTTTGTATAAATATAAAATGATGCACAAAGATTTAATACAGGAACCTGAAAGTACTATTTTAAATAAATGTTCTATTTGTTTACATTGTCATTTCATCTTGTCAATCACATCATTTAAACAAAATTTAAAGAGCATTTAAACTAAAAAAATTGTTTCTGAATTGAAAATCGATTCTGAATCGAATCATAACCTAAAAAAATCGGAATCGAATCGCCAGACACAGAGATTTGCACCCTTAATATAGTAGATAAACCACTAATGCAATGCCAGAAAATAGGTCAAAGCACAACCTGGTTGCTGCACAAAGTTGATATCACACAGATATAATACAGTAAAACTGTTTGTAAATTCTGTAAACAAATGTAAATGAAAAAAACAAGCGATCACATTATTAAAAAAAATTCATATCAAACAAATATATAACGTAAATTGCTATTTATGTGTTTTCTAGAGCAGGGTTTCTCAAATGGTGGGCTTAAGTAGGTTGCTTTGGATTTACGGCGGGACACGGACACATCTCATTGTACCCACCATTAAGTTTCCCTTGAGAAGTAAAAGTAAGGTAACCACCATTCGTTTACTGATTACACTTCTCTTTAAATTTGTAATGATGTTCGGAGGCAAAATGGCAAAATGCAAGCGTAACTTGGAGTTTTTAAATGTGGATTTTTATTCAATGAGGACAAAGAATTTTCTATGAACTATGTATCTATGTATGTTTAAATCTGTTTTTAAATGTTTTTTTTTTTCAAGGTTTGTATCCTATGAAAATGGATCGCATTGTGACCATTAGAACATGTGGGTCCCGTTGGCTGAGACCCGTTGAGAACACCTGGTGTAGAGCGAATGTAATTTTGTTCAAATCCTTAATTTAATGTGTTTAAATGAAGCCCACCAGCATTAGAGTGTGTCATTTGTGCTTTAGGAACAGGGAACTCAACCATTCTCAACCTGAACCTTGAATAATGCAGAAAGTTAACTCCTTGGCTTTCAGAACTTAATCTTCCTGCTTTCTAATAAAAACAACTCACTAAGGCTGCCCTGCTCCACCGGGTTGAGTGGGAGAACTTGGTGAATGAAAGTGGGTCTCCTTATAGATGAACCAGCAGTTTCCTGCCCACAAGATAAGATTAAGGAACCCAGAAACCTATAATAAATAAAAATACAAACATGTTACATTTAATAGCTGCGTTATACATATAGACCAATTTAAGATGATACCCTCCTGTTATTCTTATTAAAGGTAATATTAATGCTAATGTACTGTCAGACAATTCCATATTGTTAGGATTTTCATAACAGATAAGCCATGAAGGATATATAGGATCTTCCATAATCTGACCTTCAAAATATTAGCAATCCTCATTATAAATAATAACAATATAATAAACAAATTTTTTTAATTGTGCAACATTAGTGTCTAATCTCACAAACATTCCAACAAAAATTCATAAAAAGTCATTAAAAAAACACATATGAACATAAATTCATCTATTCATTATGTTCCGCTTAATCCTCTACTTATGTCGCGGGAGGTTCCTCATGTGGGCGGCACGGTGGCTTAGTGGTTAGCATGTTTACTTACATGTTTACTTCTCTACTGAGGGGGGCTTTAGGGGGTTCAGTATATCGCTTTTTATTTATTATTCACACACACATTATATGGGGCAGTTGTAGAGCATTAAATTTACCTTGAATCCATGTTTTTGGACTGTGGGAAGAAACTGGAGAACTCGGAGGAAACTCCACCCAGATTGGGATACGAACCACTAAGCCACCAGCCGCTCTTTTATTAGTGCTATTATCATTAATTATTTTTATTACGAATAATTGTCACTGGATCGCATGGTGGTTTAGTGGTTAGCATGTTCTCCTCTCAGCACCCGAGTTTCCGTGTTCTCCCCGTGTCTGCGTGGGTTTCCTCCGGGTTCTCCAGTTTCCTCCCACAGTCCAAAAACAAGGATCAAGTTCTCCAAACGGATTGAGTGCTTCAAATTGTCCCACATAGAGTGTTTGTGTGAGTGAGTGTGTGCCCAGCGATAGATTGGCTCCCTGTCCTGTGTGTATCTGCCCAGAGCCCGAAACGTTCTCCCCTGGATGGACATGGAACCCGACCCCCACCCACCCCCCCAACCCTAATACAGGATAAAGCAGAAGATAATGGATGGATGGATGGACGGTTCCGCATGCCCATCCAGGCATTTTAGGCGTTGGGCGGATACACCCAGGACAGAGAGCTAATCTGTCTCTGGGCACACATTCACACCGACACACACATACACAAACTATATGGGGCAATTTAGAGCAGCCAATTCACCTTGAATTTATGGGGACTAAAACTGCTGAACCCGGAGATAACATACACATGGTTGGAGGGGTAGGGTGGAGTCCCCATGCCCATCCAGTGCAGAACATTTCATGTGCTGGGCAGATACACCCAGGACAGGGTGCCAATCTATCTCTGGGCGCACACACACACACTATATGGGGCAGTTTAGAGCATTCAATTTATCTTAAATCCGTGTTTTTGGACCGTGGGAGGAAACCGAAGAACCTGGAGGAAAGCCACGTGGACACTTGGAGAACATGGAAACTCCAACCAGATTGGGATTCGAACCTGGATCCCCAGCGCTGAGAGGAGAACATGCTAACTACTAAACCACCGTGCTGTCCAGGGCATTTATATTACACATTTATATTAAAAAAATGGTGCTTAAACACATCTTACCACTGAGGAATTGAGGGGGCCTAAGATAGGAAGTGCACCAGGTGTGCATTTGTTAAAAGGCTCCAGACATATTTTGATTGTTGTACTAAGTGTAGTCGGACTTGTGGAAGATTTGACATCAGTCAGGCCTTTTCCCCAGGCAGAAGAGGCCACCAGCCACATGAAGGTAAATATTGCAGAGATCAACAAATCCTGTAAAAATACAGCACATTAAATATTAAAATATGGGTGTGTTAAAATGTCTCTGTACCCAGAGAATAAATATAAACATTTATTGATGTTTATTATATAAAGGCATCATTATAATACTGATAACATGTGTGTGTATGTATGTGTTATATATTCATTCGTGGCCAACCCTTGAATACTCTATACACCAGTTTACAATGATTCTAATCCACAATATTTCCTGTCTTTCCTCAACCCTCAGGGATCCAATCAGGGATTTAGCCATTTACGTAACCAGGATGCATTTTAAATGTGGAAGGAAACCTGGGTACCTGAAGAAAAAGCCGCTTTACATCGTTACATGCCTAAACGCCCAAAGAGCAAAACAAAGCGACAGTGGCAAGAAAAAACTCCCCGTTATGTTGTTATTTTAAGGAAGAAACCTTGGGAGGACCAAGACTCAGTGGGGGACTTATCCGCCTTGAGCGGCCTGCAGCATCAACAGTGTAGGACACTAATGTACAGATTGTGTGGTGATCAGGAAGCCAAAATGTTTTAAAAACTATAGCAGTTTAGTGAGGCTGCAACACCACCAGTCCAACAGAAATCCAGGTTCCATCCAGTGTTTGTAGTATTGGTACCATATATAATAAATCTCATGTCATTATTTTCCATTTATTACTATAGTAGTTATTAGAGTTGGGGGGTGGATGTGTGGGGTGGAGTCCTCATGCCTAACCAGAAGATATCCACCCATCCATTATCTTCCACTTTATCCTCTATTAGGGTTGCGGGGGGGTCCTCATGCCCATCCAGGGGAGAACATTTCAGGCGCTGGGCAGATAGACCCAGGACAGGGTGCCAATCTATCACTGGGTACACTTACAGACTCATACAAACACACTCTATGCAGGGCAATTTGGCAAGCTCCACTCAGATTGGGATTCAAACCGGGAATTTTGAACATGCTAACCACTACACCACCGTGTCCCCCATCCAGAAGATAGATATATATATATTGCTATACATTGCCCAGCAATAGATTGGCGCCCTGTCCTGGGTGTATCTGCCCAGTGCCCAAGATGTTCTCCACTGGATGGGCATGGGGAACCCTCCATGACCCTAATAGGAGATAATGGGTGGATATTGATATACATGTTACACACACACACAAACACACACAGGTTGTACAATAAAAACACATACAGTTTACTCCTATACAAACCATCTTTATATGACAAAAAATTCTGACTTACAACATTAGGACCAAGGTTTGAGTCACGGTACACATGCTGATATCCCAGATACACCACGAGTATTAAAGTGCAGTAAAGGAAAGCCAAGACCCCAACTGCAACAAAGAACTGTGCAGAAGATGAATAATCACCAATCAGGTGCACCGATATTGTTTTAGATGAGCCGTTAACGATGCAGTCAGGAACATTAAAACTCTGTTCATTCAGTCTGTGGGAGAAAAACAAAAAAGACACGCTTATTACGAAATATACTTTGTATTGAATTAAAACTCAAGCCAAAATGCAAAGTATATGCCACAGTTATTCATCCATCCATTATCTTCTGCTTTATCCTCTATTAGGGTTGCAGTGGGGTTCTCCATGCCCATCCAGGGGAGAACATTTCAGGCGCTGGGCAGATACACCCAGGACAGGGTGCCAATCTATCGCTGGGCACACACTCACACAGATACACTCTATATGGGGCAATTTGGAGAATTCATTTGACTTGTGCCATGTTTTTGGACTGTGGGAGGAAACCGGAGGACCCGGAGGAAACCCACACGGACACAGGGAGAACATGGAAACCCAGATTAGGATTCGAACCGGGAATCCCTAGTGCTGAGAGGAGAACATGCTAACCACTAATCCACCGTGCCCTCCAGTGACAATTATTTGTTATAATAATAATTAATGATAATAGCACTAATAAAAGAGCAGCTCGGTGGCTTAGTGGTTTGACTCCCAATCTGGGTGGAGTTTCCATGTTCTCCCCGAGTCCACATGGGTTTCCTCTGAGTTCTCCGGTTTCCTCCCACAGTCCAAAAACATGGATTCAAGGTAAATTTAATGCTCTAAATTGCTCCATATAGTGTGTGTGAATAATAAATAAAATAGTGATAGATTGGCACCCTGTTCTGGGTATATGTGCCCTGCGCCCGAAACGTTCTGGATGTGCATGGGGAACCCCATAAAGCGGCAGATAATGAATAAATGATTAATAATAAACATTTTTTCTGCTACACATGTCCAAATTTTTTTAATTATGTAACTGTAGCATTGGGCTTATTTTATACTGTATATTTTTACATCTAGCCACAGTTCGTATTCCAAGGGGTGCCGCACTGATGCTATAATGGTTCAGCCAAGCCTCCTGCACTGTGGCTGGCTTATCTCCCCTGTTTTAATCATTCTTAAAGGTCATTAGGACAGGTTGTACAATAAAACACATACGGTTTTATTATGCTTACAATGAACTGTTATGACATTTTATAATAAATAATTTTTAAAGAGTCAGAATTTATTTGATTTAAGTGTTCCCCTAATTTAGATCAGACAGACAGACAGAGTTTCGTTTAGGATAAAGGAACAACTTTACCTGAAGGGATACCCAAAGGAAACATTGATCATATGTGCTGCTGAAGATCCTTGGCACTGAACATTGAAGCTTGTGGTTCCAGAAAAACTTCCAGTCGATGCAAAAGCAAATATTGCAAACACCTGAAATCACAGCATACAACAGTAAACACTAAAGCAATTAAGTACGAGAGGGTAGGGGTGCGAATCTCTCAGTGTCTGGCGATTTGATTCCAATTTTTGAGGTCACGATTCGATTCAGAATCGATTTTTTAGTTCAAATGGTTTTTAAATTTAGTTTAAATGATGTGATTGACAAGATGAAACAACAACGTAAACAAACAGAGTAATTATTTAAAACAATAGTTTTAAGTTCGGAATGGTGGTTTAGCGGTTAGCATGTTCTCCTCTCAGCGCTAGGGATTCCCAGTTCGAATCCCCATCTGGGCGGAGTTTCCATGTTCTCCCTGTGTCCGCGTGGGTTTCCTCCGGGTTCTCCGGTTTCCTCCCACAGTCCAAAAACATGGAACAAGTCAATTGAGTTCTCCAAATTGCCCAATATAGAGTGTGTATGTGTGTAAGTGAGTGTGTGCCCAGCGATGG
Organism: Corydoras maculifer; assembly: GCA_019802435.1. Classification (NCBI taxonomy): domain Eukaryota; kingdom Metazoa; phylum Chordata; class Actinopteri; order Siluriformes; family Callichthyidae; genus Corydoras; species Corydoras maculifer. Next base: position 30,059 of record JAFMOD010000237.1, read on the forward strand.
ATTGCCACCCTGTCCTGGGTGTATCTGCCCAGCGCCCGAGATGCTCTCCCCAGGATGGGCATGGGGAACCCCACTGCGAGGATAAAGCGGGAGATAATGAATGAATGAATGAAAATAGGATTGCGCTAAATTAAAATGAGCAGTATTAGGTTAGCTTAGCCGCTCATGTGTAAAACTACCCATCCTCTATTCATTAGCATTCTGATACACATTACACATTTCTGATACAGTTCTGATTGTAAGTAAGTAAGTCTGATTGGCGGAGCCGTTTGTCAAGCCATGACATTATTAACAATAATGCACACCTTTGACGACATTTGTATCAATGCATTATTTTCCAATTTCATTAACTGGGCTCTGTAATTTGGCCACTAGATTACATTATATTACATTACATATACATTTAGTCATTTAGTAGACGCTTTTATCCAAAGTTACTTACAAATGGGGCGGCACGGTGGCTTAGTGTTTAGCACGTTCGCCTCTCAGCACTATAGATTCGCGGTTCGAATCTCCCCGTGTTCATGTGGGACAGTTCAAAGACATGGATTCAAAGTAAATTGTATGCCCTAAATTGCCCCATATGGTGCGTGTGTGTGAGTAGTCATGTGTGGATTGGAGCCCTGTCCTGCTGTATGTGCCCAGCGCCCGAGACATTCTCCCCGGATGATCATGGAGATCCGCCCCATCCCAAAAAAGGACTAAGCGGAAACAAATAATTAATTTACCTCAAATCCATGTTTTTGGACTGTGGGAAGAAACTGGAGAACCAGAAGAAAACCCACAAAGACATGGAATCCCCCATGCTGAAAGGGCAAACGTGCTAACCACTAAGCACAAGTGGGATACTTCTTTGCTTCATGTAAAATGCAACTGCGCCACCTACCACCAGCATTTCCAAAAAACTGTCTTTGTTGTTTAGAGAAAGTCTGTGCTGTGGCCCGATTCAGAACAAAAGTAAAATCTTAAACCGTCTTAAGACGTAAAACAGTGAACAAGCGTCAAGTCATGAATAACTCTGTAAGAGGTGAATAAGCGCTGTACCGTTACACAGAACATCTTACTGTTCAATGTGTTACATTTAACTTCCCTTATTGTAACTGAACTTTTAAAATTCAGTTGGTAGTCATAACCATGTGGTAAGCATAAGGAACCAGCCTTGTGAACTGAAAGTCGCCAGTTCGATTTTGGGTCCAACCAAGTACTATGGCTGAAGTTCTGTTTCATGGACCCAGTCACCCTAAGTGGTAATTTTTTTTTTTTAATTATTTAAATATTGCGTTAGCAGCATGGTGCTTTAGTAGTTAGCATGTTCTCCTCTCAGCGCTAGGGATTCCCGGTTCGAATCCCCATCTGGGTGGAGTTTGCATATTCTCCCCGTGTCTGTGTGGGTTTCCTCTGGGTTCTCCGGTTTCCTCCCACAGTCCAAAATCATGAATCAAGTCTCCAAATTGCCCCATACAGAGTGCGTCTGTGTGAGTGAGCGAGTGTGTGCCCAGCGAAAGATTGGCACCCTGTCCTGGGTGGAGCTCCCCAGCGCCCGAGACATTCTCCCCTGGATGGCATGGGGAAACGCCCACCACCACCCCACAGTCCTAATAGAGGATAAAATAATGGATGCATGGAAATATTGCGTTAGAATTAAAATGTACCAGCGTTATACAATAATAATCTGAACTCAATTCATTCATTATCTCCCGCTTTATCCTCTATTAGGGTCGCGGGGGGGGGGTTCCCCATGCCCATCCAGGGGAAAACATTTCGGGCACTGGGCAGATACACCCAGGACAGGGCGCCAATCTATCACTGGGCACACACTCACTCACACAAACACACTCTATATGGGGCAATTTGGAGATATCAATTGACTTGATCCATGTTTTTGGACTGTGAGAGGAAACCGAAGAACCCAGAGGACACTTGGACAAGTGGAGAACCTGGGAACTCCACCAAGATTGGGATTCGAACCGGGAATCCCTAGTGCTGAGAGGAGAACGAGAGTACCTAACCCAAATTGCTCCACTTGCACCGTAAAAAGGACTGTACAACAACAGAGACGAGCACGTGTGCTCACTTCACTCGGTGTGTTTCACTGCACAGATAGGTACAATGGAAAGTATGACTTCCTCTGTGTGTAAGTGCTGCAGTCAAAATAGAACACGATCACTTTTACTTCATCATTTTTAAATTAAAAGGCCAGACAAAGCTTTAAGGAGCCCACTTTTTAGGAGACCACTTTAACGACGGGCTTGTCAGAGCACATAAAGCTAAAACCTTCTAAAACGTCATCGTGGTGAGTAAGAGTTAAGCGGAACAGAAACGTTTTTTCTGCTTCCTGACAGAGTTTAGCTATTTACAAATGAGTGAGATTCACCTCTAACCACAGTTTGAACCGTTAGAACATGACCTACATCTTATATTCTATTATAATCTATCTCCTGTATAATAATAATAAATTTCATTCATAAGCACCTTTCACAACACTCAAGGTCACTTTACAAATTAGGAATAAATAAAACAAAACATACAATCAAAATAATAATTCATTCATTCATTATCTCCCGCTTTATCCTCTATTAGGGTCGCGGTGGGGTTCCCCATGCCCATCCAGGGGAGAACGTCTCGGGCGCTGGGCAGATACACCCAGGACAGGGCGCCAATCTATCGCTGGGCACACACTCACACAGACACACTCTATATGGGGCAATTTAGAGAATTCAATTGACTTGATCCATGTTTTTGGACTGTGGGAGGAAACCGGAGAACCCGGAGGAAACCCACGTGGACACGGGGAGAACATGGAAACTCCACCCAGATGAGGATTAGAACCGGAAATACCTAGTACTGAGAGGCGAACGTGCTAACAACTAAGCCACCGTGCTGGCCAAAATAATAATAACAATAATAATAATAATAATAATACCGTGAGCAGCGGCAGCCAGACGCTCACAGAGTTTACTCAGAACTGAGAAATAAAAAAACTACAACCGAGTTTTTGAAAAACTTGTAGAACATATTAGTAAAGAAAACGGGCCTCATGATCTGCAGACATAGTTCCTTTATAAAATTGATTTGATTAGGGGGTGTGGTAGTTCATTAGGATATAATCAGAAGGTTGTGGGTTCAAATCCCAGATTGGGATGGGATGATAAACTGTTTGTAAAAAGTATTTAAAAATCATTCCTGACACGTTTAACTATTCACAAATGAGTGAGATTTATCTGTAACCTTGGTTTAAACCTTTGGAACATGTGCATCTTTTATTTATATGTCGTGTATGTGTTTTACAGCTGATTATAAAGATTTGCTGACAAACGAAAACTACAACCGACTAAATAAAAACATTGTAGAATATCCATCCATTATCTTCCACTTTATCCTCTATTAGGGTCGCGGGGGGGTTCCCCATGCCCATCCAGGGAGAATATCTCGGGCGCTGGGCAAATACACCCAGGACAGGGTGCCAATCCATTGCTGGGCATACACACACTCTATATGGGGCAATTTGGAGAATTCAATTGATTTGATCTATGTTTTTGGACTGTGGAAGGAAACCGGAGAACCTGGAGGAAACCATTATCAGAAAATTCATCTGCAACATTTTTTATCAAAATAAGGAAATCAGAACTAATGTCTCCATCGCGCCCATTTTGCAGCGCACAGCTTTTCTGAAGTAGCCTTCATAAAGCGAGATGATTGCTGGCTCTACGCGTCAAGTTTTCGATCAAAAAACTCAAGCGGTTATCAGCGTGATTGGGGTGTAATGTCTTTAAGTGACGCCTTCATTTATTTGGCTTCATTTATTTGGCTTCTTGTTATGCATCCCACTATTTGAGAAGCACTGCACTAAGCCAACGTGCCGCCCCATTGTAGAACATAGGATAATGATTAGATCTGAAAGTTCTACAGTATAGAGTTCTACAGTGTAAAGTTCTTCATTAACTTCTGACTTGTGCTGTTCTCTCATTTGTAAGCCGCTTTGGATAAAAGCATCTGCTAAATGACTAAATAAAATGTAAATGTAAACTTTCAAGTGATGAAAACGGGCATTATGGATGCCAAAACTTGTTCCTATAAAACTATTTTTATTTGAGGGTGTGGTATCTCAGTGGTTAGCCTGTTGGTTTATAAATCTAAAGGTTGTGGGTTCAAATCCCAGGTCCACTGATGTTACCAATAGTCCTTGAGCAAGACCCTTAACCCTCATTGCTCCATGCTGTATTAACCCTGTTGCTCTGACCCCAAACTAGGTTACTAATTCGCTTTGAATTAAAGTGTTAACTGAATGTAAATGATTTTTATTTGATTTTAAACAAATGTAAAAATCCTTCATGACAATTTATTCACAAATAAATGAGATTCAAACATTGTAGAACATATAAGCTTAGGAAACTTCTTTTTGATTTTTTTTTTGTTTAAATGATGTGGTAGTTCAGTGGTTAGGGTTTTGAACTATAACTTTATGGTTATGTGATTATTAAGATTTGCTGACAAATGGAAAAAAGCTTTTTTTTAATGCTTTAAAAGAAATTTGCTTAGAGGGTGTGGTAGTTCAGTGGTATGGCCTATTACTTGGAAGGTTGTGGGTTCAAATCCCAAATTAGAAATAAATTATTAAACTTAATTAACTACAACTGGGGCACGGTGGCTTAGTGGTTAGCACATTCGCCTCTCAGCGCTGGGGATTCCCGGTTCGAATCCCCATCTGGGTGGAGTTTCCATGTTCTCCCCGTGTCTGCGTGGGTTTCCTCCGGGTTCTCCGGTTTCCTCCCACAGTCCAAAAACATGGATCAAGTTAATTGAATTCTCAAAAATTGCCCAATTTAGAGTGTGTATGTGTGAGTGAGTGTGTTCCCAGCGATGGATTGGCGCCCTGT
>JAFMOD010000237.1:44679-82834 GCA_019802435.1 Corydoras maculifer
CCAGGGGAGAACGTCTCGGGCGCTGGGCAGATAGACCCAGGACAGGGCGCCAATCCATCGCTGGGCACACACTCACTCACACAGACACACTCTAAATGGGGCAATTTTGAGAATTCAATTAACTTGATCCATGTTTTTGGACTGTGGGAGGAAACCGGAGAACCCGGAGGAAACCCACGCAAACACGGGGAGAACATGGAAACTCCACCCAGATGGGGATTCGAACCGGGAATCCTTGGCGCTGAGAGGCGAACGTGCTAACCACTAAGCCACCGTGCCACCCTCCCAATCAACATCTTTGTTTAGAAACAATGGAACAGTAATAAAACAGTTTGCTTTAACGTAAGGAAAATATATATTTTTGAGGTACAAAAGGAGAAACGACAATACAAATATAAAGTAAAAATGCTCCCCTCACTAGACAGTTTTTTCTTTCTTTGTTTCTTTTTTTCAAATAGAATTATTCTTGGGCAAAACAATTTAAAAAAAAGGAATTTTCTTCCTTTCAGTGCAATTCAGTTTTTTCTTAAATGAATCAAGTGTAAAACAAAATATCACTAAAAACAACTTAAAACAAAAGTTCCCGAGTGTGTGTGTGTGTGTGTGTGTGTGTGTGTGTGCCTGCCTGTGCCACAGTGATATCAGTGTTACAGACTCAGAGAATAGACTTTGATAAATTGGCGTGCGCACATAAAACTTGAGTATCGATCTCTTTACGCAAGTATTGTTCAATACCAATACCAGCGTTGGTATCGATATTATCGATATTTGTATCGATTTGCACAGCTCTAGTTTTTAGGGTTTAGAAGCATCAGGGACTATAGCCCAGATCCCCTATTCCCCCTCTGTCCTCTTTAAAAATTGCCCTTTCATGAGGGTATTTATCCATTTTTCAAACTGTTGTTCCATTCATTTTGTTTGATTATTAGTTATATTGGATAAAATTAAGGGCGGCACGGTGGCTTAGTGGTTAGCACATTCGCCTCTCAGCGCTAGGGATTCCTGGTTCGAATCCCCATCTGGGTGGAGTTTCCATGTTCTCCCCGTGTCTGCGTGGGTTTCCTCCGGGTTCTCCGGTTTCCTCCCACAGTCCAAAAACATGGATCAAGTTAATTGAATTCTCAAAAATTGCCCCATATAGAGTGTGTGTGTGTGTGTGTGTGTGTGTGTGTGAGTGAGTGTGTGCCCAGCGATGGATTGGCGCCCTGTCCTGGGTCTATCTGCCCAGCGCCTGAGATGTTCTCCCCTGGATGGGCATGGGGAACCCCACCGCGACCCTAATAGAGGATAAAGCGGGAGATAATGAATGAATGAATGAATGAATGGATAAAATTAAATTACATATGAAATATGTCTGTCAGGGCGGCACGGTGGCTTAGTGGTTAGCACGTTCTCTTCTCAGCTCTAGGGATCCCTGGTTCGAATCCCCATCTGGGCAGATACATACAGGACAATCTCTCACTGGGCACACACTTACTCAGACAGACACACTCTATATGGGGCAATTTGGAGAACTCAATTGTCCTTGATCCATGTTTTTGGACTGTGGGAGGAAAACAGAGAACCTGGAGGAAACCCATGTGGACACGGGGAGAACATGTAAACTCATTCGTGTCCGTGGCGAACGTGCTAACCATTAAGCACAAGGAAAGTAATAATTTTCACATTATTCTTTTTTTCTTCAATTCAAACCTATTATAACAAATTGGCTTAACATGGCTTATTGTATTAAAACATTGACCTAGAAAGACCAAACTTCACTCATTTATTTCTCTTTATTAGTACTCTCTAGCACTGTAATTATGAACCTGTACACCAAACAAAAAGCAATAATTGTAACATTTAGTCTTTTTTCCCCCATTCAAACCCATTATAAGGAATTGGCTTAATGTATTAAATCATCAATCTAGAAAGACCAAATTTCACCTATTTATTACTCTTTATTTGTACTCTATACAACTGTAATTTTTAACTTGTACTCCAAACGGAAAGTAATAATTTTAATGTTAAGACTTTTTTTCTCCCATTATAAGGAATTGGCTTAACGTTTAATGTATTAAAACATCAACCTGTGACAAAACTTTACTTATTTATTACTTATCATTAGTACTTTTTACAACTGTTAACTTGTACTCCAAAAAGAGAGTAATCTTTAAAACCCATTACGTATAAGGAATTGTCTTAATGTGGCTTAATGTATTAAAACATCAACATAGAAAGACCAAACTTCACCCATTTATTACTCTTTATTAGTAATGTTTAATTACTTCTGTAATTATGTACTGTAAAACTGTCATAATTTCTTCTGTAATTATGAACCTGCTGTCCATTTTCACGTTAAGTCTTTTTTTCTCCCATTCAAACCCATTATAAGGAATTGCCTTAACGTGGCTCAATTTATTAAAACTAAAACATTCATTCATTCATTCATTCATTATCTCCCGCTTTATCCTCTATTAGGGTCGCAGTGGGGTTCCCTATGCCCATCCAGGGGAGAACGTCTCGGGCGCTGGGCAGATAGACCCAGGACAGGGCGCTAATCCATCGCTGGGCACACACTTACTCACTCAAACACACTCTACATGGGGCAATTTTGGAGAATTCAATTAACTTGATCCATGTTTTTGGACTGTGGGAGGAAACCCATGCGGACACGGGGAGAACATGGAAACTCCACCCAGATGGGGATTCGAACCGGGAATCCCTAGCGCTGAGAGGCGAACGTGCTAACCACTAAGCCACCGTGCCGCCCTAAAACTAAAACATCAACCTAAAATTACCAAACGTCACTTATTTATTACTTTTATTGGTACTCTTTTACAACTACTATTATTAACTTGTACTCCGAAGGAAAGTAACAATTTTCACATTATCCGTTTTTTCTTCCATTCAAACTCTTTATAAGGAATTGATTTGGTTTAACGTGTATCAAGCAATGTTGCTCAGCGATAGATTGGTGTCCTGTCCTGGGTGTATCTGCCCAGTGCCTGAAACGTTCTCCCCTGGATGGGCATGGGGAACCCCCCGCGACCCTAATAGAGGATAAAGCGGAAGATAATGGATGATGGATGGATGTATTAAGCAATGTATTAACACATTAACATAGAAAGACCTAACTTCACTCATTTATTACTCATCATTATTACTCTCTAGCACTGTAATTATGAACATGTACTCCAAAAGGAAAGTAATTTCACAGCATCACTTTTTCTTTCATTCAAACCCATTATAAGAAACCGGCTTATCATATTAAAACATCCACCAAAAAAGACTGAACTTCACTCATTTATTACTTATCATTAGTACTCTTTAGTACAGTAATTATGAACCTGTGCTCCAAAAGGAAAGTAATAATTTTTTACATTACATCTTTTTTATCTCCCATTCAAACCCATTATAAGAAACCAGCTTATTGTATTAAAACATCAACCTAGAAAGACCAAACTTCACTCATTTATTACTCTTCATTATTACTCTTTACTACAGTAATTATGAACCTGTACTCCAAAAGGAAAGTAAGAATTTTTACGTTAAGTCTTTTTTTCCTCCCATTCATACCCACTCCCTTGTGTGTAAGTAAGCTTTATTTATATAGAACCTTTTACAGATATAGAATCACAAAGTGCTTTACATAGTGCAGAAAATAAATATATAAAAAGAATATAAAAATGAGTAACAAACAAAGATTAACTAAAAGCCTCTCTGAAAAAAAATATCTTAAGAGATTTCAAGAGTCAGTAGAGTCCAAGCACTGCAGGGAAAGAGGGAGAGCGTTCCAGATCTTTGGGAGCAGCACCTGAAATGATCGGTCACCCCGAGTTTAGAAATGGGTACAAGGTACCATCATGACCTGGATGGACAAAGAGGATTGAAGAGGTCCCGAATGTATTTGGGGCCCTGACCATGAAGTTCTCTATAAGTTAAAACCAGAATTTTAAAATGCCTCCTCAAATATACAGCGAGCCAGTGTAGAGAAGCCAGAACTGGAGTTCTTTGTGCTCTTCTGTGTGTCTTGGTTATCAGCCTCGCTGCAGCATTTTGCACAGACTGCAAACGTGTCAGAGGATTTGTTTATACAGCTAAAAAGACTTTTACAATAATCCATAATAATAAAATGTGTCCCACATACACATACACAAGCGCACACTGTATGGGGCAATTTCAATTTACCTTCCATGTTTTTGGAATTGTAGGAGGGAACCGGAGGACCTGGAGCAAACCCATGCGAACACGTGGAGAACATTGAAAAGAGGTGTAACTGTACTCTGCCTAATATTAATATTTTTTAAGATTGGCATTCACCACTGCAAAATGGTGGAACGATCTTCCCAAGTCTATTGTAAGGCAGAGTCACTTTCATTCATTCATTCATTCATTCATCCATTATCTTCCGCTTTGTCCTATATTAGGGTCGTGGTGGGGTTCCCCATGCCCATCCAGGGGAGAACGTTTCGGGCGCTGCGCAGACACACCCATGACAGGGCGCCAATCTATCGCTGGGCACACACTCACTCACACATACACACTCTATATGGGACAATTTGAAGAATTCAATTGACTTGTTTTTGGACTGTGGGAGGAAACCGGAGAACCCGGAGGAAACCCACACAGACATGGGGAGAACATGGAAACTCCACCCAGATGGGGATTCAAACCGGGAATCCCTAGTGCTGAGAGGAGAACATGCTAACCACTAAGTCACCGTGCCGCCTGGCAGAGTCACTTGACAATTTTAATAAACTACTGAAGACGAATCTTTTTAACAAATACCTGTTGTAGAGAAAAGGGGGGGGGGGGTGCAGGATCATATAACAATCAGGCTTGATAATTCTAGAGTGTAGTTGGTTTTCTTCATAACTACTGGCTCGTGATGGTCTCATTTGTAAGTCGCATTGGATAAAAACGTCTGCTTCATGTAATAATAAATTACTAAATGTGATATAAATGTAAATGTGATTTCTTTTATATAAGGAATAATGTAATGTAGTGTAAGCCGTTTCACTGATGGTACTATATTAGGTTGTTTTTCTTTTTAAATCAGTCAGTCCTCTGCAGATACATAATTGTATTAGTTGTTTAGTTCAGATATTTCTGGACTGGGTCTGTGATTTCAAAGCATTTTTTTGCTGGGAAACACACTAGGACTTCTGTCTGAAGCTATCATATGATTGGTAGTCATAAGCTATCCCATGCTTTAAAGCCTGCCAGCAAATCACAAGCACATCCACATAATCTACTTGTTAGTGAACTCTGAACTATGGCAGCGCCGTACATGAGAGATGGTTTCATTTTCAGTATGAATGCAGATTTCACCGGAAAAGGATGTTTGGTGTCTATGAGAACTCTGCATGTGACTTTGCATGTAATCACAAGGCAATCTAAAACGGCCTTGAAGTGTGAGTATTTCAAAAGCTTGAGGTCTCGTCTCATTTAGTAAATCAAGTGAACACGTCTCCTTTTAATTGTTGACCTACTGAATTTCCCATGATAATAGAATGAAATTGCAATAAATATTCAGTGATGAATAATAAATCTACTTTGGACAAGGTGATGATGCTGGTATGTTTGTTTGGTGCCGGTTCCAAAAATATGGACATTACAATAATGATATTAATAAAAATTCTCGGTATGTATTCCAGGTTTGAATCTCCATCTGGGTGGAGTTTCCATGTTCTCCCTGTGTCCGTGTGAGTTTCCTCCAGGTTCTCTGGTTTCCTCCCACAGTCCAAAATCATGGATACAAATTGGTCCATATACTCAGAATCAATCAGAATCAGAATCAGAATCAAGCTTTATTGGCCAAGTGTGTTCACACATACAAGGAATTTGTATTTGGTTGCAATAGCTCACAGTACACAATAAGTGACAGACACACCCAAACTAGCATTCCTCCTACACACACACACTAAATACTCAACTCAATTGAACTCAATTTTATTTATAACACACTTTAAAAACAGCAACGGCTGCAACAAAGTGCTTTACAGTGTTGAAACTTAAAATTATGGAAAACAAAAATACAATATGGGTGGCACAGTGGCTTAGTGGTTAGCATGTTCTCCTCTCAGCACTAGGGATTCCCGGTTCAAATCCCAATCTGGGTGGAGTTTCCATGTTCTCCCCATGTCTGCGTGGGTTTCCTCCGGGTTCTCCGGTTTCTTCCCACAGTCCAAAAACATGTTTCAAGGTCGATTGAATTCTCCAAATTGCCCCATATAGAGTGTGTTTGTGTAAGTAATGAATGTGCCCAGTGATAGATTGGCGCCCTGTCCCTGGTGTATCTGCCCAGCGCCCGAAACGTTATCCATGGGGAATGGGCATGGTGAACCCCCCACGACCCTAGTAGAGGATAAAGCGTAAGATAATGGATGGATGGATGGATGGATATAAGCAATAAAATATAAGCAATAAAACAATACATTAAGTAAAACACTAAAAAGGTTATTAAAACCAATGTAAAATCTATAAAATGTATTAAAAGCCAGAGAGTAAAAATGGGTTTTAAGAAAAGATTTAAAAGTGGACAGTGAAGAGGCCTGTCTAATATATAGCAGTAGGTCGTTTCAAAGCTTAGAAGCCGCATTAAAAAAGGCTTGGTTCCCTGTGAGCTTAAGCTTGGACCTCGGTACCTCCAGGAGCAGCTGATCAGCTGACCTGAGGCACCATGCGGGTGCATTCAGGTGGAGGAGCTCAGAGAAGTAATGCAGTCCATTTAAAGATTTAAAAAATAAATAAAAGAATCTTAATATGAACTATAAAATGCACAGGCATCCAGTGGAGGGAAGCCAGGATGGGAGTTATGTGTTCCCTCTTACACGATCTTAGAAGTCGGGCAGCAGCGTTCTGCACCACCTGAAGGCGTTTGAGGGAGGACTGGCTCACTCCAAGGTAAAGTGCAACTTTCTCCCCTGGATGGACATGGGGAACTCCCCCACGACCCTAATAGAGGATAAAGTGGAAGATAATGAATAAATGAATGAATAAAACTTGTCATCTATGAAAAGAACATCGGGCGCTGGGCAGATACACCCAGGACAGGGTGCCAATCTATCGCTGGGCACACACTCACACACACAGACACACTCTATATGGGGCAATTTGGAGAATTCAATTCACCTTGAGCCATGTTTTCGGACTGTGGAAGGAAACCGGAGAACCCGGAGGAAACCCACGCGGACACGGGGAGAACATGGAAACTCCACCCAGATTATGATTCGAACCGGGTATCCCTAGTGCAAACGTGCTAACCACTAAACAACCGTGCCGCACCCTAAAAAGAACATTACACCTTGAAATATTTTATGGAGTATGGTCAGTCAAACTAAAGTTTTTTTTGTACATACTGTATAAAATGGAGGCACAGTGGCTTAGTGGTTAGCATGTTCTCCTCTCAGCGCTAGGAATTTCCGGTTCAAATCCCAATCTGGGTGGAGTTTCCATGTTCTCCCCGTGTCCATGTGGGTTTCCTCCGGGTTCTCCGGTTTCATTCCACAGTTCAAAAACATGGATCAAGGTCAATTGAGTTCTTTAAATTGCCCCATATAGAGTGTGCCTGTGTGAGTGAGTGTGTGCCCAGCGATGGATTGGCGCCCTGTCCTGGGTGTATCTGTGAAAGTGCTAACTACTAAACTATCATACCGCCCACATGGGATAACAGATGTTGAATATTTTTTTTATTAATAATTTTTTTCAGACCATGTAAAAAGTTTGTATGTATAAAAATCCCAAAGAACTAATGTTTTCACATGTTTGTAAAAGCTTTTATTTTTCTGAGAACCTTCAGTTGACCCAATTACATTTATAACCGACAGAGGGCGGCATTGCCCGTTTAAAAAAACAAAACAAAGTCTCACACACACACACACACACACACACAGACTCACACACACTCACTCTATATTGTGGACTATATTTATTCATTCATTCATTCATTATCTTCCGCTTTATCCTATATGAGGGTCGTGGTGGGGTTCCCCATGCCCATCCAGGGGAGAGCGTCTCGGGCGCTGGGCAGATACACCCAGGACAGGGTGCCAATCTATCGCTGGGCACACACTCACACACACAGACACGCACACAAACACACTCTATATGGGGCAATTTAGAGAACTCAATTGACGTGATCCATGTTTTTGGACTGTGGGAGGAAACCGGAGAACCCGGAGGAATCCCACGCGGACACGGGGAGAACATGGAAACTCCACCCAGATGGGGATTCGAACCTGGAATCCCTAGCGCTGAGAGGAGAACCTGCTAACCACTAAGCCACCGTGCTGTCCCGGACAATATATATATATAACTAAAACAAAAACATGGATCAAGTAAACTGAATTCTCAAAATTGCCCCATATAGAGAGTGTCTGTGTGAGTGAGTGTGTGCCCAGCGATGAATTGGCGCACTGTCCTGGGTCTATCTGCCCAGCGCCCGAGACGTTCTCCCCTGGATGGGCATGGGGAACCCCACCACGACCCTGATAGAGGATAAAGCGGGAGATAATGAATGAATATATATATATATATACACACACACATATATAATATATTTTATATAATTTTATTATTATATTACATTTATATATCATATTATTTAATAGAGCGGCACGGTGGCTTAGTGGTTAGCACGTTCGCCTCTCAGCGCTAGGGATTCCCGGTTCGAATCCCCATCTGGGTGGAGTTTCCATGTTCTCCCCGTGTCCTCGTGGGTTTCCTCCGGGTTCTCCGGTTTCCTCCCACAGTCCAAAAACATGGAATAAGTTAATTGAATTCTCAAAAAAATTGCCCCCTATAGAGTGTGTCTGTGTGAGTGAGTGTGTGCCCAGCGATGAATTGGCGCCCTGTCCTGGGTCTATCTGCCCAGCGCCCAAGACGTTCTCCCCTGGATGGGCATGGGGAACCCCACCGCGACCCTAATAGAGGATAAGCGGGAGATAATGAATAAATGAATGAATTATTTAATAGAAATATTATTTTATGGAACCCACACAGATTTGGATTAAAACCTGGAATCTGGTAGCTTATTGGTTAGCACGTTCACCTCTTAGCGCTGGGGATCCATGTTCTCCTCTTGGGTTTCCTCTGGGTTCTCCGGTTTCCAGTCTAAAAACATGAAATTAAGGTAAATTGAATTCTCCAAATTTTCTCATATAGAGTGTGTTTGTGTGTCTGTGTGAATGACTGTGTGCCCAGAGATAGATTAGCGCCCGAAATGTTCTCTCATGGATGGGCGTAGGGAATCCCCTAGTACCCTAGTATCAATGAGGATATTCCAAAGTTAATACTGGAATGAACTTTGCTGTAAAAAATGAAATGTTAGTGTGACAACGCCTCTACTTTCTTAGAAAGCTGAGAAGGTTTGGTCTGAACCCCAGTATCCTCAAGACAAGACTCAGATAAGACATCTGTACCGTTGAAAGTGTCCTGACAGGAAGCATTACCACATGGTATGGGAATTGTACTGCTCTTGAGCAGAAATCCCTGCAGAGGGTAGTGCATCACCGGGGTTCAGCTCCCAAACTACAGGATCTGTACAGAAACCGTTGCCTGAGGAAATCAAGAGGTATCTTAAAGGACCCCACTCACCCATGGCACTGCCAGTTCTCACAGTTGCCGAGTGGAAAGAGGTTCAGAAGCTTAAAGACCAGAACCAGCCGGTTCAGAGACAGCTTCTTCCCCCAGGCAACCAGGCTGTGGAACGGGCAGTACAACTGTGTTCTGTCCAACTCGTACCACTGCCATATTATACAAACTCTGCACCTCTCACTTTCACGGCACCCACAGACTTTCCCATACATCCTCGAACATCCCCATATCCCCATATTCCATCCATTATCTTCCGCTTTATCCTCTATTAGGGTCGCTGTGGGGTTTCCTCCCACAGTCCAAAAACATGGATCAAGTCAAATGAGTTCTCAAAATTGCCCCATATAGAGAGTGTATGTGTGCGTGTCTGTGTGTGTGAGTGAGTGTGTGCCCAGCGATAGATTGACTCCCTGTCCTGGGTGTATTTGCCCAGCGCCTAAAACATAAAACATTCTCCCCTGGATGGGCATGGGGAACCCCCCCCCCCCCACGACCCTAATATAGGATAAAGAGGAAGATAATGGATGGATGGATTTTAATTTTATTGTATTTTTTTTTCTTTAAATATTGCATTTGCACAGAAGCTTTTCACTCAGCAGTACACCTGTACTAGATGATGTGACAATAAAAATCCTTGAATCTCCTTCTGTTCTGTATGTATCAAAGGTCCTTTGGGAGGTGTCAGGTGCATAGCTGTGTAAAAATAGTTTTTATGGCCTGTGCTCGTGACACACAGGTGGGAGGGGCCCTCGACAAAATTCTTGTTTAGGGCCACAGGTAATTTAGGACCGGTTCAGCAAGTCATATGCTAAACAGGTCGTATTGTGCCTTTAGGTGTGCCTTCAACCTCTTTCCATCTGTTTACAGCACAAAACGGGATAACCAAACTGTTTAATTTATAGCCACCGGCCCCACCCAGCACTATAAAACAAAAGCTTTCTTATACTTTTTGTTAACAGTGTTTTTTAACTCAATTTATTTACTCAGTTTACTTTAAAGTAAATACTCCCAACATTTCCTTGTACAAGATGCCACCAGCATATTTGCTATTAAAATGATGTCCCCGGGCGCGTCCTTTTCACCATCTAATGCACTTCCTTAGCTACCTTTCCTAGAAAAATCTGTCTGTTCCATTCGACTATCCATCCATCCATATCTTCCGCTTTATCCTCTACTAGGGTCGCGGGGGGGGGGGGGGTTCACCATGACCATCCAGTGGAGAAGGTTTTGGGAGCTGGGCAGATATACCGAGGACAGGGCACCAATATATCACTGTGCACACTCACTCACTCACTCGCAAACACACACACACACACACTATATGGGGCAATTTAGAGAATTCAATTGACCTTGATTGGACCGTGGGAGGATATCGGAGAACCTGTAGGAAACCCACACGGACACGAGGAGAAGATGGAAACTCCACCCAGATTGGGATTCGAACCGGGAATCCCTAACGCTGAGAGGAGAACATGCTAACCACTAAGCCGCCATTTTCCCAGCTTATCTTCCATCTATTATCAATCGCTTTGTCCTCTACTAGGGTCGCGGTGGGGTTCCCCGTGCCCATCCAGGGGAAAAAGTTTCGGGCGCTGGGCAGATACTGTACACCCAGAGCAGGGCGCCAATTTATCACTGGGCACACACTCACTCACTCACACACACAATATATGGGGCAATTTGAAGAATTCAATTGACTTGATCCATGTTTTTGGACTGTGGGAGGAAACCGGAGAACCCGGAGGAAACCCACGCGGACACGAGGAGAACATGGAAACTCCACCCCGATGGGGATTCGAACTGAGAATCTCTAGTGCTGAGAGGAGAACATGCTAACCACTAAGCCACTGTGTTTCTCATCTTAGCTTATTATTATTATAATTCATTCATTCATTCATTATCTCCCGCTTATCCTCTATTAGGGTCGCGGTGGGGTTCCCCATGCCCATCCAGGGGAGAACGTCTCGGGCGCTGGGCAGATACACCCAGGACAGGGCGCCAATCCATCGCTGGGCACACACTCACTCACACAGACACACTCTATAGGGGGCAATTTTTTTTTTGAGAATTCAATTAACTTGATCCATGTATTTGGACTGTGGGAGGAAACCGGAGAACCCGGAGGAAACCCACTCAGACACGGGGAGAACATGGAAACTCCACCCAGATGGGGATTCGAACCGGGAATCCCTAGTTCTGAGAGGCGAACGTGCTAACCACTAAACCACCGTGCCGCCATCTTATTATTATAATTTATTAATTAATTCATTTATTATCTTACACTTAATCCTCTATTAGGGTCGTGGTGGGGTTCCCCATGCCCATCCAGGGGAGAGCGTTTGGGGCGCTGGGCAGATACACCCAAGACAGAGCACCAATCCATCACTGGGCACACACTCACTCACACAGGCACACTCTATATGAGAATTTGAGAATTCAGTTGACTTGATCCATGTTTTTGGACTGTGGGAGGATATCGGAGAACCCGGAGGAAACCCACGCGGACACGGGGAGAACATGGAAACTCCACCCAGATGAGGATTCGAACCTGAATCCCCAGCACTGAGAAGAGAACATGCTTGTTTAGCCACTGTGCCTCCCTCCATTCGACTATTCGCATCAAAATATTCGACGCACTCTTAATCGGAGGAGTAGTATGCATTCTTGGTAAAACAAACAGCGAAGGGAACGAGGGGTGTTGACGCCATTTAGGACACAGCCTCCCCCCCGGGGGGGGGGGGGGGACGTCTCGACCAAGCTATTCCTGTAAACCAAGCCGGGTGGAGCGGGCCAATCAGAGCGCCGCGTCTTGCCGGTTCGGCCAATCAGCGCGGGGTCCTTGCAAGGTGCATCTCCTCGGACCGTTGCGTTACCTCGTCTGAGGTGCAAATAAAAGTTTCTCGCGAGGCAGGACGCCGCGGCGGTTTGTTAGCTTTTAAAGTTTTTATTTGTTTGTTCGACGTTGTTTAAGGGGCTGGCGCGTCGTTTCCGTCATTAAACGTCAGAAGGCGGCTGTTATTGGGATGAAGCGCGGTACAACGCAGTGAGAGTGTCACTCGCTTTCCTTTGATGTCGCCGCTCGTCTCTGCGGACGGAGCATAAACGATCAACAAAGCGATAAAAGCAGCTCGTTTCGCTCAGCACGACGTTTAAACTGTGTCGAGCGTCGAATATGAGACTTTGGGGCTGTTGTTTTGTTGTTTCTCTCCTTCCCTCCGTGCTCGGCTTGGATTTCCAGCGTCCCGCACGCTCGCCTGACCCGCAGCGGCATCGCGTCGTGCGTTCGGCGGCGGCGGCCCGGCTCCACGTCCGGAGGAGAAGCAGCAGCGACGGGCTGGACACCTGTCATTACACCCAGCAGTACGAGGCCACGCTAAAGAACAACACTCACGATGTAAGTCTTTACCTGCTCACCACTGCTCACTCTCCACAGCAGAAACCAGACAGGGAGGCTGGGAGCCCAACTCCAGCCGAACCACACACTTTAAAATGCTATAAAAAATAATCTGTTTTTTATCAATTGCTAGAACAATTTTTATAGCAATGCATCCATGTCTTCAAACTGTAGACAAAAAGTCCTAACTGCAAAACCAAACTTTTGCCTTAAAACCTAGCAATGTTGTCAAAATAGGCCTGGAGTCAATCAAAACGAATAACAGCCCTGAACAGTCATTATACACAACAATGAAATATAAATAATATAAATAATCTTTATTGTCCACAAACAAAAATGCAGTTTTTCAGTTCAAAACTGATAAGGAAAAAGTAGTACTGTGTTCTCATAAAAATGTACCTTGTGTGTGTATGTATGTATGTATGTATGTATGTATGTATGTATGTAATATATATATATATATGGCCATCCAAGGGAGCTGGGCAGATACACCCAGGACCCAATATATCATTAAGCACAATCACTTACACAAACATGCACTGTATGGGGCAATTTAAAACATTTAATTTACCTAGAATTCATGTTTTTCAACTGTGGGAGAAAACTGGAGAACCTGGAGGAAACCTATGCTGATAAGGAACATGGGAATAGATTGGGTTTCAAATCTGGAACCAAACCTGGAGGTGATCATGCTAGCCACCGTGCCACCCACCTATATTTTTATTTATTTCTTATATATATATGTATGTATATATATATATATATATATAAAGAAATACATTACAACAGAAGTGCATACAGTGTCTATGGTAATACAGCCTCATGTCTACGTGCTGTGTCAGGCCGCAGGATTTCAGCCACATCACAGCCCACATTCTCCCTGGCCAGGCAGCGTGGGGAAATGCCTCTTATGCCACATCCATCCACACCTGTATCATTACAGGCCAGTTCCATGCCATTACAATATAGGTTTCAGTGCAATAATGTAAATATACAATAATATTTATGCCACTTTGCTATTTTTGTTGTATATTTCTGTTTGAATTCTAGGCCACTAATACTTTTAAAACTTTTGTTATTAATGACTATATAACTATATATTTTTGTATATACTAAATAAGACTTCACTGCTAATAAACTTTCAGTACTAAAGTGTGAGCTTTCACATGTTGGGCTTTTTTCATGGGTCCAGAATGTTTACTAAAGGCGACTGAAATATGTGACTCGAAACTGACGAAAAATTCTAGTCGTCGCTTTTGCTTATTACTTCCTGTACTTCGTTTTTATAACCTGATCAGTGCTTTGTGGTGTAGAACTTTTCACACATAATGTGTTAAAACATCAGAGAAAACTGAATGTTAGTGTAGTGTTATTCCTTGTTTCTTTAAATAAAAGTTGAACTGAACCTGAAGAGCAATATGTATTTCACATGACAGTAATGCGTGTGCCTGGCAGCACAGTGTAACCTGTTTGTCCATCTTCAAAACAAACCTGAACTAGTTACAGTAGTTCTTGTCTTTGAGTCACACTGATGCTTAGGTCATGCGGAACTGGTTTCTTATTCAGTTCCAAGCCTGAAAGCTGATTTCTGTCGGCTTTTGATTCTCTAGGACATGCTATTCAGTGTTTTGTTTTTTTTTGTGTGTGTGTGTGTGGAGGAACTGAGACAGCTGGGAGGACACACTGGGATTAGAGGATTTATTCCCTGATGAAGGAAATAGATTGCATTTAAATTGGGAAAGGGATAGTATTTGAGAATATTAATAAAAATGTATACTATGACCTTTTTATTTATTTATTTATTTATTTATTTTTTAAATAACTGTCAGGGGTGTCAAACTCAAAGCACACTTTAGTTCGTGGGCCGAACAGGTTAAACCTTTATTAAACATACTAAAATGCTTTCTGATGAATAGAAATCAGACCGGACTATTATTCCACAATGAATAAACTTCATCTTTATGTAACTTAAAATACTTTGGTCTCTATAAAAATATCTCTTCTCAAAAGTTACAAGTTACAACGATGAACATACTGCAAAAAATTATAAAAAAAATTGATAAAAATGATGCTTCTTCTCAAAAGTGAAAAGAACAAATCAAAACGTTCAGTCTTCTTTGCTCTTGGGCTATTTTTGAAAAAGAAACTTAAACATTAAACATCTTTAAATATTTCTGCTTGCCATAAAAATGTTCCTGTCAAAATTATACAAATTTAAAATATGAGCATGCTCCTAAAAATATATATTGAGTCATTTATAACAATAATATTTATAATAATAGATCAATGTAAAATGATCTTGCAGGCCGGATATGACCCTCGGGCCTTGAGTTTAACACCTATGACCTAAGTAAAATAATGTAATTAATTATGTGTGGGAGTGACAACAGTGGCTCAGTAATTGGCTTGGTAAGGCCTCTCAGGCCTCTGGGTGGAGTTTTCTTGTTCTCTGTGTGGGTTTCTTCTGGGTTCTCTGGTTTCCTCCCACAGTCCAAAAGCATGGATTTAAGGTATATTCCCCATAGTGTCCCATATAGTGTGTGTTGACTGATAATACTGCAGTGTAACAGTGACTGGTTTGTCCTTAACACTGCCTCGTGGTGTTTTCTTACTTGTAAGTGGTTTTAGATAAAAGTGGCTGCTAGATTTAAATGTAAGTTCAAACCACACAGCAAAACCATGCATTTACTCTCTCCCACATTTAAGTACAAGATATTTTTCACATTTTTCAAATGCCATTAATGTTTTTCTCCTCAATTAACCCCCATTGGAAAGACACAACATCTGGGAACAGTCTGAAGTCTCTAGACCGTAGCGTTCCATAGATATTCAAAAATGCCACCTGTGAGCACTTTACAAGTTGTGTTTTGTTATACACTTGCATCTAGACCCGTCACTGTAAACGTACATCACGCACGGTTCTTATGTGCAGAGAAAATTGCCAACCTGAATTATTCATTCATTCATTCATTATCTTCCTCTTAATCCTCTACTAGGAAGGATTAATGTTCCCCTTCAGGGGAGACTGTTGGGCAGATACACCAATCTATCGCTGGGCACATTCAATTACACACAAACATACGCTATATGGGGCAATTTAGAGTTGAAATTTACCTTTAATCCATAAACTGGCGGATTTGTGGACACTGGGAGAAATATGGAAACTCCAGCCAGATTGGGGTTTCGAATCTGTATTCTAACCCCCCCCCCCCCCACCCTACAGCCTGCACTTTTTTGGCAATTCTAAAAACAGAGATATTTCCGTAGAAGTATATGTTTTATTTCATTCATCCATTATCTCCCGCTTTATCCTCTATTAGGGTCGCGGTGGGGTTCCCCATGCCCATCCAGGGGAGAACGTCTCAGGCACTGGGCAGACAGACCCAGGACAGGGTGCCAATCCATCGCTGGGCATACACTCACTCACACACACACACACACACACACACACACACACACACACACACACTCTATATGGGCAATTTTTGAGAATTCAATTGACTTGATCCATGTTTTTGGACTGTGGGAAGAAACCGGATAAGCCGAAGGAAACCCACGCAGACACGGGGAGAACATGGAAACTCCACCCAGATGGGGATGTGAACCGGGAATCCCTAGCGCTGAGAGGCGAACGTGCTAAACCACTAAGCCACCGTGCCGCCCTATGTTTTATTTATGTAATTATGATTTTTTTTATAACACTACATCAGTACAGTATCAAAGCAGCTTTATAGTGTCCTAAGCCTGAATGCCAAAAGTTGAGAAAGTAAAGAAACCTTAGGAGAACACAGTGGGGGACTCATCCTCCTTGTGCGGCCAACCAGCATCAACATAAATGAGTACCCATGTAAGGCTGTGTTAGCTCACTGGTTAGGATGTGGAGCTGTCAATCTAAAGGGTATGGATTCAAATTCCAAGTCCACTGATGTTACCAATGTGGGTCTTTGAGCAAGACCCTTATATAGTGTGTGTGAGTGAATATGCCCAGTGATCGATTAGTGTCCTGTCCTGGGTGTATCAGGCTTGCAACAAAAAAACTTTCTCCCCTGGATGGACATGGGGGCCCCCCCGAGACCCTAGTAGTGGATTAAGTGGAAGATGATGAATTAATGAATCCATATTTCTATAACTTTATACTGAATTTTTAATTGTCCTATAATAAAGAGTTGGTCCTTGAAACTTCAGATACAATTCTAGTTTTTAAAGCAGCCCACAATGTATGTCCTGCTGATAATGAAGTCTATATCTCATTGTGTAATCATCCGTGCAAGAAAGAGAAATTACCCTTGTGTGTCGTTGCAGTAAATAGATTCAGAAAAGCTGTTGTCTCATCATGATTCTCAAGGATTGAACTTCAGTGAAGTGGCTCTATTTTAATCTGCCCCACTTTTCCTATATATGTCAAGAATTTCCACTATACCACCTCAAAGTTATCTCAAAGTTAATTTTTTTTCATTCATTCATTCATTATCTCCCGCTTATCCTCTATTAGGGTCGCGGTGGGGTTCCCCATGCCCATCCAGGGGAGGACGTCTCAGGCGCTGGGCAGATAGACCCAGGACAGGGCGCCAATCCATCGCTGGGCACACACTCACTCACACAGACACACTCTATAGGGGGCAATTTGGAGAATTCAATTAACTTGTTCCATGTTTTTGGACTGTGGAAGGAAACCGGAGAACCCGGAGGAAACCCACGCAGACACGGGGAGAACATGGAAACTCCACCCAGATGGGGATTCGAACCGGGAATCCCTAGCGCTGAGAGGAGAACGTGCTAACCACTAAGCCACCGTGCCGCCCCAAAGTTAACTTGATTACATATTTCATTTTAAAACAATTTCTTATAGTATATAATAATAATCTAATAATTTATGCTTTAATGTAACACTTTCTAATCACTGTATTGAACAGATACAGATATTTTTATGTTGTAAATCTTATGACTTGTGTGTCTTTGGGATTAATTTAGCAATTTTACGGGCTTTAGCAATTGGGTGATCTCAAAACCTTGAACGTAGGATGATCAGAAGCTGTTTATTCTTGTCTTTTATTCTTCAGCGTTCTCTAACGACTCAAAATGTTCTTTTCGGATTTAAACCCAGACATGCTTTCATAAATAGAACTGTTAATGTTAAATCTGTAGTTTGTATTTATTTATTTATTTTTTGGGTCCTCAGAGCTGCGATTGTCACCAGGTCTCACTGAAGCACATTGGACATGTGTTTTCACAAACTCTTTTACTTGCATTTAAAAGTGGTCCAGGAATAGCAGCCATTTTGTTTTAATTACTGCATTTTGTTTAAACAAAGTACCGCGGGTTAAGAATTTAACCCTAAATCTCTTTCACAACAATTCTGACCTATAAAGAGACCGAAAGATCTGAAATGGATGAATAATTAAACATGTAATTAGGTTGCATAATTACAATAATTGTTGTAGGAATGCTTTTCCATTAATGCAGCTATCGTGAGCACAGCATTGTAAATGTTTTTTTTTAACCAGGAAGTAGCCTTGAGAGATTTTTATATTTCAAGGGAGACCTGGCCAAGACTGCACAAGTTTCCAGTTCCAGAAATTCAATTAATTTCAAGACACATTCACACGTACACAAAACAAGATTCAGTTCAGCTGTAACAATTTCCCTCTTCTGTTATACGGATCTTGTCAGGTCTTTAAACTCCCATAAAGAAACAAATTTATTCAGGTGTGGTTTTTTTTTATTTTATTTTTTTAAATTTTTTTTTTTTTTTTTTTTTTTTTGTTTTGCTTTTGCTTTTTGCAAATTGTTCCAGGATCAGGGTCTAAAATATGCAAATATTATTCTAGATACTTTAAAGAGCAACTTTTCAGAGGTGTGAGAGTCCTAGCAGCTATTGCTATATTAACGTAGATAAAAAAAAGGAGTATGGCGGCATGGTGGATGGGTGGTTGGCATGTTTGCGCCTCGGTGCTGGGGATCCAGGTTTGAATCACAATCTGAGTTTCCATGTTATCCCCGTGTCGGCATGGGTTTCCTCCCACAGTCCAAAAATCTGGATTCAAGTTAAATGATGTAAATTGCCCTATAAATAGTGTGTTTGTGTGAGTGAGTGTGCCCAGCGATAGATTGGCACACAGTCCTGGATTTATCTGCCCAGCGCAGATAACATTCTCCCCTGGATGGGCATGGGGAACCCCCCCCCCCCCCGTGACCCTGTTACAGGATTAAGCAGAAGATAATGAATGAATGAAAAAAGAAGTATACCCAGCACATATTTGTAAATAAAATAAACCAGTGATGCTGTTTTCTTATGCTTAATGCCAAGAAACAAGATTATAAAGTACACAGTGATGTGTGCGACTGAATGAATTAGATATAAAACGTGGAGCACTGTGATAAACCAAAAGTTAATCTGCTAAACAGCGGTGTGAAGAGAAGACGGCATGCTTACAGATAATGACCCCGTAAGCTAACACACTTACAAATGTAGACTGTACTTGTATTTTTCAACCTGCTGAATTCAGGCAGTTCTAATAACGATCATAAAAACCAAGTCTAACCTTTAATTTTTACTAGGCTTACAATATGTACTGGACTGAATCATATGCAGCACATACATATAGTCATTCTTTTCTCAGTCAGCACCACTTCAAATGTATTCACTGATGAATGTCAGCAGACGCCGGAGTAGACGATGTTTTACAACTTCATGCTATTTAGAGCTTTAGTAATGCGTCTTAAATTTTAAAAATGTGGTTGCACACCTTCAGTCCCCCAGAAAGTGCCATTTGTTTAATTATTAAAAGAATGCCATGTTGTTGCACTTAACGTGTCCTCAGGATTCTAATGTTTTTTTCATGTCATTTGCAGCACATTTTTAATGATTTGAGTGGATCTGTGTTTCTGGCCTGGATAGGAGATGGAACAGGGGTGAGTAAGATCTTATTCTTTTTCTTAAATGTTTAAACACTACAGCCCTCGTTCAACACTGGGCTCTGTGAATCATCTTGTAATTTTTCAGCAGGCTTACAGATTAGAGCCAACGTGGTGAATGCAGTCACTCTCAGCCGTAATTAGAAGCAGCACATTGCACCTGATTGAACACTATTTAAAGAATTCCAATGGGTGGAACCTATTTGACCTGTTTTAGTCTGTTAAATAAAGACAATTGAGAATAATTAAGCATAATGAAGTTTTAAATGGCGGTGCTTTTTAAAAGACATTATAATGATTTCCAATACATTTATAGTTTTCATTTTACTATAGTCGTTTTTTTGCCCACGTTTGTCATAAATATCATGTTGTTAAATATAACAACATGCCGTGAGTGAGCTGTTCTTTATTCTTATTCCTGGAGCGGTCACTGTGTGTAGGTGACTAAAGCCATGTAAATAAGTATCTCTCTCTCTTTCTCTTTGTGTGTGTGTAATTAGTAGTAATTAATATATGTATATACATATATATATATAATATATAAAATGTATACATTTATTTTAATATTTTATATTAATATATATTATGTTAAATATGTAACACGGTGGCTTAGTGGTTAGTGTGTGTGTGTGTGTGTCCCCCCCCCCCCCCCCCCCCCCCCCCCCCCCCCCCCCCCCCCCCCCCCCCCCCCCCCCCCCCCCCCCCCCCCCCCCCCCCCCCCCCCCCCCCCCCCCCCCAACGTTCAAACAAGAATCACTGGGGCGCAAATAGTCTGAATTCCAGTTGTATCAGCTGATTCAACGCCGTGTGCTTCCAAACCAAACCATCCTGTTTATCTACTGATGTTTCAGGAGGGACTTTTAGGTAAAACGAGTTTCCTCATTGTTGTTCAAAATATGCGTGGAAGAATAAAAACATTTTGTGTGTGCAGTTAGTGTTTTACATAATAATCATTTGAATGTTAAAAAGGAGTATTCTGAAGAGAACAAAAGAGCTGCATGGCCGTTTAAACCAGGATCAGATGATTATATCTATATGCATGTAGTTATTTAAATATTCATTTGAATTCCTTTAGAGATCTTCCTTTTATGCTGACCGACTAAAGTGATGCCATGATTTGTATAAAATCTGTGGTCAAAATGTCACCGTGTACGGTGTGCTGGTAAAATTAATGGGCGTGCCGACCCAACCAATGAGATTATTCAATTTCAGCAAATAAATCTAGTAATAGCAACATAAATATTTTTATTTTAAATTATTTTAATTATTATAATGCCATGCATCTCTTGCACACTGCTCGTAGGGCCATGCAAAATACCTCCTGTGTAAACATCAGGTGTTACGATGCTCCAACTACTGAGCAAGCACAACGGCATGTACCTTCACCAGCATACACACACTACTGAAAATAAAGAAAAAATACAAAAGAATGCTTACCAATACCTAAGCTGTGCACGCTGTGCTAGTGAGCTAGAACAGTTTGCTTCGGAGCTTTTTCGTTTTTGTTGTTTGGTGCTCACAAGATTTTTGCTCCAATATCAATGTTCAGACGAGTTTGAATGCAGTTCAAAGCATGTTTGGCTGGACTTTGAAACAGGTGTACAGTAAGATGTAGTTTAACTATCCATCCATCCATTCATCTTCTGCTTTATCTTCTACTTGGGTCATGGGGGGAGTTTCCCATGCTTATCCAGTGCAGAATGTTTCGGGCGCTGGACAGACACTTAGGATAGAGCACAAAACTAACACTGAGCACACACACACACACACACACACACACACACACACACACTCTATGAGGCAATTTCAAAAATTTAATTGACCTTGATCCATGTTTTTGGACTGTGGGAGGAAACCCACGGGGAGAACATGGAAACTCCACCCAGATTGGCCCTGTAGTTTAACCAATGACTTAATATATTTAATAAAACAATAATGCACAACCTCAAGCACCTTATTGCTTTTATAAAACACACTATACATTACATTGCATTTGGTATTTAGTGGATGCTTCTATCCAAAGCGATTTCCGAGTATTCCAACTTGGTTTGGGTCAGAACACAGTGTTGGTACTGCATCCCTGGATTTAGGATCTTCAATTAGGCTGAAGAGTCTTAACATCAGTGGAGCTGGAACTTAAACCCCCAACCTTTAGACTGAGAGCCCAACACCCTAACCACTGAGCTACCACACCCACACAATAATGAAAAAACAAGGTGGGGTTTATAAATGCGTTTATTGAAAGCAACATCCTCCATGAATTGGTTTTCTGTGACGTAATCTAGTCCGGTTTTTAATGTAAACCCTGATTTCTGAGAAACAGGATTCCGGTTTCTCTAACACTCAGGAAGATTGATTGATTCGTCTGGCTGTTTATATAATTCTGTATTTTATAAATTAAAATAATATGTTGTCCATCATTCCCGGTATTGTGGTTTAGTGGTTAGCATGTTCAGCGCTAGGGATTCCGGTTCGAATCTTAATCTGGGTGGAGTTTCCATGTTTTCCCCATGACCGTGGTTCTCTGGTTTCTTCCCACAGTCCAAGACATGGATTCAAGGTAAATTGAATTCTCCAAATTGCCCCCGTGTGTCTGTGTGAGTAAGTGTGTGCCCAGCAAAAGATTGGCACCCTGTCCTGGATGTATCTGCCCAGCGCCCCAAAACGTTCTTCCCTGGATGGGCATGGGGAACCCCCCCCCCCCCAGCTCAGCCTATCAGATTTAAGGACCGGAACTACCCGTTTTGTAAAGTAGATTTTGTCTTTGTTCATTTGTATGATCTTTGTCACACTGCTGTGAAGTAGTATTTATTTAATTTCTGTTTGGACTGAAGGTTTAATCTGTTACAGCTAATTATTTCAGTTACATACAGAGTGTTGAATGTAAAAGGTGAGCGTGCTCTGAAAGCACTTTATGTCGATGTGTTCACCATTCTGCTCTCCTGTTCCACAATGCAAATCTGCTATTCAAATCCATTCCGCTCGGACCTTCCTCATTAAGTTATTTTTTTTTTTTGCTTGTGGTGCGTCAAGTCTTGTGATTTGGTTCCTTTTCAAACCAAAAAGACTTGTAAGAATGCTTCCAGTTAAGTTGGTCGGTTTTACGCTAAAGAAACCAACAACACCGGCTTGTAACAGCCCAGCCAATCAGATTTAAGGACTGAAACTATCCATTTTATGAAGCCTGAATAAGTTTCAAGGGGCATGTGGTGGTTAGCATGTTGTCCTCTCAGTGCTGGGGATTCAGGTTTGAATCCCAATCTGGGTGGGGTTTTCATGTTCTTCATGAGTTTCCTCTGGGTTCCCCGGTTTCCTCCCACAGTCCAAAAATATGGATTTCAGTTAAATTGAATGTTCCAAATTGCCCCACATCGTGTATATATTTGTGTATTTCTGTGTGAGTGTGCCCATCAATAGATTGGCGCCCTGTCCTGGGTGTATCTGCCCAGCACCTGAAATATTCCATCCCAACCCCCTTACCCACCCCTGAACATAACGAATTACTGAATAAGACACATCAGTATCACAACAGAGAGAACAAATAGGATTCTCTCTGCCATGTGATCATAAGTCTCATTTGCTGTGTATTAGAAATAAAACACACCTAATACAGACAGACAAATCATGAAACCCTGGCCTGGGTACTGATCTGTGAAATCTTTGACACATGAGCGCTCTCCCATCAAGTTGTTGCCAGTGTTGCTATGAGCTATGTTTATAAACTTGTGTTGTCCACGCAGGTTAAGACATGTAAACTTAGCTGTTTTAAACCAACGACAAAACCCTACAATGTTATCGGAGTCAGAAACTGGCTTTACAGAACCCTTTACATGTTAGATCTTTTCTGGTGGTAATGTTATTCATTAAGCGGAAGATAATAAATGACTGAATGTTACCATGGGATTTCTAATCTGGTGCCGTAGTTTGCATAATTAGATAGAACCATTAAACCCAGCATTACTATACTCTTGTCATAGTATAGTATACCTTTATTGTGAGCTGAGCAAACCATTTTTGTGTTCTTTTGGGTTTGTTTCTGTGTTCTGTGTTCTTGAAATACTGCATTGACAAGTCTTCCTATAAGTGTGCTTCACATAAGATCAGATATGATGATAAATTACTTCCTGTTTTGTCTCCCAGGTGGTGCTGGCTTTGACTACTTTCCAGGTGCCTTTCTTCATGATGAGATTTGGTCAGTCCAGACTTTATAGAAGGTGTGTGTGATTTGTTTGACTTGTTTTAAATGCATGTTATTTAATGCTGATTGATATAATGCACAAAAAAACAACTATTTTGGTTATTAAGTTGAATGTCTCCTTTACCCATAATGTTGTTTTCCCAGTAATTATATATATATATATATATATATATATATATATATATATATATATATACATATATATATATCTCATTCATTCATTCATTCATTCATTATCTCCTGCTTTATCCTCTATTAGGGTCACGGTGGGGTTCCCCATCCCTATCCAGGGGAGAACGTTTTTGGGCGCTGGGCAGGACAGGGTGCCAATCCATCGCTGGATTGGACACACACACACACACACACAATTTGGAGAATTCAGTTGACGCGATCCATGTTTTTGGCCTGTGGGAGGAAACCGGAGAACCCGGAGGAAACCCACGCGGACACGGGAAGAACATGGAAACTCCACCCAGATGGGGATTCGAACCGGGAATCCCTAGTGCTGAGAGGAGAACATGCTAATCACTAAGCCACCGTGCCGCCACTATTTATATTTATATATATATATATATATATATATATATATATATATGCTACCCAACTGCTAGTTCAAGCCCTAGTCCTATCCCAGCTTGATTATTGTAATGCTCTGCTTGCTGGTCTCCCAGCTTCCACAATCAGACCTCTTCAACTAATTTAAAACTCTGCAGCCCGACTTGTGTTTAACCAGCCCAAGCGAACTCATGTCACTCCATCACTCACTTCCCTTAATTGGCTCTCTGTAGCTGCTGCATTCAGTACAAGTCACTGACTCTGGCCTACAGAACCATTTCTGGATCTGCCCCCTCTTACCTTCACTCTATCTTTTTAAAATACACTATGTCTCGTTCACTTTACTCCAGTGATGATTGCCGCCTGGTGATTCCACCTCACCGAGGAGCTAATTCTCACTCCGTGGCGTTCACCACTGCAAAATGGTGGAAAAATCTTCCCAATTCTGTCCGTAAGGCAGAGTCACTAAACAGTTTTAATAAACAACTGAAGATGCATCTTTTTAACAAATACCTGTTGTAGAAGAAAAAAAAAGGGGGGGGGGGGGCGCTGCATCAAATAACAATCAGGTTTGATGATATTACAGTGTAGATGGTTTTCTTCATAACTTCTGACTTGTAATGTTCTCATTTTTAAGTCGCTTTGGATAAAAGCGTCTGCTAAATGACTAAATGTAAATGTAATGTGTATATATAATTTTTAAATTCTATACAAAGCATCTAAGACCAAATAATTTTACAGCTATTTTTATTGTAAGTAAAGGGGCTGCATCTCACACCCTGTCATAGTCATTTAGCTAACGCTTTCATCCATGCAATAAGGGTTAAGGGTCTTGCTCAAGGACCCACACTGGTAACTTTTAGTGGACCTGGGATTTTAACCCACAACCTTCTGATTGATGGCACAACACCCTAACCACTGAGATACCATGCCCATCCCCACAGTGTTTAACTGTCAGTTGAGGTCTCCATTTCGATTTCTTAGTCCCACCAAGTACTATGGCTGAAGTGCCCTTGAGCAAAGGCACTTAGCACCAATTGCTCCCCAGGTTCCATGCTCCCCAAGGCTGCCCACTGCTTCAGGTATGTGTGCTCGCTTCACCAGCGTGTGTATATGTGTGTGTCACTGCATGGATGGGTAAATGTAGGGGTCCAATTCCTCTGTGTATAAGCACTGTAGGCAATCGTTATCGTTGCCATCTTACACCCTGCCTGTGTATTTTCATGCCTTGTGCCTGAATTGTATAAATATTAACAGTGCGAATATATCTACGCTGATGAGTGTGGTAATCTCGAAACAAGGTGTGTTTAGGTAGATTTCTGGTGTGTTGCTATCTTGGCAACGGAAAACACAGGTGCACCACGGACTGATAACAACCTTGGCAGACGTCGTCAGTCAGATGTTTATTACTATCTTGGCAGTACATTATCAACTGAATATGTATGAAAATGTTTACGATTTTATTTACAATTCTTTATTAACAATTTAGTCCGTCGCTGAAGAAAATTAAACACGAAAAAATTATGGGAACAGCAGGATTCAAATTGGTGGTCTTCTCCCTTCCCAATTTCACAGACGAGGTTTAAATATAGTGGCATTGAAACAGCAGGCCGACAAAGTCAGATCACACCCGGCTCTTAAAAAGACAGCAATTGACATGCTGATTAAAAAAACACCCAGTTAAGAGAATCAGCCACCCAACACACAATTAAGATACGAGCTGCGTAAGGTCTGCTTTTCGCAGTTCACAATTGCCTGCTCTTCTAAACATTGCTAAACTAGTCATATGTGTGTCACATGAGTAATTGGTTCCCCAGAATCAGTGATGCAAAGTTTGTGTCTAAAGAAATTGCTTCGAGATTAAACATTTAATTCATTCATTCATTCATTATCTCCCGCTTATCCTCTATTAGGGTCGCGGTGGGGTTCCCCATGCCCATCCAGGGGAGAACGTCTCGGGCGCTGGGCAGATAGACCCAGGACAGGGCGCCAATCCATCGCTGGGCACACACTCACTCACACAGACACACTCTATATGGGGCAATTTTTTGAGAAATCAATTAACTTGATCCATGTTTTTGGACTGTGGGAGGAAACCGGAGAACCCGGAGAAAACCCACGCAGACACGGGGAGAACATGGAAACTCCACCCAGATGGGGATTCGAACCGGGAATCCCTAGCGCTGAGAGGCGAATGTGCTAACCACTAAGCCACCATGCCACCTTTAAACATTTAATGATTATTGAAATTAAAATGGAAAAAAACTGCATTCCTGTCTTTTTTATAGCACCCCACAATTTAAAAACTCTTAGTTGTAAAGATCTTATTAAATTAATTTAAAACTCCCCCGAGCAGGTTAGCAGTTTAAAAATCTATTTTACTTTTAAAATTTTTAATAAAAGATTTTATTCGACGAGTTGAACATGCAAAGGCAGTACCAATATCATGGACCGTTATGATTAATCCATCCATCCTTTATCTTTCGCTTTATCCTGTACTAGGATCGCAGGGGTGGTTCCCCATGCCCATCCAGAAGAGAACGTTTCAGGCGCTGGGCAGATAGACCCAGGACAGGGTGCCATTCTATCACTGTGCACACTCTCACACAAACACACACACACACTCTATATGGGGCAATTTGGAAAATGCAATTCATCCATATAGTGCAAACATTGACCTTGATCCATGTTTTTGGACTGTGGGAGGAAACTGGAGAACCCGGAGGAAACCCACACGGACACGGGGAGAACATCATGTAAACTCCACCCTGATTGGGATTTGAATGGGAATCCCTAACGTTGAGAGGAGAACATGCTAACCACTAAGCCACTGTGCTGCCTCATTATAATTAGTTATTCCTTTGAAAAGTTTTTTACTTGTAGCTATGTCCATAAAGATAGTATGTATCATATTTTGAGCTCAATAACAAAATGTTAAGAAGTCATCATGGCAGGTGTGCTGCTTCACTAAATATCACACCTGAAGCAGCGCGTCTCATCACCATGTGCACCCTTTAATACCGAGAAAATAGGGAAAGAGCCCGACCGACAGGACTAGTGGGACGTGGACCTGCCGCCGTTGCATTATATCACTTCTGTTAAAGCTCAAAATATTTAATGTAGCTGCGTCAGGTGTCGTAAATAAAAACCTGTTCTGTCATGAAATCCTGCCTCTGCTCCACATTCCTGTCCACCCCGTTACAGTCATGATTTTATTTCTTTTTAAGTGAATGTATGCCAATTAAGTTTTTCTTTGTTTATGCCAAGTTTCATTTCAAGATTTCATGACCTTATTAATGTTTTTCTTAATAAAGAAATCATAGACATTAATGCGGTAATAAACTCTGCTTTACACAAACATCTGAACAGTTTGTTTCCACATTTGTACATATTTAAGTGCAATAACTTGGTTTTTGGTTTCTTGTCTTGTTTTTCCACTTCAAAATCATCCATCAATCCATTATCTTCTGCATCATAATCTATTAGGGTCGCGGGGAGGGGAGGGGTTCCCCATGCCCATCCAGGGGAGAACATTTCGGGCACTGGGCAGATACACCCAGGACAGACACATTACATGGCCAATTTGGAGCATTCAAATTACCCTGATCCATGTTTTTGGACTGTGGAAGGAAACCCGGAGGAAACCCATGTGGACATGGGAAGAACATGAAAACTCCACCCAGATTAGGGTTAGAACCAGGAATCCCTAGTGTTGAGAGGAGAACATGCTAACCACTAAGCCACCCACTGCAAAATCATGATTAGAAATGGATTGTAATTTGGAATTTATTGAAGTGCATTGGAAGCCCAAGTAAAAAAATATATATAGTTAACTTTTTCTGTTAATGTTTTCTCTTTGCATCAGTGAGGACTATGGGAAGACGTTTCAGGACATTACTGAACTTATTAATAACACCTTTATCTTGACCGAGTTTGGGATTGCCATTGGTCCTGAGAACTCTGGAAAGGTAGGAAGCCATTCCACTTACCAGCTTGTTTTATTGTATTCACACACATGCTTGTGTTCTAGGCTCACTCAGTTTTTTTATCTCCACTTATGATACAGATGTATTTTGCGGTATTACATTTATCGATTTATTCCAGCTGGTTTAATTTATATCTTATTGGTAACTTTTACACTGTTCTCAAGTTATAAAAACCCTCACGGAACACATCTGCATGTCCTCCCCATGCCTGCATTCTCTCTCTCTCTCTCTCCAGTTTGCTTCCACAATCCTATTGTTTAATTAACAAATTGTCATTATAACTAGAACTAATATATATAATAATATATATAATATAATACCTGCTCTGTAGTGTTGCTGTGGGGGTTCTGACCATTAGAAAACCCATTAATAAGTGAAAAACATTCAGCCATGCGATTGTAAAGCCACAAAGTGCGTCCATGTAATTAGTCATAAGAAAGATGATGGTGTACCTAATAAAATGGCCAGTTACTGTACATACATTTACATTACATTTGGTCATTTATTGGACGCTTTTATCCAAAGCGACTTACAAGGTGAACACAGGGTTAATCACAACATCCTTGGAGCAATGAAGGTTAAGGGCATTGCTCAAGAACCCACATTGGTAACTTCAGTGGACCCACAACCTTCAGATTGATAGCCCAACGCCCTAACCACTGAGCTACCACGCCCATGCCACAATCTCACTAAAGAATAATACTACAGACCATCGCACCATATGCTATTATTATAAAAAGAGAATTTAAAAAACCTTGCATAGAATGTTTTACATCACATGTTGGCATGTCCGCTTTTGTTTTTTATTTCTCTTATTGTTTTTGTACAGGTGATCCTGACAGCCGATGTGTCTGGAAGTTCCGGCTCCAGAATTTTCGTCTCCTCAAACTTTGGGAAAAGCTTCACATATTCAGATCTGCCCTTCTTCCCTCGCATGCAGATCATCTTTAACCCTGAGAAGCCAGACAACCTGGCGGCCATCAGCATAAAGGTAAAAGTGCCGCAACGATCATGGGCTACATTTATATATTATAAATTAAATTGGCAAATTTTTATTTTGCTGTAAGTAAACATTTTTAGTTCAATATACCTAATTTAGGTTTTTATCTTGAATTGTTTTTTTTTAATTTATTTATTTATTTTTTTATTTATTAATTTTTTTGCCTCCTGTATTTACACACAGAGGAATCAGTCCTTCACATTCGATCCATCCGTGCAGTGATACACACACACACACGCACACTGAGTGAAGTGTGCACATGTGCCCGAAGCGATGAGCAGCCTTGTAGAACCCGGGGAGCAATTGTGGTTAGGTGCCTTGCTCTGCAATTGCAGTTAGGTGCACTTCATAGTATTTGTTGGGACCATGTATGGAAGTGCAGACCTCTGGTTTCTGAACCACAAGACTACTACTGCTTCTATGAATCAAAATAATGAAGTGAAGCTGCAGTAAGAATGTTAAGTTTTGTTTTTATGAAGGTTTACACCCATGTGAGCTCTCACTCCTAAAGAACATGTTAAATTTAGATCCTGTAAACAAATTGATGAAATGATGTGAAAGAAAATTCCGAAAAATTCAGATGAGTCGCGTGTAAAAAATAAAATAAAATAAAAAAAAACAAAAACAAAAGTCAGCTGGTACCTGTGGATTTGCTGGTCCTAAGAGGGAGATGGCAGCTGTTTAATTAGCATTTAATATTTCCCAAATAATTAGAATGAAATGTTTTTGTAATATTAAAAAAATCAGAGCAATGATAGATTAGATTAGATTCTACTTTGTCATTGTGCAGAGTACAAGTACAGGGCCAATGAAATATAGTTAGCGTTTAACAAGGAGTGCAATATAGGATATATAGGAATGTACATGTAGTATATACATATATAAAAACATATATACACATACTGAGGATAAATGTATTAAATGGCTTTATCTAGTACATAATGTGTGAATCTATATCTAATATATTTATATACTGTGTATATATACTGTGTGTATGTGTGTATATAGATAGATAGACAGACACACACACATCTTTTAATCTTAATACATTTATACATTCTGTATAAAGACATTATACATCTCACATTTTTAATATTGGAATTTTTAAAATTTCATATATTTTTCTAATTTATACAAAGCCTCATATCATAAAAATCGTAGTGTTATTTTTCAATCTATATTTATATGCTACACTGTAATGTTGTTTTTCATAATGCAGTTTTTAGTATTTTATAGTTCTTATGCTCATTATATTTTATTTTATTGTTCTAGAATGAACTCTGGGTTTCAAAGGACTTTGGGTCGAATTGGAAGAATCTCCATGAAACCGTGTGTGTGGTGAAATGGTAAGATGCTTTTATCTGTTGCAGTCTTCAGTCTGATTGTGATTCTAGAAGCCAAATTAAACATTCCACAGTAGCTGAGCTGGCATGAGTGTGACATGAAACTGTCTGCTGTTATTCCCCACTCAGCACAACCCTGTGAACTCCGTGAACCCTGTTCACCTACTGCAACTGCGAAAATCATGTTAGGAACTGTCCAACACATTATTAAAAAGTGCAAGGATAGTGAGCAAAACATTATGTGCTTAAAGAATGAGGTCAGCTGACCTGCATATACTGAACCACCAGGTTATTTCATTAATGGTGTTCTTTCCTGAAGGCATGCACTCATTCCAAGATGACAATGCCGGGATTCATCTGGCTCAAATTTGTTAAATCAGGCAGCATGAGACATCATTTTCAGACATGGATTGACCACCACAGAGTCCAGACCTGAACCCCAATGAGAAGACATTGTTCAGTGTTCTAAACCTTTATCATCAATGCAAGCTCTTGGGGGGAAATTTATACAACTCTGGACAGAAATGAATGTTGTGACATTGTAGAAGCTCTGGAAGTGATATCACACACATTGCCTTAAGAATTAAAAGCTACTCTTTTATTCATTTATTATCTTACTCTTCATCCTCTACTAGGGTTGTGGGGGTTCCCCATGCCTATTTAGAGGAGAACATTTGGGTGCTGGGCAGATACACCCAGACTCATACACACACACACACTATATGGGGTAATTTAGAGCAATTAATTTATCTTGAATTCATGTTTTCGGACTGTGGGAGGAAACCAGAGAACCAAGAGGAAACCCATACAAACACATGGAGCACATGGAAATTCAAATTGTGATTCAAACCTGGAATCCCCAGAGCTAAGAGGCAAGCCTGCCACCCTGTTTAGAACATTCATTCATTCATTATCTTCCGCTTAATCCTCTACTAGGGTTGTGGGTTTTCCCTTGCCTATCCAGGGGAGAACGTTTTGGGCGCTGGGCAGATACACCCAGGACAAGGTGCCAATCTATCTAACTGGGCACACACACACTCACACACACAAACACACACTATATGAGACAATTTAGAGCATTCACTATACCTCGAATCCATGTTTTTGGACTGTAGACACCGGGAAAACATGGAAACTCCACCCAGATTGGGATCTGAACCTGGATCCCCAGAGCTGGAAGCGCACATGCTAACCACTAAGCCACCGTGGCGCCCCCTAACAGCTGCTCTTTCATAAATCTCTGATTTATGCATATACTTTGCATTTGCACTTATGCATTATAATTTGGTACCAGTATTGGAAAAAATACCAATTTATGCAAAACCCCAGTGATGGTTGTATAACCTCTTGTAGAGAATGAGCTGCCATGTAACAAAAGACTTCAAACTTACATGAAAACATGCTGGCTGTAAACTGGAATGCTTAAAATCATGAGACTTTGCCTTTAAAATGCCTTCCTGGTCAAGGACAAGGACAAGTTCAACTGTTAAGCTTAGTTCATAATCCAAACAAGTCACCCTTATTATGAATGTTAAGATTAGATCAGTCTACTTATCTTAGTGTCTGTGATGTTTGTCCTAACTGTAAGTATTGTGAGTACTTTTCTAGATCATTTATATATATTTATATATAGCAAAATTAAACCTGGTCGGCATGGTGGCTTAGTGGTTAGCACATTCTTCTCTCAGTGCTGGGGATCCAGGTTAAAATCCCATTCTGCGTGGAGTTTCCATGTTCTACCCATGTCAGCATTGGTTTCCTCTGGGTTCTCCAGTTTCCTCCCACAGTCCAAAAACATGGGTCCAGTCAATTGAATTATCCAAATTGCCCCATATAGAGTGTGTTTGTGTATGTGTGTGTGCTCAGCGAAAGATTTGCGCCCTGTTCTGGGTGTGAACGTGCCCACCACGTTCTCCCCTGGATGGGCATGGGTAACCGCCCCACCCCCATATCAAGGGCTCGAACTGAGGTGCTAAACAGACATGTAAGCAAGATCATTCATTCATTATCTTCCGCTTATTCATCTACTAGGTTTGCAAGGGGGTTCCCCATTGCCCAGCCAGGGGAGAACATTTCAAGCTCTGGGCAGATACACCCAGGACAGGGTGCCAATATATCTCTGGGCACACTCACGCGCACACACACACAGACACTCTATATGAGGCCATTTAGAGCATTCAGTTTACCATGAATCCATGTTTTTGACTGTGGGACAAAACTGGAGAACCCGAAGGAAACCCATGCAGACACAGGGAGAACATGGAAACTCTTTAGTGGACTGTAGTGCTCCATTGTTTGTAAAGGTAAATAAGCTATTTGACACCTAAGTGTGAGCTGGTTTATATTTCCATCCTGGTTTTCATTACTAAGACGAAAGAAGCTAAATCTCTCAGCAAAACAAATCATGGGGTACACAGACACATACACACATTATATAGGGGTAATATATGTAGGAGCATTTGGACTGTGGGAGGAAACCAGAGAACCTGGAGAAAATCCACACAGACACGGGGAGAACATGGAAACTCCACCCAAATCGGGATTCGAACCTGGAATCCCTAGCGCAGAGAGTCAAACATGATGTCATTTTCAGAAACTGTAGACTAAATAGTTTAAATAGTTGGTTTAGTGGTGTTTTAATGTTCTGCCTGGAAAAATTGCAGGTTTAGTTCTAAGGACGGTAGCAGTAAAGATGTCAACACAGTGGTTCTTTGGCTTTGGTGCCGAAGCTTATTTGCATGTACAAAGACTGAATTTAAAAATAACCCTTTAGTTATGCAGGTCCCTTTTTATGTTTAAGGGACTAGATCAGGGGTGCCCACACTTTTCTGGCCCGGGATCTACTTTTCCATTGGACAGGTCATTGAGATCTACCAGGGTTAATCTTTTTTTAGGCTTTTATATTGAAACCTGTTTACATACATTATGTTAGTATTGTTGAATCAGCATAGAAAAGACGGCTTCAGATCGCCATTTTCACAGAAATTGCTCTGTTATTAAACACATTCCAGAAAATAGCATGACATTTGGAACTTCTTTGGAAGTGCAATGGCTGCTTGGCAAATCGAGCAAATTTTGAGTTTGACATTGTAAAAACATATTCATCACTCTAAATGAAAGTGCTATTTTAATTAGTTTGGGGACAAAGTCCTTTACTCAACTTGTCAGTCAAATAAAGTGCAAAAACACAAACAGAAACTATCTAATGTATTGTGAATGTGTGCGCGCGTGTGTATAAGTTCTTCT
This sequence comes from Corydoras maculifer, assembly GCA_019802435.1. Lineage (NCBI taxonomy): Eukaryota > Metazoa > Chordata > Actinopteri > Siluriformes > Callichthyidae > Corydoras > Corydoras maculifer. The sequence goes on from JAFMOD010000237.1 coordinate 78,896, forward strand.
GATGCTGTGCTATAAAAAAGCGCTGATACGTGATAAACGATGATGAGTGTTTTTTTTTTTTTTTTTTTTTTTTTTTCCAAACCTCCATCAACATATTGGGCACCCCTGGACCAGTTCACTCGTTCATTATCTTCCGCTTATTCCTTTATTAGGGTTGCGGGGGGGGGTTCCCACTGCCCATTCAGGGGAGAATGTTTTGGGCGCTGGGCAGATACACCCAAAACAGGGTGCCAATCTATCACTGGGCACGCACACACGCACACAGACACACACACATAAGTACACACTATATGGGGCAATATAGAGCATTCAAATTACCTTGAATCAATGTTTTTGGACTGTATGAGGAAACGGAGAACCCAGAGGAGACCCACCCTAACCTGGTTCCTTTGAGGTTCGAATACGAATATGCATATGTATAAATCAAAGTTTTATGTAATTGAGGAGCAGCTGTTGGGGGCGGCACAGTGGTTTAGTGACTAGTACGTTTGCTTCCAGTGCTGTGGATTCAGGATTGAGTTCCAATCTGGGTGGAGTTTCCATGTTCTCCCCGTGTCCACATGGGTTTCCTCTGGGTTCTCCGGTCTCTTCCCACAGTTTAAAAACCTGGATTTAAAGTAAATTAAATGCTATGAATTGCCCCATATAGTGAATGTATGTCTGTGTGAGTGAGTGTGCTCAGTTATAGATTGGCGTCCTGTGCTGGGAGTATCTGCCCAGTGGCCCCCCCCCCCCCCAAGGATTTTTATCCCTAGTAGAGAATGAATGAATGAATGAATGAATGAATGAATGAAAAATGTACACTTTAATGTTTTTTTATTTTTATTTTATTATTTTTTTTTACAGGGGAACAGGAAACAGACTATTCTTCTCTAGTAACCTGAATGGATCCTGTTGTAAGTATTATTTCTGTATTGTTAAACTGTGATGTGGTTTGATGCCAATCTTCCAGTTATTCTCCCACCATGTCCGCAATAGGGGTTTTCCGGGTTCTCCGGTTTACTATAACTGTCCCAAAACAGGGTTTCAAAGTAAAATGACGGCTCATAATTCCACCCATATTGTGTATGTGTTTGTGAGTGACCAACGATGGATTGGTGCTGTTGTCCTGGGTGTAGCTGTAAGCGGTCTGCCCTGGATGGGCATTGGGAACCCACACATGACCCTAGTAGAGGATTAGGTGAAAGATAATGGATGAATGATTCAATGAATAAATTGCCCCTATATAGTGTGTGTGTGTGTGTGTGTGTGTGTGTGTGTGTGTGTGTGTAAGTGAATGTGCCCAAAACATTCTCCCCTGGATGAGCATGGAGAACCTATCGTGACCCTAATAGAGGATTAACTGAAATATAATAAAATGATACGAGATGAGATTAATAATACATAAGATGGGATAAACAAATACAATTTTTGTAAATAAAATGTATAATTAATTGCTGCCCTCCCTAAAAACCTAAACTTTGTCCTACAACTCTCTACACTTTTACATATTCTTTATAAAGGCTTCAAAGGCTTTTGACTTTTTCTTATTTTTTCATAAAGCCATCTAAATGGTAAATGATAATATAAGCATGTGATTTGCATCCCTGTAACTGCCTTAGGTGAGAAGCCCCGTCTGTGTTGTGATGATTCCGCATGGTTAGTGGTTCTGATGTAAAGTCAGTTTCTGTGAGAGATGTTTCCAAGCTGATTGTCTCAGAAGTACAGTATATTTTGTAAACATGTATGACTAAGTAAAGTGAAGGTTAATAATACATCATTCAATACAATCATAGTAATAATGCATTATTCAGATGGTTAATAGATCAGCTATCCAGTATGATGAGATTTTTCTGAATCAACGGCTTAGCCAATCAAATGTAAGGACCAGACCTACCCGTTTCATAGAACTTATTTGATCCCTCAGTTGGTGCAGTGATAAACAAGGTGCCTAAAAATATCCCTTTTTTTACTTCAATTTTAATGATTTTAGTTTTTAAGATATAATTCCTGTCTCATATTGATATCAAGTTGTAGCATTTATTGCAATTTATAGGCCCTCTGATCTCAGTAGAAACCTTTTTAGGGTCGTCATGTCAAATAAGAATTCTTTTTACTGTATTTTCCGGACCATAAGGCATAATAAGGCACAGTCTGAATTACGGGGTCAATTTCTGTATTTGACCCACGTATAATGTGCACCGTACTATAAGGTGCAGTCTCAATTAGGGACTGTATTTCTGTACGGTACTTATTCTGTACGCACCGTATTATAAGTCACTTGCTAAAACATACGATCTACAAGAAAAGTAAAGGATGTAAAACGCTGATTAATAATTGAAGTTTATTCTACTACTTGACAAAACACACATGATTTTAATCCCTCTTCTCCCACAAATCCATCAAAGTCTTCGTCTTCTGTGTCTGAATTAAAAAGCTGTTTCACTATCGAGCACTCCGGGTTCCCTCTCATCAATGTCTGAGTCCGTCTCGTCGCCATGCGGCTGTTCAGCGATGATGCGGGCTTTCTGGAAAGCTCGGACAACGGTTACAGCAGAACCCTTAGTCCAGGCCTCCACAACCCATTTACAGACGGTGGCGTAACTCGTCCGCCGCTGCCTCCGAGTTTTAATAAAGTGTGTTTGCCGTCTATCATCCATCGCTCCCACGCCGCCCGCAACTTTACTTTAAACGCCCTGTTTACGCCAATGTCCAGCGGTCGGAGTTCTTTATTTAATCCTCCCGGAATGAAGGCGAGCTCCGAATTAATTTTTTCACTCGGTTTTTTCAGCAGTGAAGGTGATGTGTGGAAAAAAAACACCCGGTCACAACATTACTTTTATAGATTTTGGAACTCTGTACACGTATAAGGCCCACCAGATTATAAGCCGCACGTCCAATTTATGGGAAATTTTAGGCTCTTAGGTGCACCTTATAGTCTGGAAAATACGGTAGTATTTATTTGAATTCAGTTTCTTGTGTAAGTAAAATAAATAGTAGCTAGCTTAATGTTGTTTGGTTTGGTTTTGTTCGAAAACCTGTGATGTACTGCATTTTTTACAGATATGATTGAATAGTCCTTGTTGTTTTTTTTATTTTTTTTATTTATTTATTTATTTTTTTGCAACTTGCAGTTCAAACAATCAGTATACATATTAGATTACAGACTAAATACAGACACCTGATCTCTACACAATCTGAACATTAGTGTCTGTTGACGCCACCTGGCCGATGAGTCCCCCACTGAGTCTTGGTCCTCTCAAGGTTTATTCCTTAAAATAACAACATAACAGGGAGTTTTTTCTTGCCACTGTTTTCAGCTTGCTCTTTGGGGGTTTATAACACTGTAAAGCTGCTTTGTGACCATGTACTATTGTAAAATGCGCTCTATGAATAAATTACTTGAACCTTATTAGATTAGATTTAACTTTATTGTCATTACACATGTAAAATTATAAGGCAACAAAATATTGCTGTGCATCTTAACCAGAAGTGCAGAATTTTAAATAGATAAAATATGTAGAGAGATTATTGTTACTGTAAACAGTGTCTTCTGCGTATCATTCAGGGGTTGCCACAGCGATGAACTCACATTTTAGACTTTTACGCCGGATGCCCTTTCTGACACATCCCCCACCCTCTACCAGGGACACAAGTTTGTGTATGTGTGTACGTATGTGTGTGTGTGTGTATGTGTATATATATATGTATGTATGTATGTATGATGGCATGGTAGGTGGCATCCAGGTTCCATGTTCTCTCCGTGTCTGTGTGGGTTTCCTCCAGGTTCTCCAGTTTCCTCCCACAGTCCAAAAACATGGATCAAATCAATTAAATTCTCCAAAATGCCCCATATAGAGTGTGTATGAGTGAGTGAGTGTCGAAACGTTCTTCCCTAGATGGTATGGGGAATATATATATATATATATATATATATATATATATATATATATATATATA
>JAFMOD010000237.1:88840-122225 GCA_019802435.1 Corydoras maculifer
ATATATATATATATATATGTGTATATATATATATGGAAGCGTGGTGATCGATTACATCTAGTAAGGCTAAAGAAAAGAAAAAAAATTTACGTTAAAATCCCAACGTGGAGGGCACGGTGGCTTAATGGTTAGCACGTTGGCCTCTCAGCGCTGGGGATTCAGGTTCGATCCAATCTGGGTGGAGTTTCTATGTTCTCTCTTTGTCCGCGTGGGTTTCTTCTGGCTTCTCCAGTTTCCTCCTTCAGTTTCCACAAACATGGATTTAAGGTAAATTGAATGCTCTGAATTGCCCCATATAGTGTGTGTTTGTCTGTGTGAGTAAGTCTACCCAGTGGTAAATTGGCAACCTGTCCTGGGTGTAGCTGCCCAGTGCCCGAAACGTTCTCCCCTGAATGGGCATGGGGAACCCCCCACGACTCTGGGAGAGGATAAAGAGGGAAGAATAAATCACAACCTATTTACTAGAGATGCACTGATTCTGGTGTGTATTACTTAATTTAGTGTCCTCAGACTTCTGATCAATACTTAACGTTAAGTAACGTTAATTTATAGTTTGTAATAATATAAGTGTAATTCGTTGCTTCCTGGTGGTTTATTTTCTATTAATTCATTATCTTCTGCTTAATTCTCTACTACGGTCGCAGTGACGGGGGTTCCCCATGCCCATCCAGGGGAGAACCTTCTAGTCACTGGGCAGATACACCCAGGACAGGACGCCAACCCATCACTGGGCACACTCACTCACAAGGACACACACATACACACAAAAGCAGACATTATGTATTATTTAATTTGCCTTGAATTCATGTTTTTGGACTGTGGGAGGAAACCAGAGAACTCAGAGGTAAGCTGGACTTGTATCCCAGCGCTGAGAGGCGAATGTGCTAAGCACTAAGCCACCGTTCCATCCGTGCTTTATTTTTATTTTTTTTATTTTATTACTAGGGTCGTGGGGTGGTTCCCCATGTCCATCTCGGGGCATAATGTTTCAGGCGCTGCGCATATACACTTAGAACAGGGTTAAATTTAAATCTTACTGTGCCTATACAGAACACTGATTAAAACAAAACGGGACTACGGATGCTTCCTATATGGATCAGCCCGAAGATCTTACCTGAAGAAGCTTAACACAGTTCACCACATGGGCATCAGAATCGCCCTAGGAGCTTTCTGCACATCTCCCATCCCAAACCTTTACGTCGAGGCTCAAGAACCGCCGCTCGAACTCAGGAAACTAAAATTAGCATTACAATATGCAGTCAGAACCAAGATCAATCCCAGAAACCCAGTCCTCAGTATTATTCACCCACCACAATCCACAGCACTACACTACAGGCAAAACAAAATCCAACCACTCAGAACCCGAATCAAGCCACACACAGACGACCTAAAGCTAAGCCCAAGCTTAATAGCTCAAAACCATCATAGCACCATACCCCCCTGGAAAATCAGAAAACCCAACATCATCCTGGACCTTGCCACAAAGAGAAAAGAAATCACACACCCAAACACATACCTAAACGCCTTCCTCAAAGTCAGAGAAAAATACCCACAGCACATACCCATCTACACCGATGGATCAAAGACTTCAGACCAAGTAACAGCAGCAATATATACAAGCAGACACAAACACAATAAAACTACCACAAGTTACCTCCATCTACAGTGCAGAAGCCCATGCCATAATTATGGCCTTACAATATACAGAAGAAAATCAATATAGGAAAAACCCTAATATGCACAGACTCTGTCATGCCTCAAAGCTCTGGAATCTTACACATTAGACCACCCTTTTATCCAGGATATTCAAAAAACAATCAACAAATTAACAGAAATGGAGTAGACATCAGACTATGTTGGGTACCAGGACCAGCCAGGCAAAAAACTAGACAGAACACAACTAACCTCAGAATCCCCTCAACAGATTTAAAACCACTCATAAACACATACATCAGACAAATATGGCAAACTGAATGGGACACCCAGACCACAAACAAACTTCATGCAATACAACCAAAAATCAATAACGAACCAAGAACCCACCAGGAACGGCGCATAGACCAAGTCATTTACTCAAGATGCAAAATCGGACACCCCAGACTAACCCATCAACACCTAATAAAAGGAGAAACCCCACCGATATGTTCAACCTGCCAAACACCCATCACAATGAAACATATTCTAATAGACTGCATAGAGTGAAAGTATACAAACCATAAATATTTACCATATCCTGCCATAGGATAGCATACAAATGCTAAATATGGCGTTAAAACATCAATAAATAAATTCATTCATTCATTATCTCCCGCTTATCCTCTATTAGGGTCGCGGTGGGGTTCCCCATGCCCATCCAGGGGAGAACGTCTTGGGCGCTGGGCAGATAGACCCAGGAAAGGGCGCCAATCCATCGCTGGGCACACACTCACTCACTCACACACACACACTCTATATGGGGCAATTTTGAGAATTCAATTAACTTGATCCATGTTTTTGGACTGTGGGAGGAAACCGGAGAACCCGGAGGAAACCCACGCGGACACGGGGAGAACATGGAAACTCCACCCAGATGGGGATTCGAACCGGGAATCCCTAGTGCTGAGAGGCCAACGTGCTAATCACTAAGCCACCGTGCCCAATAAATAAATGCATTAATTAAATTTAAAAACAACAAAACATCTTTCATATCACCTAAACATAAAGTTTCCTCTTAACACTATAATGTCAACCACTCACTGGTGTTGATGCTGGAATCATCTTGAGCCGCGGCTTGATGACTGTAAAGAGTACATGAACCTCCCCAAGATCCCGAAGAGTAAATCTGCCGAATGTCGTGATAATCGAAACAACAGTGAATTTATATTTTTAGATTCTTATTTATAAGATAAATCAAAGTACCCACTGACTAGTATGGAATTTTAAATGCAGCAAAAACTGTTTTTCCTGCCATTTTATCCCCCTGTTCTAATAATATGTGATATATTTAAATTGACCTGCAGTGACATTCATGTTTTATCTCACATTTTATCCAGACTCCAGTGTTGGCACCATCTATGTATCGGACGACAGAGGAATGGTATATTCCAAATCTCTGGAACGGCACCTTTACACAGCCACAGGAGGTGACAATGATTTTACTAATGTCACCTCGCTGAGAGGAGTCTTCATGACCAGCGTGCTTGCTGAAGGTAATAACATGCAGCATACTAGAGCAAAGAGTATGTGTTTAACATGTGCTCCACATTTACAGTATTATCATTACACGTTTGATTGACGGTTGGGCTTTGGAGTGGAAATGAATGTCCAGATTTCATTATTTAGTTTAAAGTACGTGTTCTTGCTGTTTTCACTAAACAATCTGCATCCTAAAATAATTATTCATTAAACTGGTAAGCCCTCTTTCTGCCAAACCCACCCTCCCTCTCAGACCCTCCCTCTCAGACCCTCCCTTCCAGACCCTCCTTCCCTCCCTCTCAGACCCTCCCTCTCTCTCTCCCAGACCCTCCCTCCCAGACCGACCCTCTCCCCCTCCCTCCCTCTGTCCAGTCCCTCCCTCTCTCCCTCCCTCCCTCTCTCAGTACCTCCCTCCCTCCCTCTCCCAGTCCCTCCCTCTCTCCCTCCCTCCCTCTCTCAGTACCTCTCTCCCTCCCTCTCCCAGATCCTTCCTCTCTCCCTCTTTCAGATCCTCCCTCTCTACAGACCCTTTCTTCCTCTCTCCAGTCCCTCCCTCCAGACCCTTCCTCCCTCTCTCCAGTCCCTCCCTCCCTCTCTCCAGACTCTCTCTCCATCCATTGCTCTCTTCAGACCCTCCCTCCTTCTCTACCTCTCCCCAACTGTCCCTCCCTTCCTCTGCCCGACCTTCACTCCCTCAACAAAGTCCCTTGTTTCTATCATTAGGAAATCTCATGTTTAGATTGATGTGTTATTAGGGGTAGTTAAATGTGGGCTGAAGGGTGTGGTTGCTGACATGTGCAAGCGATCCTTACAACATAAAATAAATGTATTACTGTTGACCTCAAATCAAGTTATCTCTCATGCTGTGTTGTCCCTCTGCAGATGGCTCTGTGCAGACGGTGATCTCCTTTGATCAGGGAGGCGAGTGGGTACCTCTGAAGAAACCAGAGAACAGCCAGTGTGTTTCCACAGATGAAGAATTGGTAAGCCTCAGTTTGAGGAATTTTTAAACTCCTGATAAGCTAGGGCGGCACGGTTCCCAGGTTCCCGGTTCGAATCCCCATCTGGGTGGAGTTTCCATGTTCTCCCCGTGTCTGCGTGGGTTTCCTCCGGGTTCTCCGGTTTCCTCCCACAGTCCAAAAACATGGATGAAGTCAATTGAATTCTCAAAATTGCCCCATATAGAGTGTGTCTGTGTGAGTGAGTGTGTGCCCAGCGATGGATTGGCACCCTGTCCTGGGTTTATCTGCCCAGCGCCCGAGACGTTCTTCCCTGGATGGGCATGGGGAACCCCACCGTGACCCTAATAGAGGATGAAGCGGGAGATAATGAATGAATGAATGAATGATAAGCTAAAGGATCTTTTTAAAGGAATTCATCAGGTGACTATGAATGTAGTTTTTGTAGCAGTGACCATTTTAAATTAAGGCACATGCTAGCAGATGTATGGACACGAAGACAGGTTTCCAGCTCATTGATCACATCATGGCAGCATATTTCCTGCTGGCACCCTCAAATTCTTAAAATAGGCTTTGGCTAGTTCTAAATGCCTGAATCTCTGGTCCTTTTGTGCCCACCCCTTGTTTACATATAAAAATTGCAATCCTCCCCCAACTCCTTCCCTGGGGAATAATAAAGTATTCTGATTTAGTTGAGATTCTTCTTATAATCACAAAATCAACTATACCTTTTTTACTGGATGGAACCTGTGGTTCTATTGGACTGGCAGTCCTGCAGGACACCCTTTATGGACTTACATAGTTTTTAATTGTTAAATACAGGTCACATGATCACTACACAATCTGTACTTTAGTGTCCTACACTGTTGATGCTGCCGGCCGTTCAAGGAGGATGAGTCCCCCACTGAGTCTTGGTCCTCTCAAGATTTCTTTCTTTAAATAACAACATAACAGGGAGTTTTATTTATTTTATTTCTTGCCACTGTTGTTTCAGCTTGCTCTTTAGGGGTTTAAAGGCTTATAACACTGTAAAGCTGCTTTGTGACAATGTACTATTGTAAACAGGGCTCTATAAATAAATTACTTGAACTTTATATTTACTTGTTTTTAACCTACAATTAAGTTTAGTGTTTTAATGTCCTGCTTTTTAGCAGTTATAGTTTTAGTACATCAAAACTCCATGGTGCAACTGTAATGTGGTGTTGTGCTGGTGCTTGGAAGGTGGGAAAGACGTAGCCGGCACGTTGATCAGGGAGATTTATTAGTGCACCTGATCCATCTCCATCTGATGACATGTGCAGCCTTACAAGCTGTGGCATCACATGCTGTGGGGGAGAGATTCCATGGACCCGGACAGGAGCAATGTGTCATAAAACCTGTTGCTTTAAAGAGAAATTCATACCCACCCCTCTTTTCATGCACCAACTGCAATGTCGTCGTCCCCCCCAAATCAGAATCAGAATACTTTTATCCTTCTGGGAAATAGTTCAAGTAATTTATTTATATAGTGTTTTTACAATAGTACATTGTCACAAAGCAGATTTACAGTGTTATAAGATCTTAAAACCCCCAAAGAGCAAGCTGAAGCAACAGTGGCAAGAAAAAACTCACTGTTATGTTGTTATTTTAAGGAAGAAACCTTGAGAGGACCAAGACTCAGTGGGAGACTCATCCTCCTTGAACGGCCGGCAGCAACAACAGTGTAGAACACTAATGTACAGATTGTGTAGTGATCAGGTGACCTGTATTTAACAATTAAAAACTATATAAGTCCATTGAGGACGTCCTGCAGGACTGCCAGTCCAATAGAACCACAGGTTCCAATAGTAAAACATTTACATTAGTTAACGTTCCTCTGATAATCACAAAATCAGCTACTTTTTATATTTACTTTTTTTATTTATTTTGATCTGAAGTTTAAATGAGTGTTTAATGTCTCGCTGTTCGTTTCTGACTCTACAGTGCAGTCTCCACATTCACGCTTCCTACAGCTTGTCTCTGAAGGTGAATTTTCCAGTGCTGCCTCTGAGTGAACCCAACGCTGTAGGACTCATACTTGCTCACGGTACTGTCCCAAATTAATACTCAACACCCCCCCCCACCACAGCCCATGTGGAAAATATCTGCTTGTTTGCAAAATCAGCTTAAGGTCACAAAATGAGTCAGTGACCACGTTTGTACCAAAGCTGTTATTCACTACATCACACATGGCCACGAATCTTTCCACTGATGTGTGCAGCTGAAAAGCTGTAAGATGTGTCTAACTTCATTTTTAAATAGTTTTTTAATGCCATTTATGCCAATCATCTTTTAGATCAAGTTACATTGGAAGAAAATTGTGTTAATGTACATAATAAGAAACCATTGACTTAAATAAACTTTTGCGGAAGATTTTTCTCTGATAAGTTGCTTCCTATAAAACACGTGATCAGACAGGTCTACACAATAACATTGTTTAACAAGTTTCTACTGCACTCTGCATAGTTTACATATTTAAATACATATTACCGTCTGATGCCTGTGTAGCTTTTTAACCGAGCATATTTTTGTCCCTTTACTTTTATTATTGAAGTTAATTTCGCTTCTTCATGAGTAACATTGGTTTTTAGAACTTTGTCCATCCGTCCATTATCCACTAGGGTCGCGGTGGGGTTTCCCCATGCTCATCCAGGGGAGAATGTCTCGGGCGCTGGGCAGATACACCCAGGACAGGGCGCCAGTCTATCGCTGGGCACAATCACCCACACAGACACACACTATATGGGGCAATTTGGAGAATTCAGTTCACCTTGATTCATGTTTTTGGACTGTGGGAGGAAACCGCAGAACCCGGAGGAAACCCATGGGGACACGGGGAGAACATGGAAACTGGAAACATTCGAACCGGGAATCCCTAGCGCTAAGAGGCGAACGTGGTAACCACTAAACCACCGTGCCGCCCTAGAACTTTATGTATTATTAACATTTCAGTTTTAACCTTGCAATCTGGCAGACGGCCAAATAAACCCCTTAATATTTTATAATTGATGAAATTATAATTTTCCTTTTTTATTTTTTTTAAAGCAAATGAATCAGTCAAATCTACCAAAAATCACTTTCTGAATGAAAAATCTTGTTTAGATGTATTTTCATTTCATTATCTTCCGCTTATCCTCTATTAGGGTCGCTGGGGGGGGGGGGGGGGGGGGGGGGGGGGGGGGGGGGGGGGGGGGGGGGGGGGGGGGGGGGGGGGGGGGGGGGGGGGGGGGGGGGGGGGGGGGGGGGGGGGGCCAATCCATCGCTGGGCACACACTCACTCACACAGACACACTCTAAACGGGGCAATTTTTGAGAATTCAATTAACTTGATCCATGTTTTTGGACTGTGGGAGGAAACCGGAGAACCCGGAGGAAACCCACGCAGACACGGGGAGAACATGGAAACTCCACCCAGATGGGGATTCGAACCGGGAATCCCTAGCGCTGAGAGGCGAACGTGCTAACCACTAAGCCACCGTGCCGCCATTTAGATGTATTCTTTCCTTTAATTATATTTCGCTTTATACTCTACTAGGGTCGTGGACGGGTTCCCAAGTTCAAGTAATTTATTTATGGAGCTCTTTTTACAATAGTACAATGTCACAGCAATAATACATAGACATAACATGATCCGCACTCACCGGTCACTTACCCACCTCCTGCTATCTATAGTCATTCTGAATTTTATAACTGCCACTGTAAAATATTGCTAAAATTACTGACTGTGTTAGTAATTGCTCTGTTTCCTTTCCACTTTATTATTTTGTTATATTTTAAGACTCCAACAGAGCAGGCAGTACTATTTGGGCTGTGAATGATTCTTAGCACTGCAGTGACACTGAAGTTGTCAGTGGTGTTTGTGTGTTAGTGTGGGTTTTGCTGGTATGAGTAATGTGTAGACACAGCAGTGTTTTTAAACCCTTTACTAACTCTTCTGCAGAATGGTCCAATAAAAATGGAAACAAACTAAATGGAAATTAAACAACATGCCAAACTGAATTATAATTAGGGCTGCATCTAACGAGTAATTTTCTGTTGATTAATCTAATGATCCTTTTTTTTTTTTTTTTTTTTTTTTTTTCCCCCTCTCAATTAGTCAATTAATCTGTTAATTCATTTATTGTGTTTGGTATTAAAATAACTTTTCCAAAATAATGGAAAATAAACCTTTAATATTGATATATACGTTCTTTAATCAAACACGGTATGTACTATTGTACAATATGTACAATGTACTATTGTTAAAAAAAAAAATAGTGCTCTATAAATAAATTGCTTGAACTTTTTAAAAAATACTGGATGTAAAAATGATGTCAAAAAATAAAAATCTTAAGTAGTTTACTTTTAATTATTAAGTCACCAGGTAACGGGTTTGTTCTTGGTGATAAACCGTACAGACTTAACTTTGAGGCACATATGACATGACATTTTATGGACTATATGTGTTCACTATATACAAGCGCGGACATTCAAATTGATCTAAATGCGATATCAAAACATGAGCGGTATTAAGAAAAGCTGCGTGTATTGACACAGGACGACAAAGAAACAGTTAGTAATGCATTACACGAACCTACGTCGCTTTTTTGCTGTGCAGACATCCCGGCGCAGATGTTTGCGGTTTAAATGCTAGTGCATAGCAGTTGTACTGTTGTAAAAAGCCGTCTCCACTTTGTAAATCTGACAGAGCACCACACTGTTGTGTTTCTGTGTAAAATGCTCCTACACTTTAGATGCAATTTTTAGCTGCTGTATAAATCCGTCTTTTTGGTAGCACGCCACCATTTTGTTGACGCGCCGACGCAAGTTATGCAAATCGACGTATTTTTGTAATCGATTACGTCGACGTAGTCCCAGCCCTAATTATATTCAAGCCATTCTGATGTTAAAGGCACAAGATGTTGAATTGGTCATTCACCCCTTCCATACAATAGCATCAGGTACTACACCGTTTCTCACTTATCGTCAGGTTTACCAGTTCATCATACCACAATGGTTCACTTGGTTCTGCACTTCTACAATTTCACTGTTAAAACACTGTTAAGGCTTACACACTTGTTCAGTTTTAAATTTCGGTATTAATTGGGCCGTGGGTGTTATTTTTAGTGCATGTTGTGCAAATATAAGTAGGTCGGGGAAAAAACAAAACAAAAAAAACATCAGTGACATTGCTGAACTGACAATATTTCACCCATCAGATTTATTCAATCCCCAGCATGCATGCAGCAGCATGTGAAAAATTAGATTAGGATTAACACATGTGAGAGGTTACTGTACATTCTCACTGTATCAGTACACAGATTTGTTTGTCTGATTTAACATCTCAGGATTAAGCATGCGCACATGTTTCATCCATCCATTCATTATCTTCCGCTTTATCCTCTATCAGGCTCGCAGTGGGGTTCCCCATGCCCATCCAGGGGAGAACGTTTCGGGCACTGGCCAGATACACCCAGGACAGGACGCCAATCTATCACTGGCCACACACACACTCACTCACTCACTCAGACACTATATGGGGCAATTTGAGAATTCAATTGACTTGATCCATGTTTTTGGACTGTGGGAGAAAACCGGAGAATCCAGAGAAAACCCACGCGGACACGGGGAGAACATAGAAACTCCACTCAGATTGAGATTCGAACCTGGAATCTACAGCGCTGAGAGGTGAATGTGCTAACCACTAAACCACTGTGCCGCCCTTGTGCACATGTTCACTTAGAAAAAAAATCTAGGTTTAGTAAAATTAGTGTAAAAAGTAGCAAAAATTTAAGCTCTGGTTATCGATGAGCATACCTAAGCACGTTCTTAATGCTTTCGAATACATACCTCACAACTGCTGCGCAATGCCAACCAACCGTTCATGTTTGATCCACCCTGTCCACTCCACTGTACAAGGACCCAAACTCCTCCCACATGGTTAATTTATATGAAGCAGTGTATGTAATTTCCATGTATGGTTTCCATGCTCCCCCACTAAGCCAAGCTACACTTAGCATGGCATGCTTAGAGGTGTTTACAGCTAAGGTGCAACTCGACTCGGGTGTTGAGCGCGCCTCCTTAATTATTTTCATTCATTCATTATCTCCCGCTTTATCCTCTATTAGGGTCGCGGGGGGGTTCCCCATGCCCATCCAGGGGTGAACGTTTCGGGTGCTGGGCAGATAGACCCAGGACAGGGCGCCAATCCATCGCTGGGCACACACTCACTCACACAGACACACTCTATATGGGGCAATTTGGAGAATTCAGTTGACTTGATCCATGTTTTTGGACTGTGGGAGGAAACCGGAGAACCCGGAGGGAACCCATGCAGATGCGGGGAGAACATGGAAACCCTACCCAGATAGGGATTCGAACCGGAAATCCCTAGTGCTTAGAGGCGAACGTGCTAACTAGGGCTGCAACAACGAATCGATAAAATCGATAAAAATCAATTATCCAAAGTATCGATAATGAATTTCTATTATCGATTCGTTGGGTTGCACTATTTCCGCGTTACTCCGCTTACGTCACCTGCAGCGCTTCAATAATGCTGGAAAAAAACAGCGGGTTGAACAGAACAAGGCAAAGTCTGCAAAACAAGTTAATAAATTGCAAAAATGAAACACAGCCAACACTGAAAAAGCTTCCATTTCAATCCAAACTGCGGAAGCAACACCTTTACACAAATAAAGGATTGACGCGCACACGCGCACGGCATATACGTACGCGGCTTTAAATGTCCCGCCACTGGGACACTGCGGTGCAATTTCACACAAGAGGTATTTTTTTTGTTAACTGGCTAAGAGGTATTTAATTTGTTAATTGATTTTTTTCAATAGCTGATTGTTAATTAGTTCATTTGTCAATTTTTTTTTTCAATAGGCTACAAAACATACAATATTTGGTTCATTACTGAGGGCAACTGAGCATCTGCCAAATTCATTCATTCATTATCTCCCGCTTTATCCTCTATTAGGGTCGCGGTGGGGTTCCCCATGCCCATCCACTAAGCCACCGTGCCGCCCGTCTGCTAAATGATTAAATGTAAATGTAAAGACATGGAAAAAATTTTTTAATTTATCCGATTCATCGATTAATTGAAAAAATAATCGATCGATTATCAAAATAATCGTTAGTTGCAGCCCTAGTGCTAACCACTAAGCCACCGTGCCGCAGTGCCTCCTTAATTATTACTACCCCTATATCAGCTTCATCTGTTTGTCTGTGAATCAATTAAATTAATGTATATATTTAAAATGTACCAATTAATTAACTAATTAGTTGTAAATACTTCATTTTGTTTCTATGGATAAATTGCCCATTTTCTACAAAATTTAAATTAATTACTTTTGATGACAATACATGAATGAATTAATTAAAAGATACGGCAATAAAAATATTTAAAAAATTTAAATGACAAATTTGGTTCCTTATCGTTATTGAATAAAACAAGAAATAGTCTAAAGTCATTTAACACTTTATATCATTATATTAAACGGGGTGCTTTTTAAAAAAGGATTTTTTTTAAATATTTTGCTTATTTTAGTTCAGCCTTATGTTTTTTTCGTCTACTCTCATTCTGTACCATTTGTCTTCTGCATGCGAAAGCACATACCAAACCGTGTGGCCCGTGACGAAGATGTTACGTTACTCCTAATATGGCATCCATCCATCCATTATCTTCCGCTTTATTCTCTATCAGGGTCGCAGGGGGGTTCCCCATGCCCATCCAGTGGAGAACGTTTCGGGCGCTGGGCAGATACACCCAGGACAGGATGCCAATCTATCACTGGGCACACACACCCACTCACACAAACACACTCTATATGGGGCAATTTGGAGAATTCAATTGACTTCATCCATGTTTTTGGACTGCGGTGGAAACCGGAGAACCAGGAGGAAACCCACGTGGACACGGTGAGAACATGGAAACTCCACTCAGATTGGGATTCGAACCGGTTATCCCTACTGCTTAGAGGAGAACGTTCTAACCACTAAGCCACAGTGCCGCCCCCTAATATGGCATAAATGGTACCTTGTGTTAACTTTGGGTTAATTCCAAGTCTTTCTACTAAGTTCAGGTTTTTAAAAGGGTGAGTCGTTTTAAAAAGCTCTCCTAGAGCGCTCTCAGAATAAAATGGAATTGCAGGGTATTCTGTTAAGATGTGTTCGATGGTACGGATTGCATTTCAGGGTTGATCAATTGGTGCATTTCCAACAAAAAGTGGCTAGCAGTTGTACATGGCATGTACATACAATACTCGTGCATTTTGTATGTAAATAATTATGGCCCAGTTCTTGGAAGCTACCTCTTCCTTATTTATTTATCAGTTCTCAGAAACCAGTCGAGCAATTTCCCCGACATGGCAAATAAAAGGAGAATTAAACTGACCTTCAAAAAAATGGCTCATGGATAAGATAAAGATCAAGACCGGTGTTTAAATGGTAGTTTAAGGTATTGTGATTAGGTAGCTGTCAGTTATGTTGTAGCAACACCCTCCTCAAGTCACATGATTACCACAACTTATTTAAACAAAATGCCAAATAATGCAGGTTAATTTAATCAATGTTAAGACCTGTCACTGGCTGCTAGCTGTAATAGTGTTTAATAGGTTTATAAATTAGCACTAACATTATTTAAACTTATAGATAATAGTAGTGAAAATATATAGTCGTGCAATTTGAAGTTTTGATTTGATTTGAAGTTCTTATGTTCTAATATTACTGTTCTTATATACCACATAATACCCTTTTATGATTAAACAATGTTTGTTTTTTAATAAATCTGATAAAATAGCTCAGCGTCTGTGTGTTTGAGGACTTTTGGGTCAGGCTAGGTCAGATGAAACAAAAACGTGTGTGTGTTTGTGTGTGTTTTTTATATATATATATATATATATATATATATATATATATATATATATATATATATATATATACACACACATACACACACTGTATATAGGGTGGCTTAGTGGTTAGCATGTACTCCTTCTTAGCGGATTTCCGGTTCGAATCCCAATCTGGGTGGAGTTTCCATGTTCTCCCTGTGTCCGAGAGGGTTTCCTCCGGGTTCTCTGGTTTCCTCCCACAGTCCAAAAACATAGATTAAGTCAATTGAGTTCTCCAAATTGCCCCATATAGAGTGTGTTTGTGTGAGTGAGTGTGTGCCCAGTGATAGATTGGCGCTCTGTCCTGGGTGTATCTGCCCAGCGCCAGAGACATTCTCCTGTGGATGGACATGAGGAACCCCACCGCGATCCTAATAGAGGACAGAGCGGAAGATAATGAATGAAAAAAATAAATAAATATATATATATATATATATATATTTATATTTATATTTATATTTATATAAAACGCTCAAATGCATTATGCACCTTTGGACCATGGGAAGATCAGGGAGCGAGTGTGTTCCCTTCTAATAAAAGTTTAGGTAGGATGTTATAGAACTTTATGTAATAGAAGTTCTGGTTCTGTGGGTATACAGTTTGTGTGGTTTACTTCATTTCAGCTGTGTTCTAATGATTTGACATTGTTTACAGGAAGTGTGGGTGATTCCATCTCTGTGTTAAACCCTGATGTGTACGTGTCTGATGATGGTGGGTACACATGGCTGCGTGCCCTCGAGGGCCCTCATCACTATGCCATTCTGGACTCTGGAGGCCTGCTGGTGGCTGTGGAGCACAACCCCAACATACCTATTGCTCAGGTCAAGTAAGTAGTCATCACTTACCCCTTTACTGATATGATCATGAGTAGCTTCTATAAAGACAAATATTTTTTTCATCTTTTGGACAGGTAAATAGAATCATTCAGGATGTCTGTAAATAAGTGTAACACTGTTATTCTGGGACAAGTACAGTACCATAAATAGATAGAAAATAAAGAATTGAACTCTGAAACTGAAGCAGGATGCTGATTATTTCACCAGGCAAGGCAACAATAAATTCTTCTCAAGAAAGAATGCTGTATTATGTATAACTGTACCAATTGTAGGGACAGTTGTAGGCTTGTGGTTAAGGAACCAGCCTTGTGACCTGATGGTCCCCGGTTCAGTTTCCGGTCCCACCGAGTACTATAGCTGAACTGACCCTGAGCATTGTGGCTAACCCCATTTGCTGCCTGGGTTCTGTATACAAGGCTGGCCATTGCTCTGGGCACCTGTGCTCTCTACACTCATACAGTGTGTGTATGTGTGTTTCACTGCACAGATGGGTTACATGTGGAGGCCATTAACATTAAAATAATCTGTCAATGTAATGTCAAAGGATATGAAGACATCTTTGAACTCCAATCATTAACCAATCGCACCTTAAGACAATAGTCTTAAGTTTACTTAAAATGATGAGTCAACAAACAGAAAATCATTGAATTGTTCTGGTTTGAAAGGATACAGTAACTTGGTTAATCACCTGATCAGAACAGCATCCATCCATTATCTTCCACTTTATCCTCTATTAGGGTCGCCGTGGGGGTTCCCCATGCCCATCCAGTGGAGAAGGTTTTATGCACTGGGCAGACACACCCAGGACAGGGCGCCAATCTATCGCTGGGCACACACTCACTCACACAGACACACTCTATTTGCATCTTTTTAACAAATATCTGTTGTAAAAAAAAAAAGGGGGGGGGGGAGCATCAAATAACAATCAGGTTTGATGATTTTACAGTGTAGTTGGTTTTCTTCATAACTACTGACTTGTGGTGTTCTCATTTGTAAGTCGCTTTGGATAAAAGCATCTGCTAAATGACTAAATTTAAATGTAAATGTATTTGGGGTAATTTCGATCCATCCATCCATTATCTTCCGCTTTATCCTCTAGTAGGGTCACGCGGGGGTTCCCCATGCTCATCCAGGGAAGAACGTCTCGGGCGCTGGGCAGATACACCCAGGACAAGACGCCAGTCAATTTCTGGGCACACACACACTCACACATACACACTCTATATGGGGCAATTTGGAGAACTCCATTGACCTTGATTTATGTTTTTGGACTGTGAGGAAACCGGAGAACCTGGAGGAAACTCACGCGGACACGGGGAGAACATGGAAACTCCACCCAGATTGGGATTCGAACCGGGAATCCCCAGCACTGAGAGGAGAACATGCTAACCACTAAGCCACTGTGCCGCCCTATTTTTATATATATATAGAAAAATGCTAGTAATATGACATTGTTCTTTAATAAAGTGCTTATTAAGTGTAAATGCATATTAAACCGCCATAGTTTATTAACCAGTTGAACTGTATTTTTATCAGGTATTCCACAGACGAGGGCCAGTGCTGGCATGTGTACAACTTTACAGAGGATCCGATCTTTTTCACCGGACTCGCCTCTGAACCCGGAGCCCGGTCCATGAATGTTAGCATCTGGGGCTACAGAGATTCCATCCTAAGCCAGTACTGGGTCTCTGTTACCATCGATTTCAGAGAGCTTCTCACCCGAGACTGTGAGTAAACCTGTTTTGTACCATCAGCCAGAAACTACTGGCGGGTGAAGGGTCATTTAACAAATAAAAACTGTTTATAAAATGGTCAGTTACATTTACATTTGGTCATTTCGCAGACTCTTTTATCCAAAGAAAGTCATTTATTTATAGAGCGTTTTTTACAATAGTACATTGTTACAAAGCAGCTTTACAGTTTTATAAACCTTTAAAGAGTAAACTGAAGCGATACTGGCAAGAAAAAACTCCCTGTTATGTTGTTATTTTAAGGAAAAAACCCCGAGAGGACCAAGACTCAGTGGGGGACTCATCCTGCTTGAGCGGCCGGGCAGCAACAACAGTGTAGGACACTAATGTACAGATTGTGTAGTGATCAGGTGACCTGTATTTAACAATTAAAAACTATATAAGTTCATTGAGGACGTCCTGCAGGACTGTCAGTCCAATAGAACCACAGGTTCTATCTAGTAATCGTCGTAGCCGCAGTGCTTCAGCAGAACCATGGATGAAGAGCTAATGACACGTCCAGGAAATTATCTACAGGACAATCTCTGGATCTGCCTCCTCTTACCTTTACTCTATATTTCAGAATACACACCGACTCGTTCACTTCGCTCTAGTGATGAATGTCAACCTCATCGTGATGCTAACTCTCACTCCGTATCGTTCACCACTGATCTTCCCAACTCTGTCAGTAAGGCAGAGTCACTCAGCATCTTTAAGAAACATCTCAAAACACATCTCTTCCACAAACAATTGCTGGAAAAAAAATATAATAAAAAAATATCTAAAAATCCAGAAGCTAGATCTGTTTAATGATCAGGTTTGATTATATTAGAGTGTTGCTGTTTTCTTGTGGTATTCTCTCATTTATAAGTTGCTTTGGATAAAAGTGTCTGCTAAATGTATAAATGTAATGGTGGATAATATGATGGGTTGTCATCCATGTTAGGTAATGACAACGACTACATCCAGTGGCTGGCACACTCCGATGACATCAGTGACCCTAACGATGGCTGTATGCTGGGCTATAAGGAGCGTTTTCTGAGGCTCAAGAAGGACTCTGTGTGCTGGAATGGAAGAGATTATGTGGTTAATAAGGAGCCCACACCGTGTCCCTGTACACTGGATGACTACCTGTGGTCAGTGCGCACATAAAACAGTAGAGCAAAAGTACTCAAATGTTCCACCATTATAGAAAATGGAAGTTTTTCATATTTAAACTGACGTACATAAGATTTAACTTTACATTACATACATTTGGCCGTTTGGCAGACGCTTTTATCCAAAGTGACTTACAAGTTGAGCACAGGGTTAATCACAACATCCCTGGCGCAATGAGGGTTAAGGGTCTTGCTCAAGAACCCACACTGGTAACTTTAGTAGACCTGAGATTAGGGGTGCAACAATGAATCGATAAAATCGATAAAAATCGTTAATGCAAAGTTGTTGGGTAGCACGATTTCCACGTTACTCACACTGTCGTTACCGCTTACATCACCTGCAGCGCTTCACTAACAGGCTGGCGGGCGCTCGGGCGAAATACAGGAAATTCAAAATTAAAGAACTATCTGTTCCAGTCTGTTATGTGCTAAAGGAGCAGAATAGAGATGTTTCTTCTGTTTTAAGTTATTTTAGTGATTTTCTTTTTTTTTGAAGAAGTTATTTTGCTATAATTGGAATCTGGTCACCCTAGCAGGGTAACTCAGTAGAAATGTCACGTCGCAGCAAACAAAGGCCTGCGTTTGATTCTCAGGCAGAGCGATAACGGTTGTGAGGTATTTGTACTTCAAATGAAAGTGCAGTGATGTCTCTTAATGTGACCTGTACATCCAACACATCTTTTTGTTTCTGTTTTAGTGACTTTGGTTACTACCGTGAAGAAAACAGCTCCAAATGTTTGGAACAGTCAGAGCTCAAAGGTCATGACCTCGAGTTCTGCATCAATGGCAAAAAGGAACATTTGCAGACCACCGGGTAAAACTTTTATGGTTTTTGCATCATGTAGTGGGAGTGCTGATGATGTGTTATATGCCTGATTCACTTAAAGATAGAGCAGCATTTCTTTTTGATAATAAAGCAATAAGGTACGAGAGGGCGTGCAGTATTGTGAATAAATCACTGGAAAGAGGTGTTATTAGATCCGACGTAGCGGAGTATTCTTACACCTCTTTTCTGTGATTTATTCACAATACTGCACACCGTTGAGTGTTATTGCTTTTATAAAACGATCACAAACATACTATAATTAAAAACTCCAATTGATTGAAAACAAAATCTTTAATAAAATGCGTCTTTCATGACGTAATCCAATCCATTTTTTTAAGTGAACACTAACCGCTGAGTATCAGGATTCCTGTTTCTTAGATTATAGATTTTTGGGGGGTGTTGGGGTGGGGGTGGCGGAGTATTTCCCTATGCCAATCCAAGGGAGAATGCTTTGCACGCTGGGCAGATACAACCAGGACAGGATGCCAAGTGTGTATTAGTGTCAATGATCTCACGACTGGACAAACAGCTCAGCCAATCAGATTTAAGAAACGGAACTACCCATTTTATAATAAACAATGTGTGATTTATAGCCCACCTAATTTTTACAAGACCAGTGTGAAATGATCTAATGTAATCATATTAAATAAAGACTTCACCAACGCTGGTGCTTTTCAAAACAACCATCCAGATGAAAGTCCAATGAAAGTAGAATTTAATTAGACTGTAATAGCTGTTGTCTCTTTCAGGTATCGAAAAATTCCAGGAGATAAGTGTGAAGGAGGCCAACAACCTTCCAGAACAGTGACTGATCTGAGTACAAAGTGTGTCAGCAACCTACTCGACCCACAACTACAGGTGAACAATAGCCAAAATGCATTTACGTTTACAAAGCGACTTACAAATGAGACAACACAAGTCAGAAGTTAAAGAAAAACCAGCTACACTGTAGAATCTTTTTTGTTTGTGTAAGAGATGTGTTTTGAGTTGCTTCAAGGATTCAAGGAGACTTTGTCATTTACGTAACATGTGGTACATTGTGGTACATACATTTACAACTGTAAACGAAATTCTGTTGCATGGACCCAGTTTACCCTAAGTGGTACAATTTGAAGAATTTAACGTTTCTTGAAGATGCTAAGTATCTCCGCCTTATGGACAGAGTTGTGAAGATGGTTCCACCATTTAGCAGTGGTGAACGAGACGGAGTGAGAATTAGCACCTTGGTGAGGTTGAAGCACCAGGTGACATTCATCACTAGAGTGAAGTGAACGAGTCGGAGTGGATTTTGGAAATATAGAATGAAGGTAAGAGCAGGCAGATCCAGAGATTGTCCTGTAGATCAGAGTCAGTGTCTTATACTGAATGCAGCAGCTACAGGGAGCCAATGGAGAAAGAGAGGGAGAGAGAGAGGAATAATGGAGTGACATGAGTTCACTTGGGCTGGTTAAACACAAGTTGGGCTGCAGAGTGTTGAATCAGTTGTAGAGGTCTGATTGTGGAAGATGGGAGACCAGCAAACAATGCATTACAATAATTAAGCCAGGATAGGACTAGGGCTTGAACTAACAGCTGAGTAGCATGTTCAGTCAAGAAAGGTCTGATCTTCCTGATGTTCTACAGAAGGAATCTGCAGGAACGGACAGTTTTAGTGACCTGATCAGAGAGATTAAGATGGGAGTCAGTTATGAAACCGAGGTTAAAGACCGAGTCGTTGTAGAGATTGTGGAGCCGTCAGTTTGGAAGCTCAGGTCATGCTGGATTGAGGGTTCAGCTGGGATTAAGCTCTGTTTTTGCCAAATGCTGATTATGAAAATATGACCCTGTTCAGAATGAACGTTTAATTTCCCATAACACTGTTCTGCTTTCCGCATGTTTAGAGAGTGATCTGTTACTGTTGTATCTCTGTCAGCACAAACTAAACTTTCCATTTCCATTTGGTCATTTAGCAGATACTTTTATCCAAAGCAACTTGTTTTGGGGTCAGAACACAGGGTTGTTCATACAGCACCCTGGAGCAATGAGGGTTAAGGGTCATGCTTAAGCACCTACATTGGTAACTTCATTGAACCTGGGATTGGCCCCACAACCTTCTGATTGATAGATTTATTAATTTAGTTACGAAAACTATTGAATATCGAAATGCTTATACGATATTTGGAACTGTGGAACTGACTTTTTCCCCTCAAAACAATTCAAATGTGTATTTAAAAAGACAATGTGCTGTAACTTAATGTGCTTCCCCAATATTTAAAGAATTGCATTTGTAAATTTGAAATAGGTTTACATTTATAAGTAAACCTAAAAGTACATTTTAATGTCTTTTTTCTGAAATTACCACTTACTTAAATTTTTAATCGTATGTGCAATACTTTATTTAATCTGTCTTTCATATTGTCTCTCCTCTGTATAATATGCCATGTACATGATTGAGTATGATTGAGTTGTTTAATAATAATAATACATTTTATGCGAAGGCGACTTTGTAACACCCAACCTCACTGTACAATAATTAGACAATAACAGTAGCAATAAGAACAATTATAAAACAAAATAATAAGTGCCCAGCGATAGATTGGCACCCTGTCCTGGGTGTATCTGCCCAGTGCACGAAACATTCTCCCCTGGATGGGCATGCGACCCTAGTATAGAATAAAGCGGAAGATAATGAATGGATGAAAATAATAAGTACAGGTAAATACTTACAGATGGAACTGTGAAAGCGGATGAAATAAATTAAATGTAAGATATTGCAGATTTGACAGTGGAAGTGATCCATCCATCCATTATCTTCCGCTTTATCTTCTATTAGGGTTCTCAGGGGGGTTTCCCAATGCCCAGCCAGGGGAAAACACTTCAGGCGCTGGGCAGATACACCCAGGACAGGGCGCCAATCTATTGCTGGGCACACACTCACTCACACAGACACTCAATATGGGGCAATTTGGAGAACTCATTTGACCTTGATCCATGTTTTTGGACTGTGGGACTCCACCCAGATTGGGATTCAAACCGGGAATCCCTAGCGCTGAGAGGAGAACATGCCAACCACTAAGCAACCGTGGTGGAAGTGATCCTTATAAGGTAAAGGCTATCCTGAACAGATGAGTTTTGAGTCTGGAAGTGAGTCTGTATTTCGGAGTGTACATGGGAGTAAGTTCCAGAGTCGAGGAGCTGAGTGGCTGAAAGCTCTGATGTTTTTAATATACAGTGCATCCGGAAAGTATTCACAGCGCTTCACTTTTTCCACATTTTCTTACGTTACAGCCTTATTCCAAATTGTATTACATTAATCTCTTTCCTCAAAATTCTACACAAAATACCCCATTATGACCATGTGAAAAAAGTTTTCTTAAGAGTTTTGAAAATTTATTAAAAATAAAAATCTAAGAAATAACATTTACATAAGTATTCACAGCCTTCGCCATGAAGCTCAAAATTGAGCTCAGGTGCATCCTGTTTCCACTGATCTTCCTTGAGATGTTTCTACAGCGTAAATGGAGTCCACCTGTGGTAAATCCTGTTGATTGGACATAATTTGGAAAGGCACACACCTGTCTATATAAGGTCCCACAGTTGACTGCATGTCAGAGGGCAAACACGAAGCATGAAGTAAAAGAAATTGTCTGTAGACCTCCGAAACAAAATTGTCTCGAGGCACAAATCTGGGGAAGGATACAGAAAAAATTCTGCTGCTTTGAAGGTCCCAATGAGCACAGTGGCCTCCATCATTCGTAAATGGAAGAAGTTTGGAACCACCAGGACCCTTCCTAGAGCTGGCAGGCCGTCTAAATTGAGCGATCGGGGCCTTGGTCTTGGCCTTGGTCAGGAGGTGACCAAGAACCCGATGGTTACTCTGTCATAGCTCCAGCGTTCCTTCGTGGAGAGAGGAGAACCTTGCAGAGGGACAACCATCTCTGCAGCAATCCACCAATCAGGCCTGTATGGCAGAGTGGCCAGGCAAAAGCCACTGCTTAGTAAAGAGCACAAGGCAGCCCGTTTGGAATTTGCCAAAAGGCACCTGAAGGACTCTCAGACCATGAAAAACAAAATTCTCTGGTCTGATGAGACAAAGATTGAACTATTTAGTGTGAATTCCAGGCGTCATGTTTGGAGGAAACCAGGAACTGCTCATCACGAGGCCAATACCATCCCTACAGTCAAGCATGGTTGTGGCAGCATCATGCTATGGGGATGTTTTTCAGCAGCAGGAACTGGCAGACTAGTCAGGATAGAGGTAATGATGAATGCAGCAATGTACAGAGACATACTGAATGAAAACTTGCTCCAGAGCGCTCTTGACCTCAGGCTAGGGCGACGGTTCATTTTTCAGCAGGACAACGACCAGAACCACACAGCCAAGACCTCAAAGGAGTGGCTTCAGCACCACTCTGTGAATGTTCTGGAGTGGCCCAGCCAGAGACCAGACTTGAATCCGATTGAACATCTCTGGAGAGATCTGAAAATGGCTGTGCACAGACGTCTTCCATCCAACCTGAAGGAGCTTCAAAGATACTGCAAAGAAGAATGGGCAAAACTGCCTAAAGATAAGTGTGCCAAGCTTGTGGCATCAAAAAGACTTGAGGCTGTAGTTGCTGCCAAAGGTGGTTCTAAAAGTATTAAGCAAAGGCTGTGAATACTTACGTAAATATGATTTCCTTGTTTTTTATTTTTAATACATGTTCAAAACTCTCAAGAAAACTTTTTTCACATGGTCATAATGGGGTATTTTGTGTAGAATTTTGAGGAAAGAGATTAATGTAATACAATTTGGAATAAGGCTGTAACGTAAGAAAATGTGGAAAAAGTGAAGCGCTGTGAATACTTTGGATATACTGATCTCTATTTTTATTACTTTTTTTGTTTTTTAAATTACTTCTTGTTATAGATACATTAGATGTATCTATAAATTTCCCAATTACTGTCGCTTATGCTGCTGATAAATGTGACTTTACCCTACTGTGGGACCAATAAATCATTATTTTATCTTATTTTAAAGAACATTGTGAGGCTGATCAGTAAAAACACTAAAAATAGTATTATTATTTGAGTAGCCGTTAGGAAATGCAGAATGATGAATTACAGATTCTTAATATTCCCAATAGTTTCCTCCGGGTTCTCCGGTTTCCTCCCACAGTCCAATCATGTGTCCAATCGTCTTTGTGAGTGAGAGAACCTAGGGATAGATTGGTGCCCTGTCCTGTGTGTATCTGTCCAGCACTTGAAATGTTCTCCCCTGATGGACACTGGGAACCCGCTGCAAACGTAGTAGAGGATTAAGCGGGAGATAATTAATTAATATTCCCAATTATGAGGATTGTCTATGAGAAGTTGTATGACTTTTTTTTTTTTCAGATTCAAAATGATGAGAAACCGTCTCACTCGGCACTCATCATTGTGACGGTTATAGCTGTGCTGCTGATCGCCATTGCGGGTGGAGTTGTGTTTGTGAAGAAGTATGTCTGTGGTGGAAGGTACGTTCGTTTTTGTCTTAATTGAAGGACCATGAAGGTGGAACTGTGAATTGGATTGAAGCTGTATCTCTGTGTTGTTGTCTGCAGGTTCCTGGTTCATCGATATTCCGTTCTGGTGCACAACGCGGAGGCCAACGGAATTGAAGGAGTGGATGAGCCATTAGATTCCAACATGGTGGGCCAGCCAAAGACCAACTTCCACGACGACTCCGATGAGGTGAGATGATTTAAAAAAACTAGAATGACTTACTATTTTCTCATTAAGTGAGTGAGTGTGATCTGTTTTTCCTACAGTTCTTACACACAGAGGAGTTTATCCTCCACATGTAACCCACCCGTGCAGTGAAACACATACACACATTGTATGAGTGTAGTGAGCACACGTGCCCGAAGCGGTGGGGAGCCATGCATATAGAACCTGGGGAGCAATTTGGGCTGTTGGGTGCCTTGCTCAAGGGAACTTCCGTCGTAGTACTTGGTGGGGTTTGCTCTATGGCACTAACTACCTAATTTACAAAACATTACACATAATACATTATCTGTTCATATCAGTATAATTATCATTTTTTATATATATGTAAATAATCGCTTCATCCTCTATTAGGGTCGCGGGGGGTTCCCCATGCCCATCTAAGTGAAAACATTTAGGGCGCTGGGCAGATACACCCAAGACAGGGCACCAATCTTTCGCTGGACACACAAACACTCACACAGACACACACATACACACACACTATTCTGGGGCAATTTGAAAAAATCTATGTTTTTGGACTGTGGGAGGAAACCGACGCGGATACAGAGAGAACATGGAACCTCCACCCAGATTGGGATTCGAACCGGGAAGCCCTTGCGCGGAGAGGCGAACATGCTAACCACTAAACCACCGTGCCGCCCTTTATTATTACTATTATTATTATTATTATTATATGTCACTGCATGGATGGGTACAATGTAAAGGACTAATTCCTCTGTGTAAGCACTGTAGGCAAAATAGTAGCTCACATTTATTCATCTATTATCTTCCACTTTATCCTCTATTAGGTTCGCAGGGGGGGTTCCACCATGCCCATCCAGGGAAGAACGTTTCAGCAAATACACCCAGAACAGGACACCAATCCATCGCTGGGCACACACTCACTCACACAAACACACTAATTATGGGCCAATTTGAAGAACTCAATTGACTTGATCCATGTTTTTGGACTGTGGGAAGGAAACCAAAGAACCCGGAAGACACCCATGCGGACACGGGGAGAACATAGAAACTCCACCCAGATGGAGATTCGAACCGGGAATCCCTAGTGCTGAGAGGCGAACGTGCTAAATACCAAACCACCGTGCTGCCCTAGTAGCTCGCAATACTGAATAATTTTAGCATCTTTAAGAAAGTTGGGAACATGAATCGCTCTTTGTTCTTGCAGGACCTTCTGGAATAACAGCGATGACTCGGCACCATCAGGAACCGGAAGATCTTGGTCTTTCCTCTTTGCCTCAGGCGTCTTTGCTGCTGTTTTTATTCCTGCTCTAAAGCACAACCTGGCGTTTCGACTCTTCCTGATTCTGTAAACCGTGACTGACTGTTTGCTTTTCTTGTTAGAAAGGTATTTAATGAACGTAGACCATCTAGTTTCTGGCAAAACCAGAATGCTGGCAGCCAATGCTTCAAGCTTAGATTTGGATTGGCTGAGCAATAGAACGGAGATCTTGGGGACACACAGGGGACGGTTTCATTTTGGATTCTTCCATTTAAGCACTTGTTCATAGAGAACCGTTTCCTTCCTTTTAGAACATTGTGGCCCGAGCGCTGTGATGTACGAATGCAGTGAGCCCAGTGAAACATGCGGTCTTATGCAAAGGGTTGGACCCCAGTTTCTGATAATATTAATAATGTTATTGATCTTAAAAATGTTAATAAGAACCATATTTTTGGATTTTACATTTTTTAAATTGTCACCTGCATTATCTTAATACTGACAACATTCGAAAATGAGTATTTAGTATAAAAATTCTATAAATTAATAGTGTCTCTCTATGATTAATGCAGAAGTTTGTGCCCAGTGTCGATGGGTCAGCTGTTGATCAGCGGTAACACCCTTCCATAAGACTGCATAGCTTTGGCATTAGGCAGACATGTGATATGATATTCATTTACTGTATATTTCTAAAATCACTATCCTTCTATTCTTTTAAAATGTCCTGTTGTTTTAGGTCAAAGTCATATTTTCTCGTAAATCCTGAAGAAGCAATACAGTGCTCTGCACAGGCCACATTTTTCACAGAAACTCTCGAAATATTTCCATCGTTCAGCTACTGTGTAAGACTTTTACAGGAAAGGAGGGTGCGATGAAGTGTACAGACGTTTTTGGTAAGTTTTATAGAAAATGCTATGTTTTTCAAAATGACTCTTGCACTCTTTAGCAAGTATTTGGAGTCCTGTGACGCGTCTGGGGAAGGGTTTATTCTGCGCCTCTGAGCACAACTTTCCAAAGCTGAAGAAGACACTGTTTAGTGTGAACATGATTGTAAATCTTAATTTCTTAATATTAATATTAATTCATATTTCTTGCAAAACTTGAAGGCAGCACTAAAGTAACGTTCACTGTTAGGAATTCATTCAGGTTTCAACCCGAAGGCCAAAGGTGGTCAGGATGATGTCATGAATTCATTAGTGTGACCTCACTGTAGATCACGAGATGCACAAATGCTTAAAGTCGAGGCTCCTGCTGATACGATTTGTTGGCTGAACTTTTTTTTAAACGCAGGGGGTCGGTATCACTCCTTTACTTTGGACTCTCGTTATAACCTTGAGAGTTCTTCAGACAGAACAACAGACTAAAGTTTATGACCAAAAGTATGTAGACACCATACAAGCTTAATAGACTTCTCTACAATCTATGCTTGATATTACATATAGCTCCTAACTGTAATAGAAAACGTATAGGTTTTCCAGAGAATCTGTGGGAATGATTTGTTGTGTCTGACTTGCAGTCGGTGTTCCAGTTCATGTTTTGAGTTTAGGACATTACACAGGCACCTGAAGTTCTTTCACAAAAACCTCAGAGTGCACAGGGATCTCACATGGGGGGGGGGAAGCTTGGAAGATACAGCCAGGACAGGGTGCCAATCTATCACTGGGCACACACTGATTCACACAGACAAACTCTATATGGAGCAATTTAGAGCATGCATTAATTCATTAATTAATTATCTTCCACTTATTACTCTACCAAGGTGGGGGAGACATAGGGGTTCCCTCTGCCCATCCAAGGGAGAATGTTTCAGACACTGGGCAAATACACCCAGGACAGGACACTCACACACACAAACACACACTATATGGGGCAATTTAGAGCATTTCGTTTACCTTGAATTCGTGTTTTTGGACTGTGGGAGGAAACGGGAAAACCTGAATTTGGAGCATTCGTTTGTTTTATCATTCATTTAATCTTTCACTTAATCCTCTACTAAGGTCGCAGGGAGGGGGGGGTTTCCCCGTTTCCCATGTCCATCCAGTGGAGAACTTTTCAAGCACGGGGCAGATACACCAATCCAGCACTGGGCACACACCCTTACACAGACACACTCTATATGGGGCAATATAGAGCATTCAAATGACCTTGAATCCATGTTTTTGGAATGTGGGAGGAAACTGGAGAACCCAGAGGAACCCAACAGGGACACAGGAAGAACCTGGATCCCCAGTGCTGAGAGGCAAACCTGCCCACCACCCAAGATAAGAACAAGTGACTAAAAATGAAAACAAGGACACGTATGCTGTAGCATTCCCACAGCTGGAAAACGCAGGAGAGGTGTTTACATACTTTTGACTCTGTAGTCCATATCTTTATCTATATCACAGAATCTATCAGTGGACTTTATTATTAAGTAATAAGCAGCAATATCGTGTGTATGTTTCTCCAAGTGCCTACATAATGCTATGCTGTTCGCCTCCAGTAGGAATGGCGGCATTCATATTGATTTAACGATGAAGGTACGCTGGAGTTCCTCAGTGTGGAACCTCAGAACCGATGAGCGTGGATCTCCTGTCACTCGGTCAGTGGGTTACGGGTTTGCGTGTGAACACTGAAGGACAGAATGGAAGCTGCTGATCGTACGAAGCAATATCGTGTTTGTTGTTGACCGTACATCAGGTACATGGTTTAGTTCTCCTGTGCATGCTTTTCATAGCGAATAGATCGTATCCCTCGCGGATTGCACTCTCCGTCAAAGCTGCGTACGCCGGCTGCGGTTTACTACTTGAATGATTTGTTTCTTTAGGAGTTCAAACACTTCCTCTGTCTTTAATGAGCAATGTATATATCAAAAGCAGGATTTGTAAATAGAAGACGTCATGACCTTTGTATCCGCTGTGCTTGCTATGTATATTTGGGAAAAGGAAATCATAAATAAATAAATGGAAGGTTCTGCTTTAGTTTCCAACAGAATCCAACACTATTTTCAGACTTCAGGAAAAATAATAGCATTCTGGGAAACAATTGAAATAAATTCAGCTAATGATCGTATAAGTGTGTGTGTGTGTGAGTCCACAACATAGCTTAGATTTCCACAATATGTGACTTACTCCTTAGGACTCTGTGGAGGTTTACATGCTCTTTAATCCAAACTAGAAAGCATCTTAAGATGTCTCAGCACTTCTGTGTGATTTAATGAGTGGGAGTGGGAATGTGAGTGAGTGGGAAGCTTATTTTTAGGTTGTGAAGTATGATGGTCCTCATAGCAACTGGGTCCTTCATTCCATTCAGAATGGACAGAAGAAAAAAAAGATATATATATATATATATATATATATATATATATATACACACACATTATATTTATTATATATATATATATATATATATATATATATATATATATATATATATATTGATATATGTATATATTCATTTATTATCTTCCGCTTTATCCTCTATTAGGGTCGCGGGGGGGGGGGGGTTCCCATGCCCATCCAGGGGAGAAAGTCTCGGGCGCTGGGCAGATACACCCAGGACAGGCCGCCAATCCATCGCTGGGCACACACTCACTTACTTAAACACACTCTATATGGGGGGCAATTTGGATAACTCAATTAATTTGATCCATGTTTTTGGACTGTGGGAGGAAACCGGAGAACCCGGAGGAAACCCACGCGGACACGGGGAGAACATGGAAACTCCACCAAGATGGGGATTTGAACCGGGAATGCCTAGTGCTGAGAGGCGAACGTGCTAACCATTATGCCACCGTGCCGCCATATATATTATTTATTTATATATATATATATATATATATATATTACACACACACACACACTGCTCAAAATTAAAGGGAACACTGAAATAACACATCCTAGATCTTAATGAATGAAATATTCACATTGAATACTTTGTTCTGTACAAAGTTAAATGTGCTGACAACAAAATCACACAAAAATCAATGAAAATCAAATTTATTAAGCAATGGAAGCCTGGATTTGGAGTCACACAAAATTAAAGTGAAGAAACACACTACAGGCTGATCCAACGTTGATGTAATGTCCTTAAAACAAGTCAAAATGAGACTCAGTGTTGTGTGTGGCCTCCATGTGCCTGCATGACCTCCCTACAACGCCTGGGCATGCTCCTGATGAGGTGGCGGATGGTCTCCTTAGGAATCTCCTCCCAGGCCTGGATTAAAGCATCTGCCAACTCCTGGACAGTCTGTGGTGCAACGTGATGTTGGTGGATGGAACGAGACATGATGTCCCAGATGTGCTCAATTGGATTCAGGTCTGGGGAAAAGGCGGGCCATCTTGCAGGTACTGCTGACACACTCCAGCCACATGAGGTCAAGCATTGTCCTACATTAGGAAGAACCCAGGGCCAACCACACCAGCATATGGGGTCTGAGGATCTCATCTCGGTACATAATGTCAGTCAGGCTACCTCTGGCAATAACATGGAGGGCTGTGCGGCCCTCCAAAGAAATGCCACCCGGCGATAGACAATACATTATTTTCCTATTATTATTTTTTTTAATAAACTGCGTTCTACTGCCACTAGATGGCCAAATATTTGACCGCAATCCTGTTACTCGGCGACCAGTGTTCACTGTAAAAACCAGACTAGATCACATCATAAAAGAGCAGTTTATCAACAATTTTGCTTTAATTTAACGCATTTATGAATCAAATCTTTTTTTATTATTATGGTGTGTTTGTAACCGTTTTATAAAGTTAATAAGGCACTCAAGATGTGCATTATTATTTATAAATCACAGGAAAGAGGTTTAACTGTATTGCACTTCACGAGTGCCCAATTTATTCCCCGTGATTTATTCACAATAATGCACACTCTTGTATCTTATTGCTTCAGCACAGTATGAGACCAACTTCTGTCCAACATCTGTTGTTGTTGTTGTGTTTTTTGTTTTTGTTTGTTTGACACCCTTTAAGTTTAAACAGAAAAGCCCTCCTGCAAGTGTGAAGGCTGCTGGATGAGGGCAGAGCTAAAAACAGGGTTCCGCAAGAAAAGGGGGTCACAGATTTTTATATTTTATAATTGAAATGCGTGATTTAGATT
This sequence comes from Corydoras maculifer, assembly GCA_019802435.1. Classification (NCBI taxonomy): domain Eukaryota; kingdom Metazoa; phylum Chordata; class Actinopteri; order Siluriformes; family Callichthyidae; genus Corydoras; species Corydoras maculifer. Next base: position 118,451 of record JAFMOD010000237.1, read on the forward strand.
CTGTACAGAAAGTTTCCCTTGCTGTCATAGAAATTCATGCCTTTCTGTACCACCGGATCCGGCTTTACAGGCAGAGTGTCTATAAGTTCATTCAGCTCTTTATCAGTGAGAACAACTCCATCCCATTCCTCATCTTCCTCAATCTCGAACTCCTCGCTCTCCTGAACGTCTCGGAGCGGCTGATTCCCCTCGAGCTGCTCGTCTAATGCGTCGCGAGGCCCAGCTGCCACCTGAACTGGCTTCGTTATGGCTGTAACGACGACACGGGTGGGATCTAGTCCAGTCTGGAGCACAGCAGGAGCCAGGGCTTTACTGATCAGAGGCGGCGCTCCACTCATGCTGCCTGATGTAATCCTGCCTGGCGCAGATCCACCGGGCGCAGGCAGACTCTGCTGGCTCTTTGATGACGGTGCTGTTGCACCATCTGTCAGGAACTGCTGTCTCATGGCCGTGAGCGCGTTGGCGTCTTGTTTGAGCCGTCTCTCCGGCGGTGGGGTGAACTTGCTGCGCAGGACTCTGGAGATGACATCGGTGCTGACAGAGAAACCCTCAGCTAGTTTCTGCAGCGTCCACTCCTGCGGTGACTCCTGCTTTAAGTATCTAAAAGAAAAAAAGTCATTTGATTTAAGTCTGTTTATAACAAAGACGAGATATTAATAAAGTAAAAAAACAGAGACCAAATCCCTCTGTGTGCCACATCCAACTGTTCTATTTTGCATACTGTCCACTAGGGCTACAACTAACGATTATTTGGATAATCGAATAATCGGTCGAGGCGGCACGGTGGCTTAGTGGTTAGCATGTTCTCCTCTCAGTGCTAGTGATTCCCGGTTCAAATCCCAATCTGGGTGGAGTTTCCATGTTCTCCCCGTGTCCGTGTGGGTTTCCTCTGGGTTCTCCGGTTTCCTCCCACAGTCCAAAAACATGGATCAAGTCAGTTAGTTCTCCAAATTGCCCCATATAGAATGTGTTTGTGTGCGTGTCTGAGTGTGTGCCCAGTGATAGATTGCCGCCCTGTCCTGGGTCTATCTGCGCAGCGCCCAAAACGTTCTCCCCTGGATGGGCATGGGGAACCCCACCACGACCCTAATAGAGGATAAAGCAGAAGATGATGGATGGATTAATCAGTCGATTATTTTTTCGATTAATCGATGAATCAGATAACAACCAGTTAACAACCAAAAACAGCATGAAGCGTGCTCTGGTTCTCATAGTGAGTACAGCATTACATTGATTCACTTCCAAACTGAAGAACCTCGGGATGTTGTAGTGATTGACTCTGCTGTTGAGCTTCATCCTCATCGGTGACTTCAACATGTTTAGTTTCAGGTGGTGGATCACCACCGTGGTGCTCCGTGCAGGTCAATTCTTTTTCACAGAGTTTGCATGTTCCACGTTCTTTATTTGTGTGAAGCCCCTGCAGTTTTGATTGATTATTTAAATGTTTCATTTGTATTATTTACAACTTGTTTTGCAGATTCCACCTCGTTCTGTTCAACCCGCTATTTTTTTTCCAGCGTTATTGAAGCGCTGCAGGTGACGTAAGCAGTTACAACATTGTTTTGTAACGTGGAAACTGCGACCCAACGAATCGATAACGGAATTCGTTATAGACACTTTTTCATAATCGACTTTCATGGATTTTATCGATTCGTTGTTGCAGCCCCACTGTTCACATTTAACCCATCCATCCGTGCAGTGCAGTCATTCAGGACCAAACAGAATATGGATGCTACAAAGATGCCAAACACTAAAGAACTTTACACAAAGATTGATTTAAACCTTTGCATTTCTCCAGAGGTTCAGTGACCTTACTACAGCACCTGATCTGCTGAATAGCATCCCAGCTCAACTTGCGCTCCGGAGCTCCAGGGCTGTTCATCTTTCTCCTGAGTTTGTAAAACTTTTTGCCCTTTTCCTTTATCTTCGCCTCCCTGTAGAGCCCGAACAAACCACAGTGTAAGAGTGAGAGTAAGACTTTGGGTTCATTACGTACAGCCAGCACAGCTTACTTAAGAATCGAGTCCATTTGGGATTCCACTTCATCCACGTCAAGATCATCCTCAGAGAAGTGATGGTCCCCTCGACAAGAACGACCCCGTGCAGCGGAACCCGCCCGAATCTTGGCATCATGACTGGCATAGCGGGAAGGCAGCTTTGCCATCAGCAGACGAGCCAACCGTGCAAGAGGGAACATGATCGGGTAACTGAAACATAACATGAAATATGTGGCATTTACATACATCTCTTTATGATTAAAATATTACGGCTTTGTATTTATATATTGCACTTATACGCCAGTTTCTCCTACAATCACTGACCATTTTGTCAGTTTCACTTATAAATCCACGGTGTGGTAACTCGGTGCTTAGGTTAGTTGTAGGTTTAAATCCTAGGTTCACTGAAGCCCCTTAACCCTCATTGCTCCAGGGTGCTGTACCCAGTGTTCTGACCCCAAAGATCTTGGGATATTTTTGAGTCGTTTTGGATGAAAGCGTCTGTTAAATGACAAACATGTTACTAACTTTTGTGGAAAAGCATAATTTTTTTTTTTTTTTGAAGCGTGTTTATAGTTGTAACTTATCATTTTGACAAGAGATATTTTTATAAAGAGCAAAGGATTTTAACTTATATAAAGCTGAGCTTTATTCATTGTGGAATAATATTCCTGTCTGTTTTTATTTCTATTCATGTTTAGAAAACATTTAATTTTGAATTAAATAGATTTGGTCATTTAGCAGATGCTTTTATTTAAAGTGATTTACAAGTATTACTACTTGTTTGGGGTCAGAACAAAGGGTCGGCTCAGCATCCCTGAAGCAATGAGGGTTAAGGGTCTTGCGTAAGTCAGTGGACCTGGGATTTGAACCCACAACCTTCTGATTGATAGACCAACGCTGTACAATATATATATATATATACACTCACCGGCCACTTTATTAGGTACACCTGTCCAACTGCTCGTTAACATTTAATTTCTAATCAGCCAATCACATGGCGGCAACTCAGTGCATTTAGGCATGTAGACATGGTCAAGACAATCTCCTGCAGTTCAAACCGAGCATCAGTATGGGGAAGAAAGGTGATCTGAGTGCCTTTGAACGTGGCATGGTTGTTGGTGCCAGAAGGGCTGGTCTGAGTATTTCAGAAACTGCTGATCTACTGGGATTTTCACGCACAACCATCTCTAGGGTTTACAGAGAATGGTCCGAAAAAGAAAAAGCATCCAGTGAGCGGCAGTTCTGTGGGCGGAAATGCCTTGTTGATGCCAGAGGTCAGAGGAGAATGGCCAGACTGGTTTGAGCTGATAGAAAGGCAACAGTGACTCAAATAGCCACCCGTTACAACCAAGGTAGGCAGAAGAGCGTCTCTGAACGCACAGTACGTCGAACTTTGAGGCAGATGGGCTACAGCAGCAGAAGACCACACCGGGTGCCACTCCTTTCAGCTAAGAACAGGAAACTGAGGCTACAATTTGCACAAGCTCATCGAAATTGGACAATAGAAGATTGGAAAAACGTTGCCTGGTCTGATGAGTCTCGATTTCTGCTGCGACATTCAGATGGTAGGGTGAGAATTTGGCGTCAACAACATGAAAGCATGGATCCATCCTGCCTTGTATCAACGGTTCAGGCTGGTGGTGGTGGTGTCATGGTGTGGGGAATATTTTCTTGGCACTCTTTGGGCCCCTTGGTACCAATTGAGCATCGTTGCAACGCCACAGCCTACCGGAGTATTGTTGCTGACCATGTCCATCCCTTTATGACCACAATGT
>JAFMOD010000237.1:142766-189875 GCA_019802435.1 Corydoras maculifer
TGTGGGGAATATTTTCTTGGCACTCTTTGGGCCCCTTGGTACCAATTGAGCATCGTTGCAACGCCACAGCCTACCGGAGTATTGTTGCTGACCATGTCCATCCCTTTATGACCACAATGTACCCAACATCTGATGGCTACTTTCAGCAGGATAATGCGCCATGTCATAAAGCTGGAATCATCTCAGACTGGTTTCTTGAACATGACAATGAGTTCACTGTGCTCAAATGGCCTCCACAGTCACCAGATCTCAATCCAATAGAGCATCTTTGGGATGTGATGGAACGGGGGATTCGCATGATGGATGTGCAGCCAACAAATCTGCGGCAACTGTGTGATGCCATCATGTCAATAAGGACCAAACTCTCTGAGGAATGCTTCAGGCACCTTGTTGAATCTATGCCACGAAGAATTGAGGCAGTTCGGAAGGCAAAAGGGGGTCCAACCCGTTACTAGAATGGTGTACCTAATAAAGTGGCCCGTGAGTGTGTGTGTATGTGTGTATATATATATATATATATATATATATATATATATATATATATATATATTTTTTAATTAATTAATTTATTTTTTCTCTCTCGCTCCCCTTACAGGCATGATTACCATCCCAGCTGGAACTCTGGCCGGCACCCAGATCCTTCAGGCGGCAGCGGGTACAAACACTTCCACTACAAACAGTGGACAAGGCACAGTTACGGTCACTCTGCCAGTTTCAGGCAATATGGTCGGTGCTGGCGGGATGGTCATGGTAAAGGCATTACATTACGTGTTACTCATTTGTTTATCCCATAAATGTTTGTAGCCGTCAATAAGACACGACATACAGTTAAGTGTGGTTTAAATAGGGGCTTATTGTCATGTGCATCAGCCTCACTGTAGTTATCATGTTACAAAGCCTTTTACATAGATTATGAACTAAAATGGAGTCTCTCTGGCAAGAATTAAGCACCAGGCTGCTTTGTAGTTGTCCCTGCAGCAAGGTGATCATTTCTTAGCACTTGATTGTAAATGTGAGGCATTTTTCAGTCATTTGGCAGACGCTTGTATCCCAAGTTGAGTTACACAGGGTTGGTACAGCTTCCCTGTAGCAATGAGGGTTAAAGGACTTGCTCAAGGATCCACATTGGTAACTTCAGTGGACCTGGGATTTGAACCCACAAGCGTTTGAGTGACAGCCCAACACCCTAAACTCTCAGCTACTATGCCGACATAAGTTGTTCTAAATCAGGGGTCATGAAGGGTACTGAGTTATTATGAGGAATTTTTTTTTTGTTTGTTTACACATTTGTAGATTCGTACCGTATGTTTATTATTTTTTTTTATGTTCCACATTAGCCAGATGTTTGTTTTTCATTGCTGCTCTTTCTCACAAACTGATGCATACAAGAATTAAGCACCTAGCTGCTTTGTGGTTGTCCCTGCGGCAAGGTTATTATTTCTTAGAACTTAATTGGAAAAAGGGCTTACACATGCTTTACATTACATTTACTGTCATTTAGCAGATGCTCAAGTATCTCAAGTTGGTTAGGGTCAGAACTCAGGGTTGATACAGCATCCCTGGAGCAATGAGGGTTAATGGTCTTGCTCAAATATATATACACCGTGGCTTAGTGATTAGCACATTCGCCCCTCAGCACTACGGATTCCCGGCTTGAATCCCAATCTGGATGGAGTTCCCTTGTTCTCCCCGTGTCCGTTTGGGTTTCTTCCGGGTTCTCTGGTTTCCTCCCACAGTCCAAAAACATGGATCAAGGTCAATAAAATTCTTTAAATTGTCTCATATATTTTGTTTGTGAGTGTGTGCCCAGTGATGAATTGTGCACAACCCGGCGACCCTAGGATTAAGCGGAAGATGGATAAATGGATATAATATAAATAACTAACATTTATCAAACTATCTCTTCGATGTAAGTTTCATGGAGGATGGTAAGTGCCTTAATTACACTTAAACATTTTCAAAGAACAGAATTAATTTGTAAATCAATCCACATCCGTGCCATGTCTGCATTTAAATTTAGTTATTTAGCACACGCTTTTATCCAAAGCGACTTACCAATGAGAACATCACAAGTCAGTACTTACTCTCTGACTGTCTGCATTACCAGATTTTAGTAGAATCCCTTTAGTGTTTGTTTTGAGAGGGTTGTGGATCATTAGTGTAATAACGGGCACTAAGTGGCATACAGCAGTTTACTTAGGAAAAATGTCGTAGGTTCATCCATATTACTGTTGCTATTTCCTGCTGGCGACACACATGGTCCATGGTAACCGCTTCTCTAAATCATAAATCCTATTATAAATCATATTGTCTTAAGTTTTCTATTTTTGATTGTGTGGTATGTTAATGGGTTTGTTTATCCTAAAAAAATTCAAACCGCTGTATTTCAAGAAAAAGAAAAACATTTTTACTGTGCAGAACCTGCAATTACGTCGTTTGGAGACCCAGCACAAAGCACGAGAACCTTGTTCAACAAATCAATGCCCTTCACTTGTACTTATGTACCCCTTATATCCAGATGTTCTGACATGCTATTTGCGATGGATGTGTAAATCATGACCTCCACTGTGGGGTTTAGGTTCCTTTCATTCATTTATTATCTTCTGCTTTTATCCTCTATTAGGGTCATGGGGGGTTCCTAATGCCTATCCAGGGGAAAACGTCTCGGGCGCTGGGCAGATACTCCCAGGACAGGGCGCCAATCTATCGCTGGGCACTCACTCTCTCACACAAACACACTCTATATGGGGCAATTTGGAGTATTCAATTGACTTGATCCATGTCCCGGAGGAAACCCACCCAGATTGGGATTTGAACCTGAATCCCTAGAGCTGAGATGAGAACATGCTAACCACTAAACCACCGTGCTGCCGGTTTAGGTTCCATATGTCCATTTTTCTGTATTTACCTTTAATTTGTGTTCCTCTGCTGGGTAGAACAATGGAAGGTATTTCTTTGTTTGAGGAACCCAATTACCCTGTAAAATAAAATAACGATTTTAAATAAAAAAGATATAAAATATTGTATAAAACACAAAAAATTATGTTCATACACACAACTCAAACGTATTCTACCACACTTGCATGTCAGATGGTTCCTGGAGGAGGCACGGTACCCACTATCCAGCGCATCCCTTTACCTGGTGCTGAGATGCTGGAAGAGGAGCCGCTTTACGTCAATGCGAAACAGTACCACCGCATCCTAAAGAGAAGACAAGCCCGTGCCAGGCTGGAGGCAGAGGGCAAGATTCCCAAAGAAAGACGGGTAAGAGACTGAAAGTGGAAAGCTTTTTACAAATTCTTCATTTTAAGTAATTGTGCAGAATTTATTTAATTAACTGTATATTTATAAGTACGCAAAAAAACAACACTGCAGCAGGTGGCTCACTGAGAGTAAGTAATAATTAGATTTTTTACTTAAAATGCTTTAAAGGATTTTCTTACTACTTTTGATTGACTTTCCAACTTTATGGTTTATTGTGAGTGCACGTTTTAAATGTATTATTATGTGAGTAAAAGATGCAGCAAACAAAAACAATAAAACCACAGTTTGGGGATCCGTAAGATAAGATGAAATATGACTTAATATCCATCCATCCATTATCTTCCGCTTTATCCTCTATTAGGGTCGCGGTGGGGTTCCCCATGCTCATCCAGGGGAGAACGTCTCGGGCGCTGGGCAGATACACCCAGGACAGGGCGCCAATCTATCACTGGACACACACACTCACACATACACACTCTATATGGGGCAATTGGGAGAACTCAGTGGACTTGATCCATGTTTTTGGACTGTGGGAGGAAACCGGAGAACCCCACGTGGACACGGGGAGAACATGGAAACTCCACCCTGATGTGGATTCAAGCCTGGAATCCCTAGTGACTTTAATATTTATATATGGCTGTTATATACAATTATATATGACTCAATGTATTCTTAATAAATATATTCTTTATTGGATATGACTTCACAGTTATGTACATAGTTGACATATAATACAGTAAGGAATAATAATTGCATATAATGATTGAATAAGTATTGCACAAGTGGGGTTTGTCAGTTTGAGGGGTTACTGAGAGCAGTGATTGTACAGTCTTTTAATTTTTTATTACACTTTAAATGTTTTTGGGTTACAAAACAGAAAAAGAGAACAAGAGCACTTTAACTGACCCACTCCAGGGGCTCATAGAGAAAAAGAAAGAAAAATATATATGCGTGTGTGTGTGTGTGTGTGTGTGTAAAAATAAATAAATAAAATAATAATAATATTATTAATAATAAATGTCACAAAAGGGTCCTATGGAGTGGTGTAAGGATGGCCCAAGTGGTTTTTGCCTGTATTATGACCTCCTGAGGGTAGAATATACATTTACATTTAGTCATTTAGCAGACGCTTTTATCCAAAGCGATTTACAAATAAGAACAACACAAGTCAGAAGTTATGAAGAAAACCAGCTACACTGTAAAATTATCAAACCTGATCATTATCTGATCCTGCACCCCCCCCCCCTCCTTTTTCCCCCTACGGCTGGTGTTTGTTAAAAAGATGCGTCTTCGGAAGTTTCTTAAAAATGCCAAGTGACTCTGCCTTACGGACAGAGTTGGGAAGATCACTCCACCATTTTGCAGTGGTGAACGCCACGGAGTGAGAATTAGCTCCTCGGTGAGGTGGAATCACCAGGCGGCAATCCTCAAAGAAGTGAACGAGTCGGAGTGTATTTTGGAAATATAGAGTGAAGGTAAAGGGGGCAGATCCAGAGATTGTACTGTAGATCAGAGTCAGTGTCTTATACTGAATGCAGCAGCTACAGAGAGCCAATGGAGAGAGATGTGTTCACTGATTGAATACAAGTCAGGCTGCAGAGTTTTCAAAAATATCAGTTATGAAACCTGAAAACACCTTCAGTTCCTGAAATAGAAGATGTGCATCTGTTTTTCTGAATGTGATCAAAATAACCTGCTATGTACAGCCGTATACACATTGTACCCAAGGGCATGATGAGGCAGAATGGAGTAGTTTGACCGATTTTGCAAGAGCTAGTTATGTTTCTATGTACAATTTGTGTATTAGCACACATGATGTTTTGACAGATTAACAAATGTCCACACAACAGATTCAAAATGTTTATATACAGGTAGGCGAGCGCTGCCGGCCCCTCCGACTTGGACAGCGTGTTTACTTAATAAAGATATTTATATTTGGCCGACAATTTTATGTTGTCATTGAAACAAAAAGTCATAATCCGGTCTTGTGGTGCTTGTTTTTGCCTTTTTTGTAGAAATACCTGCACGAGTCCCGACACAAACACGCCATGCAGAGAAAGCGAGGCGACGGCGGCCGCTTCTTTTCGCCAAAGGAAAAAGAGGAGATGGGTCTGATGATGCAGGTGAGGCCGCAGCATCAGAACAGAATCAAAAAGGAGGACATCCAATCGGCCATCGAGTTCTCAGACTCGCAGTGGCTATCGCAGCCGAGCATCCCTCTCGCTTAGCTATGCTTCCCAGCTTTGATTGGCCGCTCAGACTGACTGACACGCCCACTCTTTCTCCAGCTGCATTGCTTAGCTTACCTGTACTAATCTTTTTTAAAGGATGTTTATTGCTGCTGCATTTTTGCCTTTGATCTGAGAAAAAACAAAAAGATGGAGGGTTCAATATTTACAAAGAAACCAATCCTCGTCCCAACAAGGGCTCAGCTTATGAGCAGAAAGACTGCATTTACCTAGATAATTTTTTTTGTGTTACAAACACATTTTCTTTTGTCCGCATGATTATTTAAGGCTCATTGCTTGATTTCTCCTTCATGCTTTTGTTTTGCATATACAGCTTTGATTTGCTGCTTTGTTTACTTCTAACAAACATTTCTTCACATGGTTGTCTGTTTCCTATGTCGGTAATCATCTCTGAGGTAACATTACTTCCTATTTTCAGTATCATTTCCTCATCTTTTCCAGCTCCTCATGTCTTTACCCGTCGTTGTTGTTAACACGCGTTCTTACAGAATGTGTTACCCCTCTGTGACTCTGTTGTGGCCCAGACTTATATATTCACCCTATCGCTGTGTATGCAGAGCTGACTGAAGTCAGAACTAATTCTGATTTAGGCTTTCGATCATTAATGTGCCTTGTGAATGCGCTTGGCTACAGATGCAAAGAATTTAAAGTAAAGGGCCGGTATCGGTTCCTGCTGTAACTACAGAGAACTGCTGCTGTTTAGGAAAAAACACTAATCATAATTTTTGCAGTTTAGTAAATTTTAATAATGTTAAATAGTATAATTAAATAGTATTACATTGATTCATCTCCCGGCTTCGTTCTAAACACCTAAACAATCAAAGTTCTATATTCTAGTCCATGTGCAAAAACCTGACTCCATACAGGTGCGCAGTTCCAAAGCTGCAGTCATGATTAAATTGTCACGTTGGGATATGATCTTCTGTATTGATGTTCTGCTGAAAAATTAATTTTAATAAAACAGCAGATGTTGGGGTGTGTGTGATTTTATTTTAATTTTTTTTGGAAACACGAGAATCCTGAAAGCACAAAGAATGTGACCTTGACTGCTTGCATTCCTTTGTCTCCTGTTTATTTCATTAACATGTCCATGCTGCATTTCTTTGGTTATTGCTTGCACATTCATTGCTTTTGGATCCGACAGTGAGCCGTAATTGTCATGTGGATTTTATTCCATGCAAATAAATGCATTATGTCTGTGAAATGCTTCTTCAACCTTTCTTTCATCCAGCCATCCACAGAATGTAGGATTAGGCCAAAATTATATGGACATGTTACCTGAAAGCAGGCGTGTCCAATACGTCGATCGCACAGTGCATGTTGGTAGATTGCCATGAATCACTCACACACAGGCTTGAGAAAAAAGAATAAGTGTGCTTATCAGCGCTTTTATTACAGCAAGCTTTTAGAAGCACTTACACACATTCACACACACTCTTTCTGTATTATGATCGCTATCTCCGTGCAAGCGACCTCTGCTCTCCTGCATCTCTCTCTCTCTCTCTTGCTCTCTCCCTCTCTTTCTATCCCCAAAACGGTGCACGGCCACGTCCCCGTGCCTCAATCATGTCTCATTTAAATGTACCTTCCATTCAAACTGCTTATAAAGGTGGGTGGGTCAATGTAATTGACTGGCGTACTGTAACCATAACTACGACCAGTTTTTATTACCACTTGCAGCCGGGTTATGTGTTTTATGTGTTATGTGTTTTATGCTTTTATGTTCTGTGTTGGGGGATGCGGGTCGCAGGGATTGTTGTACGTTTGTCCTGTGTGTGTGTGTGTGTGTGTGTGTTTGCTCGTTCATGTGGAGGAGGTACCATTTAGGAGAAACGTGTGCCATGTCCTAGGTCGGCACAGTGGCTTAGTGGTTAGCATGTTCTCCTCTCAGCGCTGGGGATTCCCAGTTCGAATCCCAATCTGGGTAGAGTTTCCATGTTCTCCCCGTGTCCTCCCTGTGTCCAGTGGTGAACGTTCACTCCATGGCGTTACTGCAAAATGGTGGAACCATCTTCCCAACTCTTTCCGCAAGGCAGAGTCACACAGAGGCATTTTTAAGAAACTACAACTTTTTAACAAACACCTGTTGTGGGGGGGGGGGGGGTGCAGGAACAGATAAGTATCAGTTTTGATAATTCTAAAGTGTAGCTGGTTTTCTTCATAACCACTGACTTGTGGTGTTCTCATTTGTTAGTCGCTTTGAATAAAAGCGTCTGCTAAATGATTACATGAATATGTGTCCATGTGGGTTTCCTCCGGGTTCTTCGGTTTCCTCCTACAGTCCAAAAACATGAATCAAGTTAATTGAATTCTCAAAAATTGCCCCATATAGAGTGTGTCTGTGTGAGTGAGTGTGACCAATAATAGATTGGCACCCTGTCCTGGGTGTATCTGCCCAGCGCCTGAAACATTCTCCCCTGGATGGGCATGGGGAACCACCCCGCGACCCTAATAGAGGATAAAGCAGAAGATAATGGATGGATGGATGCATCATGTCCTTCAGCCAAAGGCTGTCCTAAAAGTTCTCTCCGTGTATTTGCGCGCATGTTTAATGAAAGAGGAATTTCTGTCAAAAAATGGCAACCCGAAGCCGAATCTTTTCAAGTAAATATAAGGTTCATGCAATTTATTTATATTGCGCTTTTTTACAATAGTACATTTTCACAAAGCAGCTTTACAGTGTTATAATCATTAAACCCCCAAAGAGCAAACTGAAGCAACAGTGGCAAGAAAAAAAAACTTTTTTTTAAGGAAAAAAAAAATCTTGGGAGGGGGCGGCACGGTGGTTTAGTGGTTGGCATGTTCTCCTCCCAGCACTATGGATTTCCGGTTTGAGTTTCCATGTTCTCCCCGTGTCCACGTGGGTTTCCTTTGGGTTCTCCGGTTTTCTTCCACAGTCCAAAAACATAATCAAGTCAATTAAGTACTCCAAATTGCCCCATATAGAGAGTGTCTGTGTGAGTGAGTGTTTGCCCAGTGATGGATTGGCGCCCTGTCCTGGGTGAATCTGCCCAGCGCCTGAGACGTTCTCCCCTGGATGGGCATGGGGAACCCCACCGCGACCCCAATAGAGGATAAAGCGGAAGATAATGGATGGATGGAATCTTGTTAGGATCAAGATTCAGTGGGGGACTCATCCTCCTTAGCGGTCAGGCAGCATCAACAGTGTAGGACACTAATGTACAGATTGTGTAGTGGTCATGTGACCTGTATTTAACAAATGAATAGAACTCCAGGTTTCATTCAGTAATTGTTGTAGCCGCAGTGCTCCAGCAGAAGCACACATCTTTTCTATGCTGAATCAACAATATTAACATGACGTGTGTAAACAGGTTTCAACATTAAAGCTTAAAAAAAGATGAATCCTGCTGGATCACGATGACCTGTCCACTGGAAAAGAACCGTGTGGGCCCACCTGATTTAGAGCATATAAATTGCAGGGAGGGGCAGCTGCTTACTCTGATTTTAGGTGGGAGTTTCTGGGAGTTAAAACTCGCAGCTGCTTGTTCATCTGAAGGGGGCTGGAGCTCTTATATAAACGCAGCGGGACACAAACCCACGTATGCATCATTAGAAATGTTCACAGCAGTTTGAATGACAAACAGCAACTACACACTGAACATCAACCTAATCATCAAACTAATATTCATATTTAATATTCTCCTCACATTCTAAACTGCTGCATCACTCAAATTCTGGCTCTTTTTAGGTTCCAGCATTCAATATACATTCATCCTATCATTCATTCATTCATTCATTCATTCATTATCTTCTGCTTAATACTCTTCCAGGGTCGCTGAGAGGGGGGTACCCCTAGCCCATCCAGGGAAGAAAGTTTAGGGCAATGGGCTGATACACCCAGGACAGGGAGACCTAACTATCTATGGGCACACTAACTCACACAAACACACACACACTATGTGGGGCAATTTAGAGCGATTTACCTTGAATTCATGTTTTTGGACTGTGGGAGGAAACTGAAAAACCCGGAGGAAACCTACAGGGATCCCCAGCACTGAGAGGCGAACATGCCAACCACTAATCCACAGTGCCGCTCATAACGAACCATAATTTGACATTTTGCCTGTTTATTTCCACACTATTTAGGTTCTTGTAAGGAACCATTTCAGACGCTGTATGGTTGTCAGTGCGATATACTTTATTATTCATCCATTCATTATCTTCCGCTTTATCCTCTATTAAGAGTCTATGAGGTTCCCCATGCCCATCCAGGGGAGAACGTTTTGGGCGCTGGGCAGATAGACCCAGGACAGGGTGCCAATCTATCGCTCACTCACACAGACATACTGTACACAATCTACATAGGGAAATTTTGAGAACTCAATTGACTTGTTTTTGGACTGTGGAAGGAAACCGGAGAACCCGGAGGAAACCCACGCAGACACGGTGAGAACATGGAAACTCCACCCAGATGGGGATTCGAACCGGGAATCCCTAGTGCTGAGAGGCGAACGTACTAACCACTAAGCCACCGTGCCGCCCCAATACTTTATTATATTAGTATTTATTTTGGTATGTTCTGTTAATACAGTGGGCTTAGTGGTTAGCACAATTCGCTTCTCAGCGCTGGGGATCCAGGTTCAAATCTGGATAGAATTTCCATGTTCTCCCTGTGTCTGTGTGGGTTTCCTCCGGGTTCTCTGGTTTTCTCCCACAGTCCAAAAACATAAATTCAAGGTAAACTGACCGCTCTAAATTGCCCCACATAGAGTGTGTCTGCGTGAGTGAATGTGCTCAGCTATAGATTGGCGTCCTGTCCTGGGTGTATCTGCCCAGAGCCTGAAACATTCTCCCCTTGATGCCCCCCCCCCCTGACCCTAGTAGAGGATACAGTGGAAGGTAATGAATAAATAAATGTTAATACTGAGTCCTGTGATTTAAGGGGTTAGCTGTGGAGGAAATGTAGCCTGCACTAAGCAATGACGTCAACCCATTTAAACATCTTTGGAATGAATTGGAATGTTAACTGTGTCCTTATCTGAAACTGCTTGACCTTGTACATTTGCAGGACTAAGTATTCTCATGATATCTTTAAACGAACACTTCAGTAGAACAGAAGCAGAGGATTCATTTCATATTGGAGTCCATAATTTTTGGAATAACGGTGGCTTAGTGATTAGCATGTTCGCCTCTCAGTATTGAGGATCGGTGACTTTCCCTGTTCTCCCTGTGTCCACGTGGTTCCCCTCCTTCTTCTCCGGTTTCCTCCCACAGTCCAAAAACATGGATTGATGGTCAAATAAATACACTAAATTGCCCTGTATGGTACACCTTATCCTGGGTGTATCTGCTTAGTGCCTGAAATGTTCTGCCATTGATGTTCCTGGTGACTCCAGTAGAGAATTAAGGTTTAAAGAATGAATCAAATTTTGGATTAAAATATGAAAATGGAGTTCAGATTATAAACTTTATTGCCTTGTTGAGAATTAAGAGGTGTGTGTGTGTGTCATAAATGATCAAGCAGCTTACTCATTTCTTCTTTCCTCTCTGTAGGTGCAGCAGGAGCAGGATCAGGGTGCAGAGGAGACAATGGCACAGATTATTCGCGTCTCGTAGAAGCATGTTCAAACACCACAATGTTTTTAACCAGTGACTACAAACCAGAACTCATAATTAAGTCATGCATCATCCACTCAGCATACACCCTGTATGTAGCTCAATAGGCATCAACTGTTTTTTTTAAAAAAAAATTTTAATTGCTCGATTATTGGGAAACTAAATATGCTGAAGTGTTTTTATGCTGATGGTGAATGTAAGGAAACTAAAGTTTTCCTCACACCATTTTCTCAATGTTTTTTTTTTAATAACCCTGTTTTGAAAATGATTCATGCTGAAGCCATGTGAGCTTGTGTGCTAGGATTTTGTTAAAGGGATTTTTATTCTGGGTTGAAAAACACTTGAGACGTTTGCTCTTAGACAGTGAGTGTGTGTGAAGTCTGTAATGAAGAGTTCTTTCTACTTTTGTGATAGTTAATAACCTTATTATAACGAACCTTTTATAATGAGGTTTTAATTTCACCGGATTCATTTTTAAAAAGTTAAACTTTATACACTACTTCCCAGTACAGAGTGATTTTTTATTGTTATGTTGTAAATATTTGAGATAAAACAATGGAGCGCTGACGACGTATTGATATTTATTTATTATCTTTTGCTAATCTTCCAGGGGGGCATTTTGGGCGCTGGGTATATACACCCAATACAGAGTGCCAATATATTGCTGTTTACATTCACTCACTCAGACACACTCTATATGGGGCAATGTAGTGCATTCAATTATCTTGAATCCATGTTTTTCAACCGGAGGAAACGCACGCAAACGCAGGGAGAACATAAAAACACACACTTACTCAAACACACACTATATGGGGCAATTCAGAGCATTCAATTTACCTTGAATCTATGTTTTTGGGGTGTGTGATGAAACCCGAGAACATGAAACCACACATTCACTCACACAGATGCACACTATATGGGACAAATTAGAGCATTAAATTTACCTTTAATCCACTTTTTTGCACTGTGGAGGGAAACCAGAGAACCCAGAGGAAACCCACTCACTCACACAGACACACATTTGATATATGGGGCAATTTTGTGCATTCAATTGACTTTGAATCTACATTTTTTTTGTGTAATAGGAAACCAGAGAGGGTGTCTTCGTAGTTAGCATGTTCTCGTCTCAGCTCTAGGGATTCCCGGTTCGAATTCCAATATGGGTGGAGTTTCCATGTTCTCTCTGTGTCTAAGTGGGTTTCCTCCAGGTTCTCTGGTTTCCTCCCACAGTCCAAAAACATTGATGAAGGTCAACTGAATTCTCCAAATTGCCCCCATGTAGAGTGTGTCTGTGTGAGTGTGTGTGTGCCCAGCGATAGGTTGGCGCCCTGTCCTGGGTCTATCTGCCCAGCGCCCGAAATGTTCTCCCTTGCATGGGCATGGGGAACCCCACCCCGTGACCCTGGTAGAGGATAATGTGGAAGATGATGGATGGAAACCAGAGAACCGGAGGAAACCCACTCAGACACGGGGAGAACATGGAAACGCCGTCAAGATTGAGATCCGAACCGAAATCACCAGCTCTGAGAGAGGAAACAAACCTGTATTAAAGTTCAAAGAAAGTGCAGGCCACTCGGCTGCTTTTTGCCGTGTCCGAAATGACACCCTAGACCCTATTCCCTACTAAGTGTGAAGACTTTTTGACTCTTTGAAGTCTAAATAACCTTCGTTCAGCAATAAACTAATTTAATTTGTTAATGTTTTTTTGGGGGTGGCACGTTCGCCTCTCAGCGCTAGGGATTCCCGGTTCAAATCCCAATCTGGGTGGAGTTTCCATGTTCTCCCCGTGTCCGCGTGGGTTTCCTCCAGGTTCTCCGGTTTCCTCCCACAGTCGAAAAACATGGATAAAGGTCAACTGCATTCTCCAAATTGCCCCATATAGGGTGTGAGTGAGTGTGTGCCCAGCGATAGATTGGTGTCCTGTCCTGGGTGAGTCTGCCCAGCGCCCGAAATGTTCTCCCCTGGATGGGCATGGGGAAACACCTCGCGACCCTAATAGAGAATTAAAATGAAGCTAATGAGATGAAATAAGAATAAAAGAAGGTAATGGATGGATGGAAACCAGAGAACCGGAGGAAACCCACACAGACACGGGGAGAACATGGAAACGCCATCAAGATTGAGATTCGAACCTGAATCCCCAGCTCTGATAGAATAAACAAACCTGTATTAAAGTTTTTGTGGCTTTACTGAAAAAAGCCTTGATGACTGTGAAATATGGTATGTAGCTCAGTGGTTAGGATGTTGTGCTATCAATCTGAAGGTTGTGGGTTCAAATCCCAGGTCCACTGAAGTTACCAATGTGGGTCCTTAAGCAAGACCCTTAACCCTCATTGCTCCAGGGATGTTGTGATTAACCCTGTGCTCACCTTGTTAGTCGCTTTGCATAAAAGCGTCCAATAAATGACCAAATGTAAATGTAAACTGGAAATTTGTACGCAATGAAAGCGCAGGCCACTCGGCTGCTTTTTTGCCGTGTCCGAAATGACACCCTAGACCCTATTCCCTACTAAGTGTAAAGACTTTTTAGACATTTTGAAGTCTAAATAACCTTCGTTCAGCAACAAATTAATTTACTTTGTTAATGTTTGTTTGTTAATCTACAGTGGGTATTTTCCCGGCGTGTGACGGTAGGTGGCTAGGCTCCCTTCGTAGTGTGCTTAATGGTGGTTGAGACGCGTGTTCGGACATGGCCGCACATCGGCGAGCCGTTCGTTACCCCTTCAGTCTTGACGTGATGGAAAGCCACGCCCCCACACGCGCGCGCTCAGCGTGCAGGTGGCTTTGACGGTTACAAGCCCCGCCCCCAACTGATGCTGCGCACTTCGTCCTGCCTACCAGCCGGACGCTCCGGCGGAGTGATCCGCCATCAGCTGAGCTTTCGGTGTAAAAACGGCACAAAGCGCGTCGAGCTTTAATGTTAGACGTCGATATTCAGTAGTTCGTTAAAGGCCTGAGCTGTGCGCGCTTTGTCACCGTGTCCGAGGCTTATTCCCTCTGTTATGGTCCGGCTACAGGCGTAGAGGACACCGCGAAAGGTTACCGGCGCGGACGCAGCCGAACTACACCGGCGTAACCCGGCACACCGGAGCAGCACAGGGACGCCTCCTCAGTGCCCGACCATGAGCGAGTCCAGCGTGGAGGCGAAGTCCGAGCTGAAACAGGCCAGCAAGGAATTCAAAGAGAGCGAGAACGTGGCGGAGAAGTACTCTGCCCTGACGGTGGCCAAAAAGAGCGAGCCGCCCGCAGGAGAGCTTTCCGCAGCGTTCACTGCAGTCAGCACTCACAAGAGCCTGAAGAAGGTAAGAGCCATCAGCACCTCCACGTTTACAAACACACAGCAACAGAGTCTCTGAAAACCACCGAAAAACCAACGTAATCCCGCAGAATTGACTCGAATTACCAACAAGAACTCGCTCATCTCCAGCTGGATCCTCTTTGAAACAGCACAGCGGTTCTGACTTCTAACATTTCCAACCTTCATCCTCTAGAAACACATATAAGGGCATTAAAGGAAAGTATTGATAATGTTTAACTATAGGGTCATTATAGGGTCATACTTATACATTGCCAATAAATGTGTAATTACTGCGTTACTTTGTTTGCTGATATGAGCAAATTCTTCATTTTATAGATTTACTGCTTGCAGATAAAAAGAAATCCATCAATCATCTTCCACTTTATCCTCTACTAGGGTCGTGGGGGGGGGGGTGTTCCTCATCCCCAACCCTATCCAGGGGAGAACGTTTCGGGCGCTGGACAGATACACCCAGGACAGAGCACCAATCAATCGCTGGGCACACACTTACTCAGGCAAACGCACTTTATATGGGGCAATTTGGAGACTTCATTTGACCTTGATCCATGTTTTTAGACTGTGGGAGGAAACCGGAGAACCCGGCGGAAACCCACATGGACACTGGGAGAACATGGAAACTCCACCCAGATTGGGATTCGAACCAGGACTCCCCAGCACTGAGAGGCGAACATGCTAACCACTAAACCACCGTGCCGCCCCAAAAAGAAATCAATTTCTTTTTGGTTCAGTGGTTCTCACAGACCTCAAAAATAACCACAACTATAATCTAAATATATATAGGGCGGCATGGTGGTTTAATGGTTCGCCTCTCCGCACTGGGGATCCAGGTTTGAATCCCAATCTGGGTGGAGTTTCCATGTTCTCCCTGTGGCCGTGTGGGTTTCCTCCGGGTTCTCCGGTTTCCTCCCACAGTCCAAAATCATGGATTCAAGATAAACTGAATGCTCTAAATTGCCCCATATAGATTGTGTGTGCCCAGTGGTAGATCAAGATCAAGAAATCAAGTTAACAGATCGAATCGGTTGAAGCGATTACGAAAACTTTCAGTACAAATGCTGGTATTGGGATACCAACACCTACACATCACACCTATAGGAGTTTTACAGATTGTCATTCTAAGCTAGTTCCTCTTTATATTAATACCAGTTTTCACTTTTTTGAGAAGTCTCTGGAAACCTTTTGAGGTCAGACACTGAGGATGGCCAAGACGGCCTGACTCACAATCACTGTTCTTGTTCATCCCAAAGATGTCAGATGGTTTTGTTTGGGTCAGCTGCATTTTTCCACAAAAACTAACTCCACTGTGTCTTTTGTCCCCATGCTGGGACAAAGAAGGGCCTTCCCCAAACTGTTTCTTTAAATTTATTAAGCAACAATTGCCCAAAATCCATGTCTATGTGCTTAGGTTTATATACACGTGTCAGTGGGACTGAATAAAACACACGAAATCCAGTGAATAAGACTTGTGTTCTTGTACTTTGTCCATATAGTGTGTATGGAAATATATCTATGGAACATAAAGGTTTGTTCTGTAGTAAAAGTTTTGAGTCGAAAATCTAATCATTTAATCCTTGAGTCCACGTGCACTCTGCTGCCAGATTTGATAAAACTCTTTCAAGGTGTTTGCGAGCTGTGGTCGCTGAGCTTTGGCTTTCTCCTGAATGTGATGGATGTGACGTCACAGTGGCCTTGATGTCTGAGCAGCAAAATCTAATCACTGAGTCCTCATTAACCTTTGAAGAAAATTCCTGTATCCAATGTCAGACATATCAGGAGTGTAAAGATCATGACTTATCTTAATCCAACTGTTATTTATTATTGTTTGCTTAATCCTCTACTAGGGTCATGCTGGGGTTCCCCATGGCCATCCAGTGTAGAACGTTTCAGACGCTGGGCAGATACACCCAGGACAGAGTGCCAATCTATCATTGGATACACTCACTCACACTCACTTACACAAACACACCATATGGGGCTATTTAAAGCATTTGATTTACCTTGAATCCATCTTTTTAGACTGTGGGAGGAAACTGGAGAACCCGGAGAAATCCTCAGTGCTGACAGGCCAACGACTAAGCCACCGTACGGCTCATAATCCAACATGTTTTAGGCAGTGAGTCATGATTCCTTAACATTTGCCTTAGTACAGTTTGGTTTATTCATTTATTCATTATCTTCAGCTTAATCCTATACTAGGGTCATGGGCTGGTTCTCCATGCCCATCCAAGGGAGAACGTTTTAGGCGCTGGGAAGATACACCCAGGACAGGGTGCCAACCTATCTCACGCCACACACAAACTACAGGGCAATTTAGAGCATTCAATTTACATGGAATCCATGTTTTTGGACTGTGGGAGGCTACTGGAGAACCCGAAGGAAACCCACACGGAAAGGGGGAGAACATGAAAACTCCACTAAGATTGGGATTTAAACCTGGTTCCCCACCGCTGAGAGATGTACATGCTAACCACTAAACCACCATGAAATTATATTCAATTTGTTGTATTGTCATAAGATTTGTTGCAATCTGGAAAGCAGATGGGTCATGCTGTCGCAGTGTAGAGGGAACATTTAGCAAAATGTTCTCAACAAAAAAAAGTTTAAGTAAACGTATGAGGCTCTCAGAATTAGACCTTTTTTAACGTTGGCATAATGTTATAGTTACAAACAATCACTAAAACATGACAGGGATATCATCTGTCTACCATCCTTATGTATTCTCCAAACATATTCCATCTCCACCCACTGCGAACGTTATCATGCTGTCCAATCTAAAGCACGGCAATCTCCCCGAATAGATTCATTAAATCCCAGCCTTGTATTGTTCACAGATGGATCATTGTGCATTTTCTGCCATGCACCCTATTCATCTGTTGCTAACGGCCACTGCTCCTCCGACATGCCAAGGTTCTTTGAGTCTTTACTCTGGTGTGAGCGAGTTTGTGGG
Organism: Corydoras maculifer; assembly: GCA_019802435.1. NCBI lineage: Eukaryota > Metazoa > Chordata > Actinopteri > Siluriformes > Callichthyidae > Corydoras > Corydoras maculifer. The sequence continues at coordinate 160,123 of JAFMOD010000237.1, forward strand.
AGGCGGTACACAACCGAGGCTGCCACAGTTGGAGTCAAATCGAAAGTAACTAATCATGTGGAAAAATGTTGAAACAGGTGTGAAAAACACACAAACATTTGCAAGCGTATTTTTAAGGTCATCTGGAGCACCCACCGGGAGGTTCTTCATGTCCTGCCTGTGATTCAGTTTAGGAACCTAGACTTTTAGCGTTTCTCGACGGCCGTGTGCCGGAGTGAATCGGAAGCGTGATATGCGTGATCTGTTGATTTCTTCGCTGTGCTCTTATTTTCCCTCCAGGCTGTTTAAGCACGAGATGTTTGTGTTTCATCACCTTTCATGGAATTGGATTCGGAAAACTTGTAATTCCACTTGGATTCGGAGTTAATCAAACCTGAGCTCCGAGTTCCTTCCAGGAACTGATTGTGGAAATAATGTCTTGCTTTTACCCCAGCCGTCCTGTGGGTAGCTCCTCAGGGAATGGGCTTGCACTTTTCTATTTTCCTCTCTCTCAATTCAGACTGAAACGAGTTTAAATCTCTGAAGCACCTTACAATAAATAGGATTAGAAACTATTCAAGCAGCCAGACCAGGGTTGTGGAGTATAATGTTACATGTAGGGCATTCCTGAGGTGATTGGTGCCTTTTCGTTGTGTCTTAAATAAACAACCTAAATGTTTTAGTAACAGGGTTTTTTATTAAGCAGTGTTGCTCGTATTGTTGAATACTCCCTGTGTGGTATTTGCTTGTTCTCTCATGTACTTACAAACTCTGGTTTCCTTTAGTAATTTCATGGGAAAGAGATGTAAGAATGCAGGAATATACGAATAGATCATTTTCATTCATTCCATTTATTATCTTCCACTCAATCCTCTGTCCATCCAGGGGAAAACGCTTCGGGCGCTGGGCAGATACACCCAGGACAGGGCACCAATCTATCCACGGGCACACTCATTCACACAGGCACACACAAACACACTCTATGGGGTAATTTTGAGCATTTATTCATTTCTTATCTTCCACTTAATTCTCTACTAGAGTTGTAGGGAAATTCCCTATGCCCATCCAGAGGGGTAATGCTTCGGCGCTGGGCAGATACACCCAAGACAGAGCACCAATCTATCACTGGGCACACTCACTCACACAGACACACACAATATGGGGCAATTTTGAGCATTCATTCATTTATTATCTTCCACTTAATCCTCTACTAAAGTTGTAGGGCAGTTCCCCATGCCCATCCAGGGGAGAACGTTTGAGGCACTGGGCAGATACACCCAGGACAGGGTGCCAATCTATCACTGGGCACACTTATTCACACAGACAGACAGACACACACACACACACACACACAAACACACTCTATATGGGGCAATTTAGAGCATTCATTTATTTATTATCTACCACTTAATCCTATTTATTGGGGGGTGGTTACCCTTGCCAATCCAGGGGAAAATGTACATCCAGGACAGGGCGCCAATCTCACTCACTCACACAGACATTACATTTACATTTAGTCATTAAGCAAACACTTTTATTCAAAGTGACTTACAAATGAGAAAACACAAGTCAGTAGTTTAAGGTAAAACCAGATGCACTGTAGTGTAATCAAACCTGATCTTTATCACTCTGACACATAGACCATATTGGGCAGTCAGCGCAGTATAGCGCAGTCAGTTTTCTCATTTTGTCAGGTAAATCCGAGAAACTAAATTGTTCCTAGGTGTGAATGTTTGTCTGCCATGTGATGTTCCAGCAGCCTGTCAATATTGTCCTGCAATCCTTTGCCCTGCGAGAATGGGTATAAACTCCATACCCTCTGTGAGTCGACTTTGCTGATAAATGAATGTCCTAAACCTGTTTACAAATGTTTTTTATGGTATAGTACATTATAATGGGTTCAAGCCTGAGTTTACATGTAGATAGATACAGCAAATTTGTCTTTGGCCATTCTGATCAGTAAACATACTCAGGTCTCACCAAAAGTGTATGTGTGTGTGTGTGTGTGTGTGTGTGTGTGTTTGAGAGAGAGAAAGAGAGAGAGAGAGAGCATTTGCGAGCACGTACATGTGTGGGTGAAGTAACTCCTCCCTCACTCCTCAACCCCCTCACTTGTCAGGTGTTTATTCGGAAGATGCAGCAGAAAATTTCTACGGCTTTGCAACACTGACAGCAAGCAGTACATCCCTGAGTGTATGCACAATTGTGTGTGTGTGTGTGTGTGTGTGTGTGTGTACAATAGTTCCAATACAGTGCACTAATGCTAAATGCTACGAAAAATGTATGTAGAAAAATGCTACACCCCCACAGACACGGAGAGAACGTGGAAACTCCACCCAGACTGGGACTAGGGTTGCGGTGGACTACTAGTAGAGGACTATATATATATATATATATATATATATATATATATATATATATATATATATATATATATATATATATATATATCCATCCATTATCTTCCGCTTTATCCTCTACTAGGGACGCAAGTTGGTTCTGCATGCCCTTCCAAGGGAGAAGGTTTCTGGCGCTGGGCAGCTACATGCAGGACAGGATGCCAATCTCACTTGCTTACACAAACACACACTATATGGGGCAATTTAGAGCATTTACCTTCAATCCATGTTTTTGGACTGTGGGATGAAACCGGAGTACTATGAGGAAACCCACACAGACACGGGGAGAACACGTAAAAACTCCACCCAGAGTGAGATTCGAACCTGGAACCTGGAGGCAAACGTGATAACCACTAATCCACCGTATTCAATTTTTCCTTGACTCCATGTTTTTGGTCTGTGAGAGGAAACCCATGCAGACATGGGGAGAACATGGAAACTCCACCCAGATTGGGATTCGCTGAGAGGCAGACGTGCTAATAACTAAACCACCGTGCCGCCCTGAGTAGATCATTTGATTTGATTGTTTACTAGAGAGACAGATCCTTTTATATAATAGTTCCTTCTGAACTGCAGTCTAATCCATGTGCAGCTCCCACCAGTGTAATGACTTTTTAATGGCTAAACATTTCTCAAACCCTCATTATTTATGTATTTATTTTCTAAAATAAGAATTACAACCTTTCCTCTAAATGTCAGTGAGCTGTCAGTGAGATGACAAAAGTCATCAATAATGATTCCCAAATCAACATTTAATCAACTGAAATCAACACAAACGTTAAGATAACACGCAGTGTTTCCTTTGAAAGCCTCAGCTCTATTTTTCTTACATGAAATCTGGGAGGGCATTTGGGTCTCAGGGTGCTTGGTATTTGGGTGGCTTGAACTCTAGCAAGGATGAGGTTTTGGTAACACCGGGGGAAAGTGCTGCATTGAGCTGAGAAATATGACACACCGCTACAGATTCACATGGGAACATTTCCCTGTGAACCTCGCAGGCCGAGAGAGAGAAAAGGCCTCGGATCAACTGTACCTTACCGTGCTCTCTTCTTCCCATCAGGCTTCTTTGTTGTCGCTTTGTATCAAAATAATAATGAAGGTGATGATAATATCTCACGGTTTTAAGAGATGAAAGGTTTAAGAAGACCAGGCGTTTCATCATTTATCTTTTTAATACCTGTACGCACAGTTTAAAAGTTGTGTAGGATTTAGGGCCAACAGTCTAATTTCCCTAAATTGTTTTAGTTAATGCTCGCTTATTTAAAGCCATATAAAATGAGGCAAGTGCTTCGGGTCTGAATAGCCCTGCTGTGTCAAAGGCTTCGGGTTTCAAACTTGCATGCTTTCTTTAATACCTGACCCAGACAAAGCTCCCGGTGTTGCTTTACATTATAAATGGTCATATGAGAGAACTTAGCCATAAACTCATTCCATATATTTGTGTTTACCAGAAATGCTGAATACCAAGAACAAGCAGAGGGAACTGCGGGTGGCGGGTGATAGCTTAATAGGGTTGTTCTGTTTATCACAGTTTTATTATATTGGGTATAAACATGAACCTAAGTCCAATATATACAGTATACAGAGAAAACACCAGAAAGCTGACAGCAAATCCAAGAAATTAAAAAAAAGCTGAGAATGAGTTAGAATCTTAGTTTTTCGAACTGTATTAATTCGATTGATTGAATGTGGGAAGACCACAGGCCTGTGTGTTGCAGCATGTGTGCAGTTCACCATGGCGACCAAACTGGCCAATCGCTACACTGGGAGGAAAAAAGCTGGATTGCTGCTGCAACAGCGACTTTTACTGTCTTTTTAGGGAAATGGCACAATGCGATTCCTTTTGGCTGAAACTCAAAAGTTCTTTTATAACCAAAGAAGAAGTGGGTTCTGTGCAGTGGGGGTGGCGAGAGGGCTGTGGTAGAGTGGAGGGGTGGGTACGGTAAAGCAAGTTTTTATGTCACCAAGAGCACTGTACTACAATCAAAGGTTTTTTGAAAAAAAGTTATGGGTCTTTCAACCATAATACGGGTGGCATGGTGGCATGGTAGTCTAAGATGGGTAGTGTATAGAAAAAAAAATAATATATATATATATAGAGCACGTTCACCTCTCAGCATTCCCGGTTCGAATCCCAATCTGGGGAACCTTTTTTCCAGGTTCTCCAGTTTCCAAAAACATGGATTAAGGTCAATTGAATTCTCCTAATTGCCCCATATAGCGTGTGTTTGTGACTGTGTGCCCAATGATAGATTGGCACCCTGTCCTGGGTGTATCTGCCCAGTGCCTGAAACGTTCTCCCCTGGATGGGCATTGAGAACCCCACCACGACCCTACTAGAGGATAAAGCGGGAGATAATAAATAAATTAATGAATATAGATAAATAGATAGATAGATATGGAACATGGAAACTCCATCCAGATTGGAATTCGAACCTGGAATCCCTAGTGCTGAGAGACGAACCACTGAGAGACAAACCAATGAGAGACGAACCACTGAGAAACGAACCACTGTGCCGCCATAGATAGATATTTAATATATATATTTGCATATACTTTAATGCAGCTGCACCGAACTCACTCAATTTACCAATTGTGGGTAAGAACGAAAGAACCTTTTCTTTATTACTTTTTTTCCCTTTAATAATAACAATATGTTTTAACTTATACAGAGCTTTTGAACTGCTCTAGGTCACTGTACAAATATGCACGCAGGTCACCAAACCCAGCCAACTCTAAAACACAAGTATATCATGGAGAAAACAAAGCAGAGGGAGGGTGTTTAGGAAATCATGTAACAATAAAAGAATGAAGTAATATTTTTACAGGAAAGAAGGTAAAACAAAAAGGGGGCTATAAATCAACAAGTTAACATCAATAATATGCACACTATAAGAAAATCTAATCTGCTAAAAGATCTGATTGGTATTTGAAGTGGTGTATTTTTTTTGATCCTGAAGTCTAGACATGTTTCCATTTCCTCTTCTGTGATTATATTAGACAGCAAGTCAACAAACAAGACGCGCACCAATAAGTACTGCTTAATGAAAAGTTCTGTAGTAATTCTGCAATATTTCAATCAAAAATTCCTTCATCATGCAAAATCCCCTCTGTGCTGCTTTCAGCTTTTATTAATTCCTTCATTATCTTCTGCTTAATCCTCTACTAGGTTCGTCGGTGGGGGTCCCTATGTCTATTTGGGACAGAACATTTTGGGCGCTGGGAAGATACACCCTGGACAGGGCGCCAATCTATCACTAAGCACACTCACTCTATATGGAGCAATTTAGAGCATTCAATTGACCTGGAATCCATGTTTTTGGACTGTGGGGTAAACAGGAGAACCCAGACGAAACCCACGTGGACATGGGGAGAACATGGAAACTTAACCCAGTTTGGGATTCAAACCAGTAAACCCTAGTACTGAGAGGCGAACTAGCTAACCACTGAGCCACCGCACGCCCTCTCTCTAACATTTACGCATGGTGTCGTAGTGGTTAACATGTTCGCCCCTCAGCGTTGAGGATTCAGGTTGGAATCCTGATCTGGGTGGAGTTTCCATGTATTCTCTGCTTTCCTTCCACAGTCTAAATACATGGATTCAAGGTGAATTGGTTGCTCAAAATCGCCCCCTATTTGTGTGAGGGATTTTGTGCCCAGCATTGGATTGACGCCCTGTACTGAGCTTATCTGTACATCTGCGCCTGAAACATTCTCCCCTGGATGGGCATGGAGAACCTGTCTGCGACCCTAGAGAATTAAGTTGAAGATGATTAGATGATCTGTATTATTGTCTCCATATACAGTGGCTGGCAATTGTGATATTAGGTTTTGGTCATGTCATATAGCTCAGTGGTTAGGGTGTTGGGCTATCAATCTGAAGGTTGTGGGTTCAAATCCTAGGTCCACTGAAGTTACCAATGTGGGTCCTTGAGCAAGAACCTTAACCCTCGTTGCTCCAGGGGTGTTGTTATTAACCCTGTGCTCACCTTGTAAGTCACTTTGAATAAAAGCATCTGCTAAATGACCAAATGTAATGTAACATGCAGCCTTTCAGCCAATCACCTCAATGTTGATTTAAAGAGAAATGCTGTTTGCAACATTTTACTTTTCACTGCAAAATATGACTACAGCGTTTAAACGTGCAGCTCGGGTCCCAGTGTATTATTCAAAACCCTAATAAAAATAAGGCTTACCATTCTTAGATGCAGCATATGATTTAAAATAGGTTTTAGTGAAGGTGGTTTAATGTGCTGGTAAACAACTTTTCTATTTTTTGCAATTGTATTCTTTCCATAATATCACAAGCTCGTGATAATATTAAGTAAGATAGATCAGAGACAATAGCAGGTACTAACAGGATCACAGAACATTTCCACGAGATTCTACCACACATATATTCAGTGCTAACTGGCCGTCTTTGCCACACAGAGCCTTGGAGCTAGAGAGAAAGAAAATCAAGATTTGTGATCTACAGTGGATTTTTTTTTGGGGTGTGTCAGCATTCGACTGCACTGTTTCTTATGAGTTGAGAGAGTACTCAACGAGAAATCCTCCCCGACTTGTGCTTTAATATTTCTAAAGCAAAAGCATCCTCAGCAAATCCCATAGATAAAATTAGCATGTTGTAAATGAACCATGTATGTGAAAGGTAAGGGGGGGTGTTTAGTTAAAGGTAAAACGAGGCGGATACTGTACTTTGTTCCACCTCCCACAGCTGCTTAGTCACGAGGATCATTGACTGTTCTTTCTCAAGATCCTCCCCCTGAATGAATCTGGTATTTATATACTATGGAAAATCTAGACAGGTGCTCAGTTCAAGGAGTGGAACTACTGCCAAGGATCATGACCAACCAAATCCAACAGCTAGACATGGTAATACCATCCATGGAGAACTCAGTTCAGCAGCAAGAGTCAGTGGTACCATTCATGGACAATGTGGATCAAAAGGCGGAGGCAGTGGTACCATCCATCAAGCACTCTGTTCTACAGCATGAGGCAGTGGAACTATCCTTGAACCACTCAGTTCAGCCAGATGCGTTGGTGGTAACATCCAGAGGCAATTTAGGTCAACAGCAAGAGGTAGGGGGAGCAGCTACTGACCACAGTGTTCTTCAGCATGGGGTAGCGACACTATCCATGGACACTTTTGTACTTCAGCAAGAGTCAGTGGCACCATTAATGGACAGTTTAGTTCAACAACAAGATGCTGTGGCACCGCCCATGGATTATTCTGTTCATCAGCTAGAAGGAGGAGAATTAATTGTGGACAATTTTAATAGCATACAGGTGAGTGTATGTTCTGTATATTTGTATAAGTTTACGCAGGTGGTATTCTGGAGTGGAAAACTACTCAGAATTTTTCTACAAATTTTTTTGTTTCCTCTCTAGTTACTTTATGCACTTCTTCAACACGAGACAGTATTGGGGTATTCTCCACAGTATTCTTTTTTTTTTGAATCCCTGTTTTCGTGGGTTTTGCCCAAATGATGTAAAAATAAACAACTAAATGCTTGAAATTGTTTAAATTGTGGATATTAATCAACTTTTCCATCCATCCATTCCATCCATTATCTTCCGCTTTATCCTCTACGATGGTCGATGGAACGATGCCCAATCAGGGGTGAACGGTTCGGGCACTAGACAGACACATACAGGACAGGGCGCAATCTATCACTGGACACACTCACTCACACAAACACACTCTATATGGGGCAATTTGAAGAATTCAATTGACCTTGATGCATGTTTTTGGACTGTGGGAGGAAACCATGCGAACGTGCTAAACACTAAGACAACGTGCCGCCCAATCAACTTTTCCATGATATTCAAATTTTTTTGGAAAGGGTCTGTATATGTACAATTTTTCGTTAAAGTCCTTTATGGTTCCAGAGCGTTACACCACTTTGTACAACTTTATAATTCCATGCAACACTCTGGAACCTGAGAAATCAGATTAACTCTTTTTGTCATCATTCTGGTGTGTGTTGTGACAACTTTGCACCGTATATCCTTCAGTTTTAAGTCAAAACATTCCTCTAGTTTATGTAATTATTTTTAGACGTCGTGTCTCGAACTATTTAACATATTTCCACCGATTTATTTATACCACCATGAAGTCCAGTTTAAGTTTGTTCTCATGTCTAATGTACACATCTTAAAGTTCCCAGTCTGAGTCAGACGAGTTTGTATTCACAGCCTGACGTGCATATTTCTTTGAAATGAAACTCCTATTCCCCTTTCAGAGTGCACTGAGCAAAATGTGTTTATAGTAGAGATTGTGTGTTTTTAGATTAGATTTAAATGACTGGAGCTGGAAAACTCCACTCGTTTTTATCAGCTTTTTACTTTAATGTAAAAACCGTCCTATCAAAAACAAACTGTGTACATGTGTTAGTCAGAAGTTAATATGTACTAATGACGTTATGACCATCAGAAAGGCCATTCATAAAACTTGAGCTGTTGACTTAGCGCAATCACGTTTAGGTCATTTAAATATATATTATACCTCATCTCGAACATTCATTCATTATCTACCGCTTAATCCTCCACTAAGGTCATGGGGGAGAGAAAATTTTCTCGAAATGTGGACTGTGGGAGGAAACCAGAGGAAACCTATGCAGACACTGTGAGAACATAGAAACTCCAACCAGATTGGGATTTAAACCGGGCTTCCCGGCCCCGAAAGGCCCTCATCATCCATCCATCCATCCATCCATCCATCCATTATCTTCCGCTTTATCCTCTACTAGGGTCATGGGGGGGAGGACGTTTCGGGCACTGGGCAGATACACCCAGGACAGGACGCCAATCTATCACTGGGCACACACTCACTCACACAAACACATTCTATATGGGGTCATTTGGAGAATTCAATTCACCTTGAGCCATGTTTTTTGAGTGGGAGGAAACCAGAGTACCCTGAGGAAACCCACACGGACACAGGGAGAACATGGAAACTCCACCCAGATTGGGATTCGAACCGGGAATCCAGCCCCGAGAGGCTAACGTCCTAACCACCAAGCCACCGTGCCTCCCTCATCGTTTAAATTTAATAATTTTGCAGATGCTTTTATCCAAAGCAACTTACAATTATCTCAACTAGGGCTGCCACTAACGACTTTTTTCCTTTGATTATCAAATATTTTATCGATTAGTCGACTTATTTAAACGATTAATTTCCTTCCAAAGAAAAAAAACTAATAATTCAAACACTGAAGTAACTTGCAAAGAAATTCACATTTCTATTAAATTCTTTATCCAACAGAAACCCTTATGGTGGCTTTGTCCTTTCTGTGTGCTTCCGTTTAAGGTGGTCATGCTATTATAGAGTTGCAGAGCGTATGAGTAATGTTTTTGCCTTCAGCCAATATAAAGTAACTGAATACTTTAAACGTTTTTGGTCTTTGAAAAATTTTGTGACGTCAGCTGCTGCCACCATTTCTTTTTTGAGAGGCGCTGACCAATGACTGGAGACTCTGACTTCATGCGCATTGAGGAAAGGCATTTCTTTGAATGATCGCATTTTAGGAATCAACGGGTAACATAAATAATTAATAACAAAACCAATGTGTCAATGCACTTGTGAAAAACTCTGTAATTTTACAAAAAGACACTTATACAGTATACATGCTTAATTTTTGTTTTGCTTCATCAGTTTTACTGGACTTTGTAGTTCTACAATTTCATACTGTGGTCCATCTGTTTGTGCACTACAGTACATACTGTGTAAGACTCCTTTACTTAATCCTCTAATGGTCAGGAACCCAATAGTAGCACCACAGAGCAGCTATTATTTGGTTGGTGCATTATTCCTATCCCTGCAGTGTCACTGAGGTGTTTAAATGAAACTACAGCAGCACTGCTGCACTAAACCCCCCCTTACCGCATCAGTGACACTACAGAACTGACAATAAACAATCCACCACCCAAATGATACCTGTTTTGGTTGTTTACTTAACGGCTGCTCGAGGGGGATGAGTCCTAAGCCTCTGAGTCATAACAACATAACGGTCATAACAACATAACAGGGAGTTTTTATCTTGCCACTGTTGTTTTAGATTGCTCCTTGGGGGTTTAAAGGCTCATAACCCTGTAAAGCTGTACTATTGTAAAAATCGCACTAAAAATAAATTACTTGAACTTGAACAGAAAACCAACAGGGGGTTCACAACAATAAAGACACAGATGGACTCCAGTCTGTAATTATAAAACTATGTCCATATATGGTAAGTGGGAAAACTGGACAATGGTGAAAGAAGGCCATGTTTACTTCACTGGTGTTGTATACGCAGATATAATAGCTTGCTTTGATTTGTTCAAATTATAAAATACACTCACTGAGCATCATATTAGAAAGCTTGTAAAAGAAGAATGTGCTTCTGCTGTTTATTCGTAGGATTTGAATGTGTTGTATTTCCACAAAGCTTTTCTGTTTAACACAATAGTACAGGGCAGGGGCGTTTTTAGGGTTTTGAAACATTAGAGGCCAAGATCCCTTATTCCTCTTTAAAAAGTGCCCATTCATGATTTTATTTATCCATCTTTCAAACTGTTGTTACATTCATTTTGTTTGATCATTTTTTAGTTATATTGGATAAAATTAAATAACATATGAACTATGTCTGTCAGCAGTGGATAGCACATTCAGTTCTAATAAATGATGGTTTTGGCTGAAAATGTTTGAATAAACGAACCTGAGCTTCGGCAAAAAAGAACAATCCGTTTTACGAGTCAGTCGCAGATGAGAGTTTTAACAAAATTTTGCTTTGAAATACCGTAATTTTGCGACAGTTTGCGGCATAGGAAAAATGTTTTTTTGAAAGCTGAGAAACTGCTCTTTACAGCCAACATACAGTTTACTCCCAATACTGGTGAAAAATTCGGTCTCCCTGGAAGCACAAACAGCTGATAGTGACTCCATCGTTCGGTCCCGCTGTTGGAGGAGATGCTGCAGACAAAGCTGGTCTCAATTGATTCGGGGCTACTGATAAAACATCCGGGGCTTTAGCCCCGAAAGCCCAGGTCTAACAACGCGCCTGGTACAGAGTAGTTCTCATTGCATATCATGGCCTTTCTGTCATATTGAACCAGTCTGGCATTTCCATTCACTGATTTTCTGATTACTGAATGTTAGATCATAATTGCACCCTTCTAAAAATATAGAGAACATGGAAACTCCACCCAGATTGGGATTCGAACCTGGATCCTCAGTGCTGAGAGGTGAACATGGTAACCATTAAGCCACCGTGCTTTGTTTGTTAATATTTTGTTCATTTTTAGCAGAATTTTAAATGTTCAAACAGTTATAAAAAGCTCACACCAAGTTTCACTTCCTTTGATTTATTTGCACATAATGTATTTAATGGAGTTACTGTCGGCTTGTCACACAGGTCATTCATTAACATAATTGCAGGGATCCAAACCTGAACCATAGGCTTTGGGATGGAAAGCCATTCTGATAAATCAGAGATCCTCCCCTTTACACCAGAGGGGAAGCTTGTTTTAGTAATACATTAGCCTGGTTTTAGTTCTGCATTTCGTAATTAAACTCCATGTTGATGAAATTTTAAGGTACTTAAATGTTCCATTGCAAGAGCTTGAATTGTCCATGAGTCAAATTTTATGGTTAATCATCATTCTGGTGTAGACTATTTATAATTTGTTCATTCATTCATCCATTATCTTCCACTTAATCCTCTACTAGGGTTGTGGGGAGGATGGGTGGTTCCCCATCCCGGGGAGAATGTTTCAGGCGCTGGGCAGATACACCCAGGACAGGGTGCCAATCTATCGCTGGGCCAATCTATCGCTCATGCACACACACACTATATATGGGGCAATATAGAGCATTTAATTTACCTTGAATTCATGTTTTTGGACTGTGGGAGGAAACCAGCGAATCCGGAAGAACTATTTATTTATTTTAGCCCACTATTTATAACTATACATATGCTATTAACAACTACTAAAACAATTGGCTCAAACAATTAATCTCTAACTTTTTTTAAATTCAAAACTTCCCGGTTTGAATCCCACTCCGCGTGTCCGCGTGGGTTTCCTCCGGGTTCTCCGGTTTCCTCCCACAGTCCAAAAACATGGATCAAGGTCAATTGAATTCTCCAAATTGCCCCATATTGTGTGTGTATGTGTGAGTGAGTGTGTGTCCAGTGATAGATTGGCGCTCTGTCCTGGTTGTGTCTGCCCAGCGCCTGAACTGTTCTCCCCTGGATGGGCATGAGGAACCACTCGTGACCCTAGTAGACCCTAGTGGAAGATAATGATGGATGGAATTTGCTTTGTCCCTTTGTCTACACTACCCTACATTCTAAAATTAAAAAAAATATTTTAAACATGAACTAATATTATTTTAAAACTTTGAGTTCCAGGGTTTATTAGATAGGGAAAAATATTAACAGCTTATACTTTCTGTAATCATAATCATAAAATCATAAAAGAATGTTATTTTTAAAATTATAATAAGCCTGAAGTGATAACTAGATACAGAACATCAAATTTGCATTTCTGTAATAAATAAATATTAAATAACTAACTGTGAAAGGTGTTAGTATTTGTCTGAGTAATAACTCTTGATAATGTTGTCAAGTTTGACTCTTTATTAATTCTTTTATTGTTTTTATACTTTAGCAGATTCAGTTCGCCAATCAAGAGGATAAGCAAGAGTTTAGCAAGTTTCCCACCAAGACAGGACGGCGCTCGCTATCTCGCTCCATCTCCCAGTCCTCCACGGACAGCTACAGCTCCGGTTTGAGAAATTCTTTAAAAAAAAAAAAGATTAAATAGGACAATAGATAATGCATTATATATATATATATATATATATATATATATGGGTGTGTATGTGTATTCATTCATTCATTCATTATCTCCCGCTTATCCTCTATCAGGGTCGCGGTGGAGCTCCCCATGCCCATCCAGGGGAGAACGTCCCGGGCGCTGGGCAGATAGACCCAGGACAGGGCGCCAATCCATCGCAGGGCACACACTCATTCACACAGACACACTCTAAATGGGGCAATTTTGAGAATTCAATTAACTTGATCCATGTTTTTGGAATGTGGGAGGAAACCGGAGAACCCGGAGGAAACCCACGCAGACACAGGAAGAACATGGAAACTCCACCCAGATGGGGATTCGAACCGGGAATCCCTAGCGCTGAGAGGCGAATGTGCTAACCACTAAGCCACCGTGCCGCCGTGTATGTGTATGTTTAGTGATATTTATAAAATAAAAGTAGCAAAGAAATTATATTTATGGCTCAAAACACAAAGAACACATAACATCACAGAAGTGTATGGCTTGGTGGCTTAGTGGTTAACATGTTCTCCTGACAGTTTCAATGTATTCTCTGTTTTCTCCCACAGTCTAAAAACATGGATTCAGTGTAAATGGAATGCTCTAAATTGCCCCATTTTGTGTGTGTGTCTGTCTAAGTGAGTATGCTAAGTGATTGTGTTCCCTGCATGGAGATTGGGAACCCCTCCCACACAGATGAAGTGGAAGATAATAAATAAATGAATGAACATCACAGAAGCCAAAATTAAAGAAAGAGATCTATTAAAACAAGCATAAATATCTCAGGGCACTTGTCCCTCCTATTTACAATGCATTAAGAGCAGATGAGGCCTTAAAGGGGACATAACCTCAGAATGCAAACATGAGGTCATTTAGCCAACGCTTTTATCCCAACTTGATGGTTGAGGTCAGAACACAGGGTTGATGCAGCATCCCTGGGGCAGTGAGGGTTAAGGGTTTTGCTTAAGGATATACATTGATAATGTCAGTAGATCAGATTCATCAAGGTTATAACTGCAACCACGAGGGCAGTTTTACAGAATGTGTATTGTGGTACTTAAATGAGAAGCTATAATATGGACCTGCTAAATTTCTGTTGGATGAATATGGGATGAGTTGCTAAGAGGAGAACGTTTTGAGTGCTGGGCAGGGCGCCATTCTATCACTGGGCATGCACTCACTCACACAAACACACTTTATATGGGGCAATTTAGAGCATTCAGTTTTCCTTGAATCTACGTTTTTGGACTGTGGGAGGAAACTGGAGAACGGAGAAAAAACCCACACAGACACGGGGAGAAGTCCACCCAGATTGGGATTTGAATCCGGATCCCCAGCTCTGAGAGGAGAACATGCTAACCACTAAGTCACCCTGCTTCAAGTTTAGACGTGCAGAAATTCATTTATTATCTTCTGCTTAATTCTCTAGATCGTGGGGGTGGGGGGGGGTGTAGGTTCCCATGGCCATTCAGGGAGAACATTTCGGGTGCTGGTCAGAATTGCCCCATATAGTGTGCGTGTCTGTGTCCAGCGATTGATTGGCACACTGTCCTGGGTGTATCTGCCCAGTACCCAAAACGTTCTCCCCGGATGGCCATGGGGAAAGCCCCACAACCCTAGTAAAGGATTAAGTGGAAGATAATGAATGAATAAACTGAATAAATTATAAGTAAACATAAAAGAGATGTTAAACCAAGTAATGTGTTTCACCATTGAGTTTCCTTTTCCTTTTAACTTTTTAAAACTCTGTAGCTGTAATTACAGTCTGAGATGTAATACTCTTAATTAAATTGGTATCTGTAGATAAGTTATTCTTCTAGGTATAAGGTTATGTACATTTTGCCAGTCAGCTTTACAAAAGTGTAAATATAATCTAAATACCCGAATGGCAACTATAAGATGTGTTGCCTTCATTGGCCAGTGTCAAACCACAAGGTTTCACAAGGTCTTTAAAGTATTTGTGTAACAGGATCTGCATGAATCAACATTTTTTTTTATCAACAGACACCGAGTGCACATCGACAAATGTTACCACTTACCTATAATACTGCACTTTTTTCAGACTACAGATGTTTCGTGCACCTGTTTCTTTTCGCTTACCTTATTAGCACTCTCATCTCATATTGCATTATTTATGCAAATATTTATTGCCACACTTTTTAGAGACAATAACTAAAATTACCCACTTTCTGTAACTCTTAGAAATTACACACTGCTACCTGAATTTTGGGCCTTTTTTATTCCCACCTGCTTCATTTGTCTTTTAATTAATTTTTGCTTCTCCCAACTGCTGTGGTGGGCGGCATGGTGGCTTAGTGGTTAGCACATTCTCCTCTCAGCGCTGGGGATCCGGGTTTAATTCCAATTTGGGTGGAGTTTCCATGTTCTCCCCGTGTCCACGTGGGTGTCCTCCAGGTTCTCTGGTTTCCTCCGTTCAAAGCATGGATTTAAGGTAAATTGGCTGCTTTAAATTGCCCCATATAGAGTTTGTTTGTGCGCGAGTGAATGTGTCCAGTAATAGATTGGCGCCCTGTCCTGGGTGTATCTGGAGGTTGAAGTGAAAGCTAATGAATGCATGAAATACTGTAATGAGCATCAAGTGTTTGTGGAAGAAATATGTTTTGAGATGTTTCTTAAAAACGCTAAGTGAGTTGGGAAGATGGTTGTACCATTTAGCGGTAGTATATGACACGGAGTGAGAATTGGCACCATGGTGAGGTGGAAGCACCAGGCGACATTCATCACTTGAGTGAAGTGAACGAGTCGGAGTGGATTTTGGAAAGATAGAGTGAAAGTAAGAGGGGGCAGATCCAGAGATTGTCCTGTAGAACAGAGTCAGTGAATTGTACTGAATGCAGCAGCTACAGGGAGCCAATGGAGAGAGAGAAAGAGGGGAGTAATGGAGTCACATGTGTTCACTTGGGTGGTTGAACACAAGTCGGGCTGCAGAGTTTAAAATCAAATGTAGAGGTCTAATTGAACAAGATGGGAAACCGCAAACAATGCATTGCAATTGGTCAACTTTTCTATATTTCATTGCAGCCCTTATTACTGCCACACATAAAAATTAAAGAAGCATCATATAATTTAAATTCAGTTTATTTAAATTTTTTTTTAATAGTTACCCATAATTTTGTGCATTTCTTTCATCATCAAGACTTTGTGGAATATATTGCATATATATGTATATGTACAGTATATATGCATGTATGTGTATATATATATATATATATATATATATATATATATATATATATATATATATATATATATATTCTAACTACATTTTATTGGCCACTCTGAACAATGACAATAAAGTTGAATCTAATCTAAAATAAAATCAGATTTGATGTATGCTTGCTCGTTTTTGTGTCGTTTGTAATTGTAATAATGCCACATGTTCCACTGGAAAAAAGCGCAGGAATGCCAATATTTTTGTCCACGACCAATTTGTGGTATAGGTATAGTTTGTTCTTTTATTAAAACACTTTTAATGAATCAGGCTTGTTTAACCCTCTTTTCTTGCTCTGATCCCACAGCTGCCTCATACACAGACAGTTCAGACGATGAGACATCTCCTCGAGAAAAGACTCAGCTCAACTCCAAAGGCAGTAGCGACTTCTGTGTCAAGAACATAAAGCAGGCTGAGTTTGGCCGGCGGGAAATTGAGATCGCAGAGCAGGGTAAGGAAATGACCCAAATGTGCGACCGAAAGAAAAAAACTGTTTGATCACAATGTTCCTGAGATACAGATAATGTTACCTAAGGAGGATTTTTTAGTATGAAGACCAAAGGAGGATTTTAATTGTTGTTCTCTCATTTCATAAACATGGAAGTAGTCCATGAAGTCCATGAAGTATAAAATATCATGCAGAGGTTATGTTACAGGACAAGACAGGACAGGACAGAAATATTTTTTAATACCCTGAGCAATCGCAGTACACACAGGATTAGTTTACATTGGAATGGAAACAATAAAAAATAGTCTATAAATAGAATAAACATCATGACATCATCTTATTAATGTAATTACAAATTTAGTTTTGGAGAAGCTACACATGGCTCTAGTTGAAATTATGTCTATGACTGACATTAGCAAAGATGTGTTTATTTTAATATGGTGTATTAAAGCAATAAGGTATGAGGTAAATCAGTTAACAAACACGATGAACAGCGGTGTACAGTTATACCCATTTCTTGTGATTTATTCACAATAATGCATGCCTTATTGCTTTTATAAAATGGTTACAAATACACTATATAACAGCTCAAAGCGGATTTAATAAAGACTACATATACTAATAACAGAAAATGAATGTAAACATTACTATAAAACGTGTAGATTCGGTCTTTAAATCTGATTGGCTGAGCTATTTGTCCATCCGTGACATTATTAATAATAACACACACCTCTGAGAGCTTCACATTCGCATCAGTGCATGATATACAGTACATTTTTTTAAATCATGTACCGTTATTGGAAATACAAATTAATATATAAACGGCAAACCAATTATCCATAAGCACAAAACCTGTTGCAGCTAAAGTTTAGTGAATTAGAATTGTGTTTATATCTACACGTCAAGTACGGGCGGCGCCGTCCGTCCAACGGCGGTGCTGCGCGGTGTGGTGTGGTGAAATGAAGCGAGCCAGGCGTCCAGGTAAGCAAACAAAGAGGAAGTTTAATGCTAGAATCAGCGGGAATGACGCTGAAGGCACGGCGGAATGTGCCTGAAGCAAACACTTACAAAACTAACACCGAACGTGACATATACATACAAACACGTACATATACAATGCTGGCCTGCTGACTCTGGGAGCATGCGCACTTAAAGTGTAGTCAGCAGGCCACATGTGATCAGGTGGAACCCAATCCCAGCTCAAGGGGATGAGCCCCACCTATGGGAACCCTAAACGGCCAAAACCGAGAATAAGAAAACAGGGGGGAGTGGCCTAGCACTCCCAACCTGACACTACCACACCTCTGTTTCATGCTTTATTCACAATAATGCATGCCTTCTCGTCACTTATTGCTTTAATAAAACACACTAACATGCTTTATAAAAACAAGGTTTAATTCATAAATGAAAATGGTGGCCAAATTATAGAACACATCAGGAAAGTGTTCATCAGGAAAATGCTTGCTGTTTATATTAATCCGTATTTATGTTATTAGTATGTGACTTAAAATAATGTATTGTATATCACGCATACGATACAATCGGAACGTGAAGCTGTCATGCTTGTATTATTGTATATATTGTAAAGCTGTGTGCATTATTGTCAATAATGTCACGGCTGGACAAATTGCTCAGCCAATCAGATTTAAGGACCAGAACTACCTGTTTTCATTTCATTTCATTTCATCATTTATTGGACGCTTTTATCCAAAGCGACTTACAGGGTGAGCACAGAGTTAATCACAACATCCCTGGAGCAATGAGGGTTTAAGGGTCTTGTTCAAGGACCCACATTGTAACTTCAGTAGACCTGGGATTTGAACCCCCAACCTTCAAATTGACAGCCCAATGCCCTAAACACTGAGCTACCGCTTCCCCAGCCGTTTTATAATGATGTTTGCATACACATGCTGTTATTAGTGTAATTAGTCTTTATTTATCCTAATCTTGAAAGTAAGTTGGCGCTTCATTACAGCCATGAAGAGCTCATAATTCTTATTCATAATTAAGAATGTACAATTACAGCATCAAGGTTTTATTTTGCAACCTTGATTGTCAGGTGTCATACTACTGGCTATATAATGTATTTCGAACAACCTATCATTTAGACCGTGACTTTATTACAGGAAATGTAAACCGATCCACTTGCTCAACATTAAACCTGCTTGCCATTTTCATTTCCTTTAGACATGTCTGCTCTGATCTCTTTGAGGAAGCGAGCCCAGGGGGAGAAGCCCCTTGCTGGTGCTAAAGTGGTTGGCTGCACTCACATCACTGCACAGACAGCAGTAGGTTTTATGTGCTTTGATTTAAAACACACCCCCTTTAAATACATTTTTCTAGCTTTTCCACAATTTTGTTCTAACACATTGTGTTTATTGACCCGAAGCATATTTGTACCTAATTCACATCTTTACTCTTCTTTTGTTTAATGAGGTTCTGATTGAGACGTTGGTGGCTCTTGGTGCTCAGTGTCGTTGGGCTGCATGTAACATCTACTCTACTCAGAATGAGGTGGCTGCTGCTTTGGCTGAGATTGGTAATGGCAACCTTAATAAAATTCAATTTACAAAACCGACATACTGTTAAAATTGAGAATCAGTAAACTAAACTGTTGTGTTCTCATCTCACATTTTAATTATGTTTGACTGTCTCTGAATTGAATTCTTTAATCTACTTTAATCCCATTTGAGAGCTGCTCTAGAGTACACATTGTATTTAATGTTATGTTCTCCAATTCATACCTGCATTATTTTCCGCTTTTTCTTATATTGTGGTCATGGTGGGTTCCCTATGCCCATCCAGGGGAGAACGTTTCAGGCGCTGGGCAGATACACCCAGGACAGGGCGCCAATCTATCACTGGGCAGACTCACTCACACAGACACACACTATATAGGGCAATTCAGAGCATTACATTTATCTCAAATTCAGGTTTTTGGACTGTGGGAGGAAACTGGAGAACGCAGAGGAAACCCACGCGAACACGAAGAGAACGTGAAAAACTCCCCAGCATTGAAAGTCAAACATGCTAACCACTAAGCCATTTAAATTTGGCTTTTGTTGTAATCAACTGTCACAAACTGTCTTTCAGCCAGTTATAATTACCTTGTTGGTTTGATAGGAGTGGCGGTTTTTGCCTGGAAGGGGGAGTCTGAGGATGATTTTTGGTGGTGCATCGACCGCTGTGTCAACACAGAAAGCTGGCAGGCGAACATGGTATGAGGCCTCATTGCTGTCTCTCTATCTATCCTTCTCTCTCTTTCTTTCTCTCTCTCTCTCTCTCTTTCTCTCTCTCTCTCTCTCTCTGTGAGTGTGTAAGTGTGTGTAAGTGTGTGTAAGTGTGTGTAAGTGTGTGTGAGTGTGTGTGAGTGTGTGTGAGTGTGTGTGAGTGTGTGTAAGTGTGTGTGAGTATGTGTGTGTGTGTGTGCATGTACATACAGCTAAATATAACACTGTGGAGGCCAAAACCTCTTACACACTTTTTACTGTGGAGTCATCATGTTATGTGGGGGCTGCAAGTTTTAGTTTTAAATGCAATAATGTTGTTTTGTTATAGTTTTGCTAGAGGTATGTTTAATGTTATGGTTGTAGTATTTATGGTAAGGCATGAAATAAATGGATGTCCATGTAAACTCCCCACAATGCATGAAAATAGACTGTGTGTGTGTTTAGGTTTGTAATCAAATACTATATTGTCTAAATAGTAAAATTATTTATATGTAGATGTGAACATTATACAGTTAGGTCTGACATGATACTAAACCCAGGCTACAAATGTCATATTTAAATTGACACATTAAATCAGGATGCTGCTGAGTGTCACAGTAATTCTGGATAAGTGTTGTGAGAAACACACATAAACCAGGCTGCAGGTAGCATCAACAGGCAAATTATTAACATATATGAAAGAAAGGCACAAACTGAAGAAAAGGACCTGTATTGTAGTTGCGGCTCTCTCACCGGGGAGGGAGTGGGGCATGCTTAAGTTACAAATCACAAATCATGTAATCAAAAACTGCCGAAAAGGCAAATGAGGAACTGCTCAGGATTAGCAAAATTGGCACCAAAAAAAAACAACCACAACACACTCAAAAGTAAACAAAACACCATCCAAGATGGTGGAAACCGCTGAAAATCTCAATGACCAAGATGATCACCGATGAGCCAAAACAGAAAAGGAGTTACTTAATCACATAAAATCCAGCAAGTTATGTTACTATGTAACATAACTTATGTTACTCATATAATGAGGCATCCAGACAAGAACATAGTAGGAAATATGATAACAGGACTTGTGGAGGGAGTCCGAAGATGTGAAGGACCAAGAATTATGTGGATTGATGACATAAAGACATGAACTGGTTTATGAGGTGCTGCCTACAAGCAACACCAAACAGAGGGCATTGGAAAAAACAGACTGATTCAGGCAGCTAACCATTGGAAACGCGATGACCACTCATGACATTACATTCATTCATTCATTATCTTCCTCTTAGTCCTTTAATAGGGTCATTGAGGGGTTCCCCATGCCCATTCAGGGGAGTACGCCCAGGACAGGGCACTAATCTATTGCTGGGCACACTTACTCACACAGACACCCACACAAACACACACTATATGGGGCAATTTAGAGCATTAAATTTACCTTTGAACCTGGATCCCCAGGGTGAACATGCTAACCACTTAACACACAGAGCCATCTGCAATGGACTTCGATTGGAAGTAATTAACGTACCTGATGTGGCTTCTGATGAGCTTGTGCAGGCTTTATAAGCTGTAACATCAGATGCTATGGAAAAAGAGCTCGACTATGAGCTGCAGGAACGCAAGGCCATGGCAAATCCACCAGCCAACATGTATTTTAAATGTTGTTTAAATACAGTGTTAATAAAGCCCATTCCTGAGCTTGTGAAATTCTGTCTATTCTTTGTGCGCCCTCGGTTACACTTGCATTCTGTTTCATTGTCCCAACATAATATTAAAAATGTTAACATACTAGTGCTAGTGTGTATGTAAAGAGGCGTTATCATTGGTGATGAGTATGAAACCACTTGGGCACATGTACATATACATAGCTCCTGGTTTGACAAAACAGTTTTTATTAACTGAACTCGAATCATTTTTAACAGATCTTGGATGATGGTGGTGACCTTACTCACTGGGTTTACAAAAAATATCCCAGTGTATTTAAGAAGATTCAAGGCATTGTGGAGGAGAGTGTCACTGGGGTTCACAGGTAAATGAATGCTTTTTGTAGTCTTAAATATAGTACTTGGGCATCGTTCCATTCTCTAGAATATAGTGGTGCTAAGGAGTTACAGATTTGGCAAAAGTGTGTTAAGTCAAGGGGGTTCTATCAAAGTGTTAACACTCGGGCGGCGCAGCGCGATGCGGTGTGGTGCAAGAAGCGAGCCAGGCGACCAGGTAAGCGAACAAAGGGGAGATTTATTGCTGGAATCAGCGGGAACAGAAACAGAAAAAACCCAAACAGCGAAACACCCGACGTAACACATATATGTTCATATACATACAATGCTGGCCTGCTGACTCAGGGCGCATGCGTAGTCAGCAGGCCACATGTGATCAGGTAGGACCCAATCCCAGCTCAAGGGGATGGGCCCTACCTACCGGAGCCCTAAACGGCAAAAAAACGAAACTAAAAAGACAGGGGGGAGTGGCCTAGCACTCCCAACCTGACACAAAGTGATCTTTTAAAGTTTGATCTCTATCATGTTTGTGGAAATCTATTATGGCAAAAACAACCGACATTTCTTAGGACTGTAAAAGAAAAGTTGTCAGGTTCGAAAAGCTTAAAAAAACATCTCTGAAAGGTTTGGACGAGTTTTCCCAAATATATCCGTATCATTCACCACTGATAAATGATGAAACAATCTTCCCAACTCTGTCCGTAAGGCGGAGTCACTTAGCATCTTTAAGAAACTTCTCAAAACACATCTCTTCTACAAACACCTGATATAAAAAAATTAAATAAAAAGCCAGATTGAATAATGATCAGGTTTAATTATACTACAGTGTAGCTGTTTATCATTTATTCGTTCAATATTTTCCACTTAATTCTCTATTAAATCCTTGGTCCCATGCCCATTCAGGGGAGAACGTTTTGACATAGACACACCCAGAACAGGGTACCAGTCCATTACTGGGCACACACTCACTCACTCACACACACACACACACACACTATTGGGGCAATTTAGAGCATGTGATTCACCTTGTAAATACATTAATACATTATTTTAAATCATGTGTCATGATCTAACGATGCCACGGCTTGGAAGGGCAGAGTCCAGACTTGATGGTGGTTCAAAAGTAGTGTTTAATTTCACCTGGTGAAATCTGAAATAAGCACAAGACATGACTGACCACCTACAAACAGAGGAAAAGGCTTTTAAACCTACAAAAGGGTGAGCATGTGACGAGACACCTGAATCTAAACAAAATGCCAAACACAGCTGCACCAGATTACACAAATAATATCACCAGGACCCAATAGGGGGGTAATATCACCAGTGGCCATCAGAGGTAGTGACATCATGTACCTTACATGTAAATACAGATTAATATAAACGAGTTGATTCCCGATGAGCACTAAGCCTGTTGCGGCTGTTGTTTAAATTGTGTTCTGTAATAATGTCATTTTTTTATTGTTTGAGAAACCGGTATCCTGTTACTCAGTAATCAATATTCCCTGGACTAGATTACGTGACAGAAGACCAGTTAGTTTATTAATGATCATTTTTACTACACAAATTTATGAATTATTCCTTGTTTTTTTGTTATGTGTTTTTGACCATTTTAATAAAAGCAATACGGCATTGAGGTTGTGCATTATTGTGAATAAATCATGGAAAATAGGTATAACTGTACTCTAATGACACCTCTTTCCAGTGATTTATTCACAATAATGCACTCTCTCTCGTACCTTATTGCTTTGATATTTCATATTAATCAGCAGTGGTAGAGCTAACAGGTTTTTTTTTTTTTTTTTTTTTTTTTTTTTTTTTTTTTTTCCCCCCCCCCCCCCCCCCCCCCCCCCCCCCCCCCCCCCCCCCCCCCCCCCCCCCCCCCCCCCCCCCCCCCCCCCCCCCCCCCCCCCCCCCCCCCCCCCCCGCTGCTCTGATGGTGCATCGCTGTCATTTGTGTTCGGTCAACTTTTAGGCTTAAAAGAACCACAGATGTGATGTTTGGAGGAAAGCAGGTGGTGGTTTGTGGTTATGGGGAGGTGAGTCAACATCCTCATGTGTTGAGAACTTCTCCATCAGAGAAGTTTTTTTTAAATAGCAGAAACATGAGTGTGGTTCTTTTGTATGGTTGGAGTTAACATAGTGTGTCTACATGTAGGTTGGCAAGGGCTGCTGCTCTGCTCTAAAAGCTCTGGGTGCCATTGTGTGTGTAACGGAGATCGATCCAATCTGCGCCCTTCAGGCCTGGTGAGGACAGCACATGTTAAACTGTCAGTAACATCCCACGCACAGGTCTCACTAGATAGTTGGGGTGTAATGGTACATTTATGGCTCGGTTTACACCGTTTGGTATATTTGAGAATGGTTGCAATATATGAGGGTTTCGTGTTTGTCTGTGTGTCTGGTAAAAAGTTTGCAAATGCTATTTCACCCACTTTCATTTTTCCGATTAAGCTGAAACGTTGCACAATTGTTCATCGTTGATGACAACACATGAATCAATTAAAATGCACCAATTAATTAACTAATTATTAGTAATTAATTAATTTTGTTTTCTATGGATAAATTGCCCATTTTCTTCTAAATATTATACTTCACAAGCAGAATTAATTTAAGATAAAGTCATTTAACACGATATAGGGGTGGTTTTTAAAGAAGAATTTTTAAATTGTTAATTGTTAAAATTTTGCTTGTTATTAGCTTTATTTATCGTACATGTGGATAATTATGCCAAATATGCATTAGCCCATTAGAAATGTTTCCAAAAACATACCTCACAACTGCTGCAGTATGCTATCCTTGAGCAAGACCCTTAACCCTCATTGCTCCAGGGATGCTGTATCAACCCACGTGGGTTTTCTCCGGGTTCTCTGATTTCCTCCCACAGTCCAAAAACATGGATCAAGGTCAATTGAATTCTCCAAATTGCCCCATATAGAGTGTGTTTGTGTGTGTGTGTGTGTGTTTATTACTAAGACAAATAGAATGAATACATCTGTAGTTTAGGGTAAATAATTGGAATTCATGTTCACAT
The DNA here is from genome assembly GCA_019802435.1 of Corydoras maculifer. Lineage (NCBI taxonomy): Eukaryota > Metazoa > Chordata > Actinopteri > Siluriformes > Callichthyidae > Corydoras > Corydoras maculifer. The sequence goes on from JAFMOD010000237.1 coordinate 185,236, forward strand.
ACCAAAGTAATCTGTTTTTTTTTTGTTGGAAGTTACAGTTGCTGTATCTATGACACAGCACTTGTCCGTCTATAACAGTAAACTAGGAACAGACAGTTTCCATTTTTCCTATTATCATAATCATTGACATAAAAGCAAACTAATAGCAGCTTTGCTTATCTACAGCATGGACGGCTTCAGAGTGGTCAAGCTGAATGAAGTTGTGCGCCAAATGGACATGGTGATCACCTGCACAGGTAACTCTGTCCTTATTTCAACTCGTATTTTTCCATGTCATTGTTTAAAGCTTGTTTTTTTGTGATTAGCAGCTCTGATTAGCACCTGAGGCTGTTGTTTTCCAACCTTTTAACAATGCTTGCTGACTGCAGTGCTTGTAGGAACTGTCTGGGGAAATCAGTGTTTGCACTCACAGAAGCTACGTGTGAAAGAGTGATAAAGTGTGACTGTTGTTCGTTTGGGTATTTACTTGAATGTTCCCTCTCATTCATTCATTATCTTCCACTTAATCCTCTAATACAGTTGCAGGGGGTTCCCCATACCCATCCAGGGTGAATGTTCCGGGGCGGACAGGGCGCCAATCTATCACTGGGTACACACACACACACACAGACACATACCCACACTATATGAGGCAATTTAGAGCATTTTGTTTACCTTGATTCCTTGTTTCTGAGCTGGGGGAGAAAACCGGAGAACTTGGAGGGAGCCCATGCGGACACATGGAGAACATGGAAACTCCACCCAGATTGGGATTTGAACCTGGATCTCCAACACTGAGAGGAGAACGTGCTAACCACTAAGCCACCACGCCACCCAGTCACAGAAAATTCACTGTGAATTTTGATACATTACTTAAAGTAGTTGAGTAAAGGTTCTTGCTGAAGTACTGTAAAGTAATGAATAATTTAATATGATTTAACGCTGCTACATTTCATTTATACATAATATTTAAATTTTATTTCACCACTTAGGGTAAACTGAGTCCGTGAAATAGAATTTCGTCTACATTTCATGTACCACATGTTACTTGAATGACAATAAAGTCTCCCCAAGTCCTTGAATGCAAGGCTTTTAATAAAAACACAGGCAAATGCCAAATAAGGGCAAAACATCGCAATCGAAAACTCTCATAAAAATGCTTGTACAATCCATTCCATTTATTATCTTCCGCTTTATCCTGTACTAGGGACTCAGCGGGGTTCCCCATTCCCATTCAGGGGAGAACGTCTGGGTGCTGGGCAGATACACCTAGGACAGGATGCCAATCCATCACTGAGCACACACTCACTCACGCATACACACTCTATATGAAGCAAATTGGAGAATTCACTTGACCTGTAAACTCCTCACTGCGCTCTTCTACCAAAACTACTTTTTCCTAATATTTAATAAAATAAAAACTCTATGTATAATCCATTGATTATCAAAATGAAAACAATTTGTTGCCATTTTGTGCACAGTTTTTTAAATTAAGATAAAACCAGCGTGGTGGCTTAGTGGTTAGCACGTTCTTCTCTCAGCACTAGGGATTCCCGGTTCGAATCCCCATCTGGGTGGAGTTTCCATGTTCTCCCCGTGTCTGCGTGGGTTTCTTCCGGGTTCTCCGGTTTCCTCCACGAGGTCCATAAACATGGATCAAAGTCAATTGAATTCTTCAAATTGCCCGCTATAGAGTGTGTCTGTGTGAGTGAGTGTCTGCCCAGCGATAGAGTGGCACCCTGTCCTGGGGTCCAAATATGGCAAAGTGGCCAAATATTGTGTATCTTTCAGAACCAGACAGGTGTACAGTTTTTAATGTAATCGTTTAGAGGTTTTCTAATAAGTATAAGGACATTGCAGGTGTCACACATCTGGATCTGGAGGTCATCCAAACATTTAAAGGTTTTACTTAAACACTACATATCAGTGGCTGTAGTGGAAATGTGAAATGCATGCCCTCATGTGTGGTTTTGCTGTAATGCACGCATTCAGAAGGAAAACCACAAGGTTTTATTACAAGTTGTAAATTATTAATTTTTTATTATAAGGTTTGACTTGTTTTGTCTTTTGTAGTTCAGTCGTTGATATGACGTCAAGCCAATAAGCATTTACATTTACATTTAGTCGTTTAGCAAATGCTTTTATCCAAAGTTACTTACAAATGAGAGAAAACACATCTGTATTTAAAGAAGAACCAGCTACACTGTATAATAATCAAACCTGATCAAAATCCTATCCTTTTTTAATTTTTTTTTTATATCAGGTGTTTTTCAAAGAGATGTCTTAAAAAAATCACTAACTTATTATTGCAGTCTCACTTATTATTCTGTGAGAAAATTGAATATACTATATTTGCGTGTTATCTGTTTTTTAGACACGCTATTTTACTTTAACACCTTACCAAAATATGCTCTTACATTTGGTAGTGTTTTCGTACTCAAACTGATGACGGTTAATTCAATCCCTACAGGGAACAAAAACGTGGTAACCCGAGAGCAGCTGGATCGCATGAAGAATGGCTGCATAGTGTGTAATATGGGCCACTCCAACACAGAGATTGATGTGGTTAGTTTTGATTCCTGATTCCACTCAGTTGTTTCCTGTTGTCTCTGTCCTGTTTTTCTGGTTATACATTGTGTAAGCTATCCAAGTTCAAGTAATTCATTCATATAGTGCTTTTTACAATAGTACATGGTCACAAAGCAGCTTTACAGTGTTGTAAGCCTTTGAATATTAATATTATATATGCTGTATATATATATATTAGCATAAACAGTGTAGAACTGTCATGTACAGATTGTATGGTGATCAGGTGTCCGTATTTCACAAATGGAGAAACTATTATTAGTCCGTTGAGGGCGTCCTGCAGGACTTCCTGTCCAATAAAAAAATCCAGGTTCCATACAGCAATCTGTAACCATGTGTGTACCACACTGATTTAAAATAACTTGCAGAATTCATTCATTTATTATCTCCCGCTTATCCTCTATTAGGGTCGCGGTGGGGTTCCCCATGCCCATCCAGGGGAGAACGTCTCATGCGCTGGGCAGATACCCCCAGGACAGGGCGCCAATCCATCGCTGGGCATACACTCACTCACTCACACAGACACACTCTATATGGGGCAATTTTGAGAATTCAATTAACTTGATCCATGTTTTTGGACTGTGGGAGGAAACCGGAGAACCCGGAGGAAACCCACGCAGACACGGGGAGAACATGGAAACTCCACCCAGATGGGGATTCGAACCGGGAATCCCTAGCGCTGAGAGGCGAACGTGCTAACCACTAAGCCACCGTGCCGCCCAACTTGCAGAATGCTTCTTGATTTAGAATAATATTGTAGTAGGGTGTGGGATGCTACTACTCATAATTTTACACATGAGGTTCTACTCGAGGACATTATAATAAATTATGTTTTAGTGGCTAAGCTATTGTGGGGGGATTACAAGCATCCACACACATTATGAAACCCATGTGCTTGTTGAGGTTTTAAATGTCTGGAATTTATTTATGTATATGTGTGTCATGGCTAATTCATAATTTATGTGTGTAGGCAAGTCTGAGGACCCCGGAGCTGACTTGGGAGAGGGTGCGTTCTCAGGTAGACCATGTCATCTGGCCCGATGGCAAACGAGTCATCTTGCTGGCAGAGGTGCTTTATTATTTTTGTCTTTTGAAAACATTCATATGTGTAATAGACTAGAGTTAGAATTTCTAATATGTAATTGTTTGGTAAAAATGGCTAGGCAATTAATATTTTCAAGGGGTCACATAAGAAACTTCACATAAGAACTGTTTGAAGGGGCCAAATCAATGCACACCATACATGCACTATAACTGCATTGCATTTTATTTACATAAAAGTGTATGCATTGGAAAACAGATCCAAACTCTGATGGAAACTAGAGTTCTAGTTTCTAGACTATTGAACTATTGAACTTCAATTTCAGAATAAAATGTAATTGCAGCTTGGCCATAGGAGACACATACATACTGTATGTATATCAAAGCAATACGGAGAACGGAGTGGAAGAAGAGTGGGTGTGGCTGGATAATAGGGTAACTCTCAATCGCACTGCAATTTTACACAGTCGGTCCAGTTGCAGTTGTTTATTTAAGTTATTTATTTATATAGCGCTTTTTACAACAGTACATTGTCACAAAGCAGCTTTACAGAATGAAAAGCCTTTAAACCCCCAAAGAGCAAGCCGAAGCGACAGTGGCAAGAAAAAACTCCCTTTTCTGTTGTTATTCAAGGAAGAAACCTTGGGAGGACCAAGACTCAGTGGGGGACTCATCCTCCTTGAGCGGCCAGGCAGCAACAACAATGTAGGACAGCCATGAGAGACATTTATCAAATGGAAAAACTAAAAACTGGAAAACTATATGTGAGTCCATTAAGGGGGTGTCCTGCAGGAGCGCCAGTCCAATGGATATTCAGGTTCCATCAGTGCTCGTCGGCAGAGCCATGGATGAAGATCTCCAGGAAGCCGGTCACACCTCAAAAGAAACCGACAAGGAAGGCAGTTAGAGCTAATAATAAAGCACGGCATTTAATTAATAACTAATTTATTGACACAGTGCAGCATGTGACTCCGGCATCACTGACTAGAGCAGCATAACTAAAAGAGGCAGATACTGCAGGCTCTACATAGATG
>JAFMOD010000237.1:197014-239952 GCA_019802435.1 Corydoras maculifer
ATATATATATATATATATATATATATATACATACATACATACACACACACACACACACACAAAACAAATGTGTATGTAAAAAAAATTTGTGACCATGATATAAATGGAATCCAAACACATTTAAGAAAGTAAATCCAACATTAAAGTGCTTCTAAATGTGTATCTTGTGTGGTTTTCAGATGAGTATGTTGCTAGTCTGCATCTGCCCAACTTCGACGCTCATCTCACAGAACTATCTGATGAACAGGCCAAATACATGGGCCTTAATAAGAATGGACCTTTTAAACCAAACTATTACAGGTAACAGCATTTTATTCAATATGAATAATTAAAAAACAAAAACCTACAAAATTATGGGAAAAAAAGTGAAGCTAGATGAAATGTAAGTTAGAACACTGCCATTACACTTTATATTGTGCTTATAATAATAATAATAATAAATATTATTATTAATAATAATAATAATAATAATAATAATAAATATTATTATTATTACTAGTAGTATTTCCATGTTTTATTTTTTATAACAAGTATTCTGATTCAGATTTATATATATGATATGAGATGTGAAGACCGAGGACAGCCTCATTTAAATAAATCAGCAATAATTTCATCACTGGGCAGTTACACCCGGCACAGGGCGCCAATCTATCGCTGGGCATACACTCACTCACACACACACCCACACGAACACACATTATATGGGGTAAATTTAGAACATTCAATCCATGTCTTTGGATTGTGTGGGAAGAAACCAGAAAACCTGAAGGAAACCCACGCGGACACGGGGAGAACAAGAAAACTCGAAACTGAATACTCAGCACTGAGAGGCAAACATGCTGACCACCAAGCCACCGTGCCGCTATTTTTGTTAAACTGAACCGTTATAAGTGAGTGAGTGAGTTAAAGGAAAAAAAATAAATAAATAAATAAAGATTTTGCCTTTAAATTAGGTTTTTACCAAAGTTCTCAACAAGGTCCCACATACACTCACCGCCCAAGAAGCAGTTATTAAAGAGAAACAACTAAATCCTTTGTTTTTGCTCAAAATGTGAAAATTTGTTTTCGTGGGATGTATTTTACTAAACAACCTTTGTTATGTCATATCTGTAATTCTATAATTTTACCACAAGTACTTTTTCTACTAAAATAACACTTCTACTCTTTGTTTATATTCACAGATATTAGTTTAAACCATGAAGACCTTTATCAGGTTTTGGCAAAACCACCATAATTCAAGCAAGCCAAGAGATTTGCTTTCTTTTTACTCTCTATTTTTAAGGAACAAAATGCTTGATTTGATGTGAATGTCCTTCATATTTATATCGTGACCAAACACTTGTTTGCTTGCTCGTCACATGTAAACTAGAGGATGAAGATTGCAAGCACTTCATTAGATGATATAATACTGTGTGGATTCATTCAGTTTAATCACATTATAAGGGGACAATATATCTATTTCGTGCCATGTTGAGGTAAAGGGAAGCTTTGAGGGGAAATGTTCATATTTTTCACCTGGTTGTCTGATTATATTCATGGAAAAAACAAACTAGAGTACTGAATAAACTGAATTATCATTCTTTTATTCTTGTGACCAAAACACTTTAGGCCTCATTAGGCATATTGCTTGTTGTGTGTAGACAAGTTTAGTTTAGTACATGTGTCTAAATTAGCCTGTCGATAAACGCACAATGTCTAGTTACTCTCAAGAATGTCTCTTTAAATCATTTCCCCCTTTGTTTTCATCACTACACGTGAGTTCATGAGAATGATTGAATGGAGGCCTACTGTGTTTGCTGTATATACCAACAACTGTAAAGTTAGTTAGTGACTCCCAGAGACCAGAGTGCTCCAAAAATCATATACAGGTGCTGGTTATAAATATAAGAATATCATGAAAAATTTTTTTTTAGGTTTATTTACAGTAATTCCATTCAAAAAGTGAAACGTGTATATTAATTAATTCATTTATTATCTTCCACCTAATCCTCTACTAGGGTCACAGAAGGGTTCCCAATGCCCAGTCAGAATGTTTCGGGCGCTCATTCACTCCCAAAAACACACACTATATGGGGTAATTTATAGCATTCAATTGACCTTAAATTCATGTTTTTGGACCATGGGAGGAAACTGAGACCCTGGAGAAAACCCACACAGGAGAACATGGAAACTCCACCCAGATGAGGTGAATGTGCTTACTACTAAACCACCATGCCGCCCAAAACATGTATATTATATTAATTCATTACACACAGACTGATATATTTGAAATGTTTTTTTTATTATTATTATAACTGACAACTAATGAAAATCCCAAATTCTGTACCTCAGAAAATTTTAAATATAATTTAAGAACCAAAAAAATATATATATACAGAACTAGACTCAGAGACCATTTAAAGGCCTTTGCAGGTGTTTTGAATTAGCTGATTAGAGTGTGGCACCATGTGTCTTCATTATTAAACCTTTTCACAATGCTTTAATTTTCTAGGTTAACGATTTTGGTATGTTCATTAGTGGTCACTTGGTTTTAAATATATCTAAGTATTTAAAGATATTTAAATATATCAGTCTGTGTGCAATGAATAAATATAAAATACAAGTTTCACTTTTTGAATGGAATTATGGAAATAAAGATACTTTTTCATGATATTCAAATTTTATAATCAACACATGTACTGTATTCTCATGCTTTATACTGGGAGTATTACAACAAATATTCTTCGAATAGTAGGCCATTTTAACATTCAACTCTTAACTTGCGACTTTTTCTGTGGCCTTTCTACAAAACAATATTTTAATTAAAGTAGATTAATATGGGTAATTCAAAAGTAATTAGAACTTATTTACAGCGTATACATGACTTCATGCTGATATATAAATATAAATAAATACATATATAAATATATATATATATATATATATATATATATATATATATATATATATATATATATATATATATATATAATGATACTAGTAAAACAAATTAAATAGATGTCACTGTGATTAAAATGATTGATAGGCCGACTTGTTTATCACAATACTACTGCATCTAACACATTTCATGTCTGTTTAATTTAATTCTGTACATTTTTCAGTGAGTTTGTCCTTCAATGTTTAATGTTTCAAAACTTCATTCCATTTATTATTACGACTGTGTGTTTAATGTTAACTCTGTTCTGAATTCCAGTTTATTATAATAAAGTTTAATTTCTAATGATCACTTTTATTTAAAGAACTCAGTTATATTTCTAATGAAAATACTGAGATTTATTCACATTGTTAACATTTGTTTTAATATTTTGATTCCTATTTGAATTATGTGATGGTCCTTCATAACGTGAAAACAATTTTGTAAAAATGACTATTTGGCAAAACGTACATAATCAACACTCTTGCTTTATGGAAATTGGACTGTGCTGATTTAGCTGCTTGTAAAAAATATGCATTTAAATGATGTTCATCCAACTTTATTAGATAGCAAATTAACAAATCAATAAGTCTGACATTTTGAGTAACCTCATACAAATTGCTTTAAATATTACATTTTTCTTGATTATGTTAAGTCCAAAGTATAAATTAATCTTATTATTTGTATTATCAACACAAGCACTGCTCAGATTGTACAAAATATAACAGAATATTCATAAATTCATTATCTGCCATTTATTCTATATTGGGGTCGCGGGGGGATTGGGGGTTTATATCCAGCCCATCTGTCACTGGACACACACTCACACAAACACATAGTATATGGGGCAATTTAGAGCATTCAATTTACCTTTTAATTCATGTTATTCGACTGTGGGAGGAAATTGGAGAACCCGGAGGAAACCCATATGGACACGGAGAGAACATGGAAACTTTATCCAGATTGTTATTTGAACCTGAATCCCCAGCGCTGAGAGGCGAACATGCTAACCACTAAGCCACCATGTTGTCCACAACAGATTTTATTTATTCATTGTCCTCCACTTAATTCTCTGCTAGTGGTTCCCCATGCCCATCCAGAGGAGAAAGTTTTGGACGCTTGGCAGATACACCCAGGACAGGGAGCCAATCTATCACACACACACACACACACACACACACACACACACACACTATAACGGGCAATTTGGAGCATTCAATTTACCTTAAATTAAAATAAAATTGAGTGGGTGGAGAAACCAGGAAACACAGAGGGAAGAATTTAAAGATCTCCATCTAGAAATATTTTCAAAATGTAAAGAAATAGGATGTCGGTAGTTCCAGGTCACCTCTGTGTAAAATTTGGTTTCATGTAAACATACAGGGTGAAAGTTAGCGAAGCAAAAGAAAAAGATAAAAACATAATGATGGAAAATTCAAATCAATAATATGTTGGCTGATTGAAATTTATATTTTACTGGGTTTTACAGAAAAAGCTGATGCATTTCCACCTTAATAAAGAAAGCAAGATTACAGAGGGCTGAACATGAGAATGTACACAGAAAGTGCGGATATATTAATTTTATGTGTATATTTTCTTCCAATTTTAATGGCATTTAATGGTAAATTTAATTGAAATTTAATTGAATTTAAATTTAATGGTATTTGTGTTTTTATTTCTCAGGTGATTTCACAAGTTTACCTACTTCTTGGAAAAAACTTGTAATTATTATTATTATTTTTTTCAAAGTATGTTCCTAGAAGGAAGGCTAGAAGGTTTAGCTTCTGAAGTAAAATTATTTTGTGTCATATACTGTGATTTGTTTATGTGCTATAAATAATAAAATTGAGGTGAACATTCTTTAAGTGTTGTGGTTTGAACATTGTGTTCTATATTGTGTAATTTTAATAATACTTCAACATTTATTCATCTTCCGTTTAATTCTCTGTTAGAATTGCAGGGTGGTAGGAGAACGTTTCGGGCGCTGGGCAGATACACCAGTACAGGGTGCCAATCTATCGCTGGGCACACTCACTACAGACACACACAGAATATATGGGGCAAATTAGAGCATCCAATTAACCTTGAATCCATGTTTTTGGACTGTGGGAGGAAACCCGGGGGGAAAAGGTGTTTGGGTTAGAGGACTTAATTTTTTGTTCAGATGTATGATTTTACTGCTGCAAGATCCAACCAAAAAAGTAATAACAGATCCTCTAATGTGTTTTAAGATATTTTTATTTACACCTCAGCAAGCGCGTCGTTAGAGCTGGACTTTTTGGGGCTATAGCCCTGGATGTTTTGTCAGTAGCCCCAGGCATTCTCGGCAGCCTCTCGTCCAGCAGCGGAACCAAATGATGGAGTCAGCGTCAGCTGTTTGAGAGACAAATCTTTTTCGGCAGTATCAGGAGTAAAGTTGCCGTAAATACTGTATGTTGGCTGTAAAGAGCAGCTTCTCAGCTTTCATAAATCAGAATTTTTCTGAAGGTGCAAACTGTCCAAAGTTACGGTATTTCAAAGCAAAACCTTGTTAAAACTGTCTCATCTGCGACCGACTCGTAAAACAGATTCAAACTCCACCCAGATTGGGATTTGAATCAGGAATCCCCAGTACTGAGAGGTGAACGTGCTAACCACTAAGCCACCATGCCACCCTGTGTATGTTATATCTTTGTTTATTCACATGAGTAAACAATTTACCTGATTTGGTAAGAAATTTAGTAATTGAAGTAACTGAAGAGGCTCCATGTCATGCCAACTTAAATATAAAAAGTTTATACAGAGGCCTGAAAAACTTTTACAACCTCCAGCAAAAATGATGGAACCACCACTCTCAAAAAAATCAATAGTGACTGAAAACAACCACTAAATGTCTTTCTTTTTTTATTGTTTAATGCCAGAAGGATGGGATTTTGGAATGTTTCTGTGACTTATTTTTTTCCTAAAAGCTAAACAATTTAAAGAACATCCTCCAAAAGTGGTTTTATTATCACAATCATTTGTTGACACATTATTCTTACTCCACACCACAGGATTTATTTTAAGTTCAAGCTACATTTATTTCAGTGTTTACTACAAGACCATAAAACTATAAAGACTTTTCCATAGACGTTTAAAGGATAAAGTGGTGATAATGTTCATTCATTTATTCATTATCTTCCACTTTATCCTCTATTAGGGTCGTGGTGGGGTTCCCCATGCCCATCCAGGGGAGAGCGTTTCGAGCGCTGGGCAGATAGACCCAGGACAGGGCGCCAATCTATCGCTGGGCACACACTCACAAAGACACGCACGCATACACACTTTATATGGGGCAATTTGGAGAACTCAATTGACTTGATTTATGTTTTTGGACTGTGGGAGGAAACCGGAGAACCCGGAGGAAACCCACGCAGACACGGGGAGAACATGGAAACTCCACCCAGATGGGGATGCCAACTGGGAATCCCTAGTGCTGAGAGGTGAACGTGCTAACCTCTAAGCCACCCTGCTGCTGTGATGATGTTCAATGCTCCATAAATCATGCTTTTACAATGTACACATAATAATCACGCATTATCATGAAATATACCTATTGTTGGTGGTCATGCTCGGTCACTTTATGGCAAGGTTTCAGAAAAAACACCAAAAAAAATAACATTAACTTAATCGTGTGCTCCAGAGGCTGTGCACAATCCGTAAGGGAGAAGAGAACCTACCTCCTAGCACTCAGGCCAGCTTTAAGAAACTGATGGAATTGACTTCAATAGTCAACTAGTGCACATAATAAAAACTGATTTCATAACTTTTTAGAACTCTGGAACCAACAGTAAGCACATTAAGAGATGCCAAACTGTTCTTGATATCATGCTAAGTGATGGTTTTACACAAATCTCCAAGATCCAAAATCTGCTACAGAACTTTTTCTCATTCATTCATTATCTTCCGCCTATTTCTCTACTGGGTTCCCCATGCCCATCCAGGAGTGAACGTTTCTGGCGCTGGGCAGATACACCCAGGACAGGGCGCCAGTCTACCACTGAGCACACTCACTCTATATGGGGCAATTCAGAGCATTCAATTAATCTCAATTCCATGATTTTGTACTGTGGGAAGAAACCGGAAAACTCGATGGAAATCCACATGAACACGTGGAGAACTTGAAAACTCCATCCAGACTGAGATTTGAATCTGGATCCCCAGCTCTGAGAGGCAAACATGCTAAGCACCAAACCACCGTGCCGCCAACAAGAATAAGGCTATTTATTTACAAATGTTAGGATGTTAACTGGTTTAAGAATAATCAGCTGGCTTGAAAGAAGTAGTTATGAGCACGAGTGGTATGAATCAGAAAGAAAACTATAGTATAGTACAAAAATAATTAAAAGAGTGAGAGTTTTATTTATAAAATAGAAATGCATGTCATTGTAATAGATTGGAATACCAGAATTTAAACTAAAATAAAAATAAAATAAAACAATGTGATTTTCACCAGAATGCCAAAAATAAAAACTATAATACAGGGATATAAGACACATAATTCATTTGTGAACATATTAAACATTAAGTTCTGAAAAGGGTGACACGGTGGTTCAGTGGTTAGCATGTTCTCCTCTCAGCACTGGGGATCCAGGTTTAAATCCCAATCTGGGTGGTGTTTCCATATTCTCCCCGTGTCGCGTGGGTTTCCTCCCAGTTGTCCTCCCACAGTCCAAAAACATGGATCCAGGTAAATTATGGATCCAGGTAAAATATGGTGTGAATGTGCCCAGCGATAGATTGGCTCCCTGTCCTGGGTGTATCTGCACAGCACCTGAAATGTACTCCCCTGGATGGGCATGGGGAACCCCCCGCGACCCTAGTAGAGGCTAAAGCGGAAGATAATGGATGGATGGTCGATAAAGAGATAAAGATAAAGAATTTCAGAAAAATTATAATAAGATAATATGGGTGGTCGTTATGTACACTAGATGGCACTGCAGACCAAATCTGGCCGTCAACTTAATTAAACGAGGCGTTATTTGCATGACGTTTCATTCATGCACTCATTATCACACACACACACACACACACACGCACACACACACATTATATGACAGACTGTACCAGCGAAGCCCAATCAGACACGGGGAGAACATGGGAACTCCACCCAGAGTGGGATTCGAACCTGAATCCCTAATGCTGAGAGGCGAACGTGCTAACCACTAAGCCACTGTGCCACCCACTTTTAAAACACGTATTTATTAAACATTATCATTTTGACATGCTCTCTGTTATTTTAATGATTATAATTATCATTCATTCATTATCTTCCGCTTTATCCTATATTAGGGTCGCGGTGGGGTTCCCCATGGCCATCCAGGGGAAAACGTTTCGGGCGCTGGGCAGATACACCCAGAACAGGATGCCAATCTATTGCTGGGCACACAGAAACGCACGCATACACATTCTAGATGGGGCAATTTGGAGAACTCAATTGACTTGATCCATGTTTTTGGACTGTGGGAGGAAACCGGAGAACCCGGAGGAAACCCACGCAGACACAGGAAGAACATTTAAACTCCACCCATATGAGGATTCAAACCGGGAATCCCTAGCGCTGAGAGGAGAACATGCTAATCACTAAACCACCGTGCTGCCTATGGATTATAATTGGAATTTATTAATTGTGCAGTACGCTCACTTTTGCTCTTTGTTATATCCGTGACTTATGTCACTCCATTACGCCTCAATCTCTCTCTCTCTCTCCATTGGCTCTCTGTAGCTGCTGCATTCAGTATAAGACACTGACTCTGATCTACAGGACAATCTCTGGATCTGCCCCCTCTTACCTTCACTCTATATTTCCAAAATACACTCTGACTCGTTCACTTTACTCTAGTGATGAATGTCACCTAGTGCTTCAACCTCACTGTGGTGTTAATTCTCACTCTGTATGGTTCATCACTGCTAAATTGTGGAACAATCTTCCCAACACTGTGTGTAAGACTGAATCACTTAACATCTTCAAGAAACAACTAATGTGAAAAAAGTGATGGTGTGCAAAATAGAATAATGATCAGGTTTGATACTTCTACAGTGTAGCTGGTTGAATTTGTCTAACTTCTGTATACGGAGGCTTTTTGTGTGAGTTTTAAATGAGTGCAATTTGTTCATACCTGATTGTGATTATTCAGGGGTCTGATGGCCTGGGGGAGCATTCAGTTGAATCCATGTTCAGGAAACCCAGGCGGACCCGGGAGAGAACATGGAAACTCCACCCAGATTGGAGTTTAAATCTGGATCCCCTGAGCTGAGAGAAGATGCTAACCACTAAGCCACTAAGTATGTGCTTTATTTTTATTCATTATCTTCTAATGAATCCTGTACTAGGGTCACAGGAGGGTTCCCCATGCCCATCCAGGGAAGAACGTTTTGGGCGCAGGGCAGATACACTCAGGACCCTCCTCTTCTATGGACTGCCCCTCCTTTTCGATCCCTTATGGACACGTCTCCTACAGCTTCTTCTTGTCCATGTCTTTATGTTTGTATTTGCTTGTGTGCTAAAAGGTGTTTTATTTTGGGCCCCCAACCTGTGCTTATTAAAGCGTAGTTTTTGAGCAGGTTGTTTTTTTATCACCTATTCTCCTAATGTATCACTTTTTCTGCCTATTTCTGATGATAGCGCCGCTGTGTTCGGTTGCCGTCGTCACTTCTCCTTGGGTCGTACAAGCATTTTACTGTGTATAACTATGCATGTGAAGAATAAGCTTGACTTAACTTGAGGACAGAGCGCCAATCTACAGTATACTGGGCATTCACTTACCCAAACATGGACAGACACAAGCACACTGTATATGGGGAAATTTAGAGCATTCACTTTACCTTGAATACATATTTTTAGACTGTGAGAGAGTCCATGTTTGGCGTGCAGGTCGGAAAGAGTTAAGCCCCCGTTGTCCAGACTGGAGCCGTCCCTCTGGGATGGGGCTGCGCTCGGGGAGGAGGTTACATGAAGAGATGCAACAGATCCTCCGCCTAAACTTGCCTGGACTCATCTACGTGAAGATATACTTTTCATCCCGCGTAGCCAGGGTAAGAGGAGAACCACCATGACAGTGCGAGAGATGCATGGACTCCCTTACGAACAAAGTCCAATCTGATGTTGAATTGATTCTGTAAGTTAAAAAAACAAACAGAAAGTGAACTAAACCATCTTCTGCACGTCTCTTAATGCAGAGCTACTCTACTGTTTATCAGGTGGATTTCATGCATTCATTATCTCCCACTTTATCCTATATTAGGGTCGCGGTGGGGTTCCCCATGCCCATCCAAGGGAGAACATTTCGAGCGCTGGGCAGAAACACCCAGGACAGGGCGCCAATCTATCGCTGGGCACACTCACTCACTCTAACAGACACACTCTATATGGGGCAATATGGAGAATTCAGTTGACCTTCAACCATGTTTTTGGACTGTGGGAGGAAATCGGAGAACCCGGAGGAAACCCACGCGGACACGGGGAGAACATGGAAACTCCACCCAGATTGGGATTCGAATTGGGAATCCCTAGTGCTGAGAGGCAAACGTGCTAACCACTAAGCCACCGTGCGGCCTAGGTGGATTTTTTAAATTTAAATGAAATATGCAATTATTTATTCAGGGCGGCACGTTGGCTTAGTGGTTAGCATGTTCTCCCTGTGGAGTTTGCATGTTCTTCCTGTGTCTGCGTGGGTTTCCTCCGGGTTCTCCGGTTTCCTCCCACAGTCCAAAAACATGGATCTAGGTCTATTGAATTCTCCAAATTGCCCCATATAGCGTGTGTCTGTGAGTGAGTGTCTGTGCCCAGCGATAGATTGGCACCCTGTCCTGGGTGTATCTGCCCAGCGCCCTAGACGTTCTCCCTGCGACCCTAATAGAGGAAAAAGTGGAAGATAATGGATGGATGGATAAATATGCAATTATTTATTCATTCATTAATGTAGACTTACATGAATTTTTCATATGAGGTCAATATTAAGCATGGCAGCGTTCTGCAGGAGTCCTGGTTGAAGGTCCATGTTTGGCGTGCAGGTCGGAAAGAGTTAAGCCCCTGTTGCCCAGACTCGAGCCGTCCCTCTGGGATGGGGCTGCGCTCGGGAAGGAGATTACATGAGGGGATGCAACAGATCCTCCGCCTAAACGAGCCTGGACTCATCTGCGTGGAGATGTACTTTTTTATCACGCGGAATGACTTCTAGACGGCATTAGAAAGCAGATGCAGGAGGTTCGGATGAATACACGGACGCGGACAATGACGCATCCATAAAGAGAAAAGTTTTTTTTGCGCTTTATTGTTTGTCTCCGACATTAAAACACATCGCTGCATCGGGACCCGAATGCTGTGATATTGCCCTTCCCGGAGCGCAGGGCTGGATGAGCGCAGAGAGCGGGAAGTTTGCCTCCTCGGTCCTCGGTAACAGGTGGTTTGGCGCGCGGCCTCGGCGGAACGCGGCGTCGCTGTCCATCGAAGCTCCACATGTGGAAGAGCCGAAGTCCTCGCAGTTGCCCCATCGACGGCTGACGGTGCGAAGCAGGTAACGGGAACGACTCCTTCAATCATCCAAATCTATGATCAGCTCGGTGTGTGTTTCGTCGTACCGCGGGCGCAAGTCGGGCAACAAACCTCCGTCCAAATCATGTCTGAAGGAAGAGATGGCGAAGGCCGAGGACTCGGACAAGATCGTGCTGAACGTGGGCGGCACACGCCACGAAACCTACAAGAGCACGCTTAGGAGCATCCCCGGGACCCGCCTGGCCTGGCTGGCCGAAGCCGACGTGCAGGTGGAGGCGGACTCGGTGCAGGCGGCTGCCGCCGCCGCCGCCGCCAACGAGTTTTTCTTCGACCGGCACCCGGTGATCTTCGCCTACGTGTTGAATTACTACCGCACCGGGAAGCTGCACTGCCCGGCCGACGTGTGCGGTCCGCTGTTCGAAGAGGAGCTCGCCTTTTGGGGCATCGACGAGACCGACGTGGAGCCGTGCTGCTGGATGACCTACCGCCAGCATCGGGACGCCGAGGAGGCGCTGGACATCTTCGAGCCCCCCGATCCCGACGAGGCCGACGACGACCGCGACGTGCCGCGCCGATTCGGGATCGAAGATTGCCCCGAGCGCTCCCGCGGCTGCTTCGAGGTGTGGCAGCCCCGGATCTGGGCTCTGTTCGAGGACCCCTACTCATCCCGCGCAGCCAGGGTAAGAGGAGCACCACCATACCGAGCCATGACAGCGTGAGAGATGCATGGACTCCCTCCTGAACAAAGTCCAACCTGATGATGAATTCATTCTCTAAGTTAAATACAAAAAGTGAACTAAACCACCTGCTGCACATCTCTGAATGCAGAGCTACTCTACTGTTTACTAGGTGGATTTATTTAGATTAAATTAAATATGCAATTATTCATCCCTTTATTCATTATCTTCCATTTAATGTAAACTTACATGAATTTATATAATCCATAGTATAAAATACATTTTCATATGAGGTCAATATTGAGCATGTTCTCCTTTATTAATTATGCAGTGGTCTTATAGAGAGTGCACTTTTTACTGTAAAATATAATATAACTTGAATGTTGCTTTGAATTCTTACAAAAACAAGTTAGTTTCCAAACCCAAATGTAGACCCTTACTCCCCTACACATCACGCACAGCCAGGGTAAGAGGAGCACCACCATACCGAGACATGACAGTGTGAGAGATGCATGGACTCCCTCCTGAACAAAGTCGAATCTGATTTTGAATTGATTATCTAAGTTAAAAAAAAACAACAAAAAGTGAACTAAAACATCTTCTGCATGTATCTTAATGCAGAGCTAATCTACTGTATACCAGGTGGATTTATTTACATTAAATTAAATATGCAATGATTAATTAATTAATTAATTTATTAATTAATTTCTTCATTCATTATCTTCCGCTTAATGTAGACTTACATGAATTTATATAAACCATAGTATAAAAGACATATTTTCATATGAGGTAGATATTGAGCATGTTCTCCTTTATTAATCCAATCTGATGTTGAATTGATTCTCTAAGGTAAAAAAACAAACAGAAAGTGAACTAAACCATCTTCTGCACATCTTTTAATGCAGAGCTACTTTACTGTTTACCAGGTGGATTTATTTCGATTGAATTAAATATGCAATTATACATTCATTCATCCAGGTTAAGAAGAGCAACACCATACCGAGCCAGTGACAGCGTGAGCGATGCATGGACTTTAAAAGTTAAAAAAGGAAGTTAAAAATGAAACAAAACTGAACACATCCTCTACACATAACAATCTGCTGCATGTCTCTTAATGCAGAGCTACTTTACTGTTTACTAGGTGGATTTATTTTGATTAAATTAAATATGCAATTATTCATTCATTCATTCATTCATTATCTTGCGCTTAATGTAGACTTGCCTGCATTTATATAAACCATAATATAAAAGGTATACCTTTATATAAAGTCAATATTGAGCATGTTCTCCTTTATTAATTATGCAGTGGTCTTATAGAGCGTGCAATTACTGTAAAATATCATATAACTTGAATATTGCTTTGAGTTCTTACAAAAACAAGTTAGTTGCCAAACCCAAATGTAGAATTTTCGAGAACCCCTACTCATCAATTACAGCCAGGGTAAGAGGATCACCACCATACCAGAGCCATGACAGGGTGAGCGATGCATGGACTCCCTCCCAAACAAAGTCCAATCTGATGTTGAATTGATTCACTAAGTTAAAAACGAAACAAAAAGTGAACACATCCTCCAAAGAAAACAATCTGCTGCACATCTCTTAGTGCAGAGCTACTTTATTGTTTATTAGGTGGATTTATTTACTTGAAATTAAATATGCAATTATTCATTCATTCATTTTCCGTTTAATCCTCTACTAGGGTCCCAAGGTGGGGCACTATAAGGGACAATTTCGAGCATTTAATTTACCTTGAATCCATGTTTTTGGACTCAGACCTGAAAAATCCCTGCGCTGGGAGGCGAATGAGCTAACCACTAAGCCACCATGCTGCCCAATATGTAATTATTAATTCTGGGAGAACCCAGAGGAAACCCACACAGACACGGGGAGAACATGGAAACTCCACCCAGATGGGGATTCGAACCGGGAATCCCTAGTGCTAAGAAGCGAACGTGCTAACCACTAAGCCACCGTGCCGCCATGTAATTATTTATATTTATTAAATATAATTGCATGCTTAATTATTAATGTCATCTAATCTGTTCAATGAGCGTTTACAATGTTCTTACAAAAACAAGTTATTTGCCAAACCCAATTATAGACTTTTCGAGGACCCCTACTCATCTCGCGCAGCCAGGGTAAGAGGAGCAGCACCATACTGATCCAGTGACAGTGAGCGATGCATGGACTCCCTCCTAAACAAAGTCAAATCTGTTAAATATAGTTAAATAAAAAAATGGAAAACGTCCTCTTTAGAAAACAATCTGCTGCACGTCTCTTAATGCAGAGATACTCAACTATTTACTAGGTGAATTTATTTAGATTAATTTTAATAATAAATATGCGGGGGGGGGGGGGGGGGGGGGGGGGGGGGGGGGGGGGGGGGGGGGGGGGGGGGGGGGGGGGGGGGGGGGGGGGGGGGGGGGGGGGGGGGGGGGGGGGGGGTCCTCCGGGTTCTCCGGTTTCCTCCCACAGTCCAAAAACATGGATCAAGTTAATTGAATTCTCAAAATTGCCCAATTTAGAGTGTGTATGTGTGAGTGAGTGTGTGCCCAGCGATGGATTGGCGCCCTGTCCTGGGTCTATCTGCCCAGCGCCCGAGACGTTCTCCCCTGGATGGGCATGGGGAACCCCACCGCGACCCTAATAGAGGATAAGCGGAAGATAATGAATGAATGAATATGCAATTATCCAATTATTCATTATTTATTGATTCATTATCTTCCGCTTAATCCTCTATTAGGGTCACAGGTGATGTTCATTTATTCATTCATTTATTATCTTCTGTTTATCCTCTATTAGGGTCGCGGTGGGGTTCCACATGCCCATCCAGGGGAGAACGTTTCGGGCGCTGGGCAGACAGGGCGCCAATCCATCGCTGGGCACACACTCACTCACACAGACACACTCTATATGGGGCAATTTGGAGAATTCAATTGACTTTATCCATGTTTTTGGACTGTGGAAGGAAACCGGAGAACACAGAGGAAACCCACGCAGACACGGGGAGAACATGGAAACTCCACCCAGATGCGGAACCACTAAGCCACCGTGCCGCCAGAGGGGATGTTAGTCTAGATAAATATGTACAACTACATCTACATATTTACTTTTATGCACAATTTCAGGCGCCTTAGTGCTGGGGTTACAGGTTTGAATCCTGATCTGAGTTGCGTTTCCATGTTCTCCCAGTGTCTGTGTGGGTTTCCTCCGGGTTCCCCGGTTTACCCCCACAGTCCAAAAACATGGATTCAAGGTAAATTGAGTGCTCTTAATTTCTCCATATAGAGTGTGTTTGTGCGTGTGTGTGTGTGTCTGTGTGTGTTTGTGTGAGTGTGTGCCTAGCGATAGATTGGTACCCTGTTCTGGGTGTACCTGCCCCGTGCCTGAAACGTTGGATGGGCATGAGGACCCCCCTCCCTGCGACCATAGTAGAGGATTAAGCAGAAGATAATGAATGAATGAAAAGTTTAAACACGTAAGGTGTTTATTTTGCTCTATAGCCCTTCATGTATTGCACATTCTTCCGAATTTGAAATAGATTAACTATTTAATAGTTTATGTAGGCACTGTGTTGTGTACATTATTTAAGACTGTGCTTAAAAAAATGTTCCAATAGAACTTTTAATCATTTTAATATTACTATTATTATTTTCAAGTAAATAAGTAAATTATAGATACTTTCGTATTGGTTCTCAAATAAACTATATGGACCAAGGTATTGAGACACCTACACTAAACAGCTACAGAAAAGATTTATCTCATCTCATTATCTTCCACCTAATCCTCTGCTAGAGTCATGGGGTAGTTCCCCACGCCCATCCAGTGGAGAAAGTTTTCATGCGCAATCCATTAATTGGCACAAACCTACTCACACAGACACACTATATAGTGGCAATTTAGACCAGCCTTG
Source organism: Corydoras maculifer (assembly GCA_019802435.1). Classification (NCBI taxonomy): domain Eukaryota; kingdom Metazoa; phylum Chordata; class Actinopteri; order Siluriformes; family Callichthyidae; genus Corydoras; species Corydoras maculifer. Next base: position 213,031 of record JAFMOD010000237.1, read on the forward strand.
AATCCATGTTTTTGGACTGTGGGAGGAACCCAGAGAACCCAGAGGAAACCCACGTAAACATAAGGAGAACTATAATTATTCATGAAGCTTTTTTACAATAGGAAGCTGTATCAAAGCAGTTTTCAGCATTCTAAGCCTGAACCCCCAAGGAAAAACGTCCTGGTATTTTTTATTCTTTCCAAAAGAAAATTACCTTGTGAGGACAACATCCCAGTGGGGGACCCATCCTTCCTGAGGTGGGGCAGTGGAGCAATTTTCCCAGTGTAAGACAATAAAGAAAAGATTATCTATATATTCAAGTGTGCATTAAAAAACAAGGCTTTAAGAAATAAAGTAATTCAGTTCAGTTATTAATAGAACTCAGGTTTTGTCTGTCCTAACTGAGTCTGTGTCCTAACTGAGTTTGTCAAAGTCCTAATAAGGTCATCATCATAGCAGTGTTGTGGATGAGAAGTTGGAGATACATTAACAGAAAACAGATAAAAAAACATAGGAAGGTAAGACACTAATTTATTAATTAAGAGATATTAAATATCCCGGCGGCACGGTGGCTTAGTGGTTAGCACATTCGCCTCTCAGCGCTAGGGATTCCCGGTTCGAATCCTCATCTGGGTGGAGTTTCCATGTTCTCCCCATGTCTGCGTGGGTTTCCTCCGGGTTCTCCGGTTTCCTCCCACAGTCCAAAAACATGGATCAAGTTAATTGAATTCTCAAAATTGCCCAATTTAGAGTGTGTGTGTGTGGGTGAGTGTGTGCCCAGCGATGGATTGGCGCCCTGTCCTGGGTCTATCTGCCCAGCGCCCGAGACGTTCTCCCCTGGATGGGCATGGGGAACCCCACCGCGACCCTAATAAAGGATAAGCGGGAGATAATGAATGAATAAATATCCCATATATTCATTATTCTGCTGCCCGGCCGCTTAAGGAGGATGAGTACCCCACTGAGCCTTGGTCCTTTTTAGGTTTCTTCCGCAGTAATGACTTAACAGGGAGTATTTTTTTAACCACCAACGCTTGCTCTTTGGGGGTTTAGGTTTATAACACTGTAAAGCTGTGACAATGTACTGTTGTAAAAAGCTCTATATAAAAAACTGAACTAGAATTATCTTCCGGGGAGAATGTTTCCATCGCTGGGCAGATACACCCAGAACAGGGAGCCAATCCATCGCTGGGCACACACTCACACCCACACTAGCTTGTAGTAGTGCAATTGAATGGATCTGTTTGACATTTCTTTCTGAATCCATAAATATTTAAATAAAATCCAGCATTTTTACAATTTGAACAAGTAAGCCTGTAAGATATTTTCTTTATACACTTTGTAGATTGTTTGTGGTCATGCACTGATCTTGGATGAGCCGATCTAGCACACAATCAGTGTTTGACTTAAGATAAATTTAAAGTTAAAAACTGTTTTTCATTTGTGTTTTTGTGTTTTCAAGCTCAGATTATGGTTTAACATTGAGGTTGAAATCTGTGAGCCAGACTAGTTGGATTGTGTTTTGACATATGTTTTGACTTATAAATGAACGATATTTCCAACCCTGTCTGTAAGGCGGAGTCACTTGGCATCAAATCAAATCAAATCAAATCAAGTTTATTTGTCATATGCGTAGTTATACAGGGTACAGCCAGCAGTGAAATTCTTTTTCGACATCTCCACAGTAAGTAAAAATTGTATTAAAAAAATAGTTATATAGATAAATTAAAAAAAAAATTAAAAAAACAATAAAATTAAAATAAAATATACATTTACAATGTGCAAGTTAAAGGTTAAATAGAGAAACTGTACAAATAGCACTGTACGGATATGAACTAAAAATTGTTTTATAACATAATTAAAGTGTATAGTGCATCTATGTGCAACTAATGCAGTGCAGTGTTAAAAAGTTGTTTGAGTTATGAAGGTGTACAGTAGTTGGTGGGATTTGTGTCCGTTTAGTCCTGGTTCGGGGTCCGAACCGCTGTTGAGAAGAAGCTCCTCCTCATCCTCTCTGTGTTTGCCTTCTGGTCATGAAATGATTACAATAGAGTGAAGAGCTTGTTGTTAAGATGACTGAGGTCTTCCACAATCTTTTTGGCTTTGGACCAGCACCGCTTCCCGTAGATGGTTAGGAGGTCTGGAAGTGCTACTCGGATGGTGCGTTCAGCCGAATGTACCACCCTCTGTAGTGACTGCCTTTCCAGATGGGTGCTGTCTGAACGCATCTTTTTCACAAACACCTGATGTAAAAATAATGTGTGTGGGGGGGTGTTATGCAGGATCGAATAATGATCAGGTTTGATAATTCTACAGTCTAGCTGTTTTTTCCTTAACTACTGACTTGTGGTGTTCTGAGTTGTAAGTTGCTTTGGAAAAAAGTGTATGTAAATGTAAATGTAATGTATGACTGATAAGAAGATGAAAAAAAGGAAACCTGTAAGCTTTTATAGTCTTGAAGTAAAAAAGTCAGAGGGGGAGTGCGGGTAAACTTTACCAGTGGAAATCATGGTTTGTATAATTAAATGGCTGGTACCGTCATAAATGTGATACTACATGCTTTTAGTCATACAGGATGAATGCATTTCTACAGATTAATCATCCCCACATTTTGAAAATACATTGGAAGGTTGTTACTCAATGTTACACTACTGTAAACTTTCTTGTGGTAGCACGATGGAGCTTGTGAGGAAGATGGAAGAGCCAGTGTGGTAGGACCTCTGAGGCGTTGCATCCTGCAGCTTGTTGCGAGACTTATAAAGGACGCAGACGCCATTAGGCTGGAGCTGCATAAGGTGCATAAATCAAACGTAATTAAGTCCATTATCGATGGTTCTGACTTCTCCCCCAGCGTCACGGTGATCCTACCATTTGCTAATGTCAGTATTAGTGCTTGAATATTTTACTTTGACTAGAATTAAATGTATGTAAGGTTTATCATGTCCGCCTCTCAGTGCTGGGGATCCAGGTCTGAATCCCAATCTGGGTGAAGTTTTCATGATCTCCCCATGTCTGCATGGGTTTCCTCCCACAGTCCAAAAATTTTTGATTAAATGTAAGGTGAATGGGCCTTAAATAAATCTAAATTTTCCTCTGGTTTCCTCCCACAGTCCAAGAACATGGAAAATTGTATGCTCTTAATTGCACAATATAGTGTGTGTTTGTGTGTGTGTCTGTGTAAGTGTTTGTGCCCAGCGATAGATTGGCGCCCTGTTCTGGGTGCATCTGCCCACCGCCTGAAACGTTCTCCTCTGGATGGGCATGAGAAGATTCAATTAGAGAATTAAGCAGAAGATAATGGATGATGGATGGATAGAATTCAAAGAGGAGATGTAATGGTTAGCATGTCCATCTCTCTGGGTTTTCCAGTTTTATCCCACAGTCCAAAAACTTGGATTCAAGGTGAATTAACTACTCTAAATTATCCCTACCTAAAATGTCCTTATGTAGTGTGTTTTTTTGTGTGTGTGTGTGTGTGTGTGTGTGTGTGTGTGTGTGTGTGTGTGTGTGTGTGTGTGTGTATGTGTGTGTTTGTGTGAGTGAGTGTGCCCAGGTTTTGGTTGTCCTGCCCTGGATGTATCTGTACATGTTGGTGAGCTAAAGGTGACAGTGATTCGTAAATTCTTAAATTGGTTGGGACTTTGAGAGAATATGAGGTTAAAGCTAGAGAGCAAGTTTAAGTTTCCAAATATTTTTTTGGTTTATTAAGGAATTTAGCCTGGATAGAATCAATGGCAAATTTCAAACATAACGTTTTACAAAAGTTTTACAAAAACACAGGAGCAATTTAAAATCTTTAAATTGCTAATCACCATGTGTAACGAGGTGTGAACAAATGAGGACTGGAGACAGAATTTCTTGCTAACAGAAACAGACTTTTAAACAGCTGTTGGGTGGTGGATCTCACCAAAAGACCTGCACCTGTCGTTCCATAGAACTCGACATGTGATTTTACAGCCTATTGAGGCTGCACACGTTCATTCATTCATTCATTAAATTCCGGTTAATTAGGAAAGGACTCCATTAGGGTCGCAAAAGGGGGGAAGGTGGTTCCCCATGCCCATTCAGGGATGTTCTGTGCACTGGACAGATACACTCAGAATAGGGCGGCACTCTTTCGCTGGGCACACACCCTTACACACACACACACACACACACACACACAGAATATAGGCGCAATTTAGAGCAGCCAGTTCACCTTGAATCCATGCTTCTGGAATGTGGGAGGAAACTGGAGAACTGGAAAACAAATACTCAGTTTTTCTTTTTTATGCCATTAACTCTAGAAAATTAACCCATATTAACTCTAGAAAAATCTGATGCTTTAGTCAATTAAGACTCAATCACTACAAGAAGTCTCAATTTAACTCAGTAATAGAATCAATATGCGAATTTTGGCCAAAATGTAACTAAAATAACAGAACAATGCACACACACACACACACACACACACACACACACACACACACACACACGTGTATAAATAAATAAATAAATAAATATATACAGCGATGAATGGCGCCCTGTGCTGGGTCTATCTGCCCAGCGCCCGAAACGTTCTCCCCTGGATGGGCATGGGGAACCCCCCCCCCTGACCCTAGTAGAGGATTAAAAGGAAGCTAATGAGATGAAATGAAAATAAAATGAATTTTCCTTTGACAAAATTACATCATTTATCATTTAGATCCTCAGATCTCTCTCAACCTGCTGTCTTTGTTTCCATTCTGTTTTTATCTCACCACAGCTAAATTAATCACATTCAGATTTGTGTCATTGTTTTGCTGTCAAACACTCGTAGCTCTCTCACTGTTTGTCTTCCCTTAATTAATTTTAATGGGAATAATATGAGTGAGGACGACAGCTTGTGACAGTGTTGAGTGAGTCAGTCTGAAAACAAGCAATCAGCCAAGGAGTGGCAGAGCAGCTTCTCCCAACCACACTCCCTGTTTCAACTAAAAGGCTCTTATGATGTTTTTGAAAACCCACTACTATCTAATGGCTGCATAATGTGCATCACAAAGCAGATGGATCATGGATCCCGTATTTTTCCAGGCGGGTTTTCCTTTGCGGTCTTCCATTCATTGCTCTGTGCATTATGTACTTGAGGGTCATGTTTCCTGAATAGTTGCTTTATTCACTAATGTAATTAACAGCAGATTTGAGGAGGTTCATTGTAAGGATGCAGTGATTTTTAGAATCGTAATGGAGTAGCAGCATTACAGATAGTATAAGCCTAGTTTGGGAAATCATTCATTCATTCATTCATTATCCCTTCTGCTTAATCCTCTACTGAGGGGCGTTTTCGCCCATCAAGGGGAGAATGTTTCGGGTGCTGGGTAGACCTAGAGCAGGGCGCCAGTTTATCACACTCACTCACACACACAAACACACACTATATGGAACAATTTAGAGAATTCAATTTACCTTGAATCCATGTTTTTGGACTGTTGGAGGAAACATGAGAACCGAGAGGAAACCCACGCAGACACAGGGAGAGCATGGAAACTCCCAAGATTCCAGAATCCTCAGCGCTGAGAGGCGAACATGCCAATCACTAAGCCACTGTGCTGCCTGTTTGGAAACTCATAAATACTTGAATGTTAATTTTAACATCCAAAACCTTTCATTAATAATTCATTAATTTACTCTATTCACCAGATTTATCATTAAATTAATAAATGTTTTCTTTTAAGAAATGTATTTATATAGAGCTCTGTTTACAATAGTACATTGTCACAAAGCAGCTTTACAGTGTTATAAGCCTTTGAATCTCCAAAGAACAAGCTGAAGCAACAGTGGTAAGAAAAACTTAGAAAAACCGTTATATTGTTTTAGGAGGAAACCTTGGGAGGACCAAGACTCAGTGGGGGACTCATCCTCCTTGAGCAGCATCAAGAGTGTAGGACACTAATGTACAGATTGTAGTGTCTAGTGTGTATATATGTGGGGTGTGTGCGTCTGTGTGAGTGAGTGTTCTCAGCGATAGATTGGCACCCTGTCCTGGGTGTATCTACCCAGCGTCTGAAATGTTTTCCCTTGGATGGGCATGGGGAACCAGAAGTTCCTAATTTGATGTGAAGGTGGCTGGGTTATTTCACTGTGGAGTTTGCATGTTCTCTCTGTGTCTGCATGGTTTATCAACATGTGGTTTTCTCTTGGAAAACTCATGTAAGGCAAGTGACCTGGAGACTCAAAATTACATTATGGGTGGCACGGCAGCTTAGCAGTTAGCATGTTTGCCTCTCAGCTCTGGGGATCCAGGTCCGAATCCCCAGAATCAATTGAAACCCTTTAAATGAAAATAAATTAAATCAATTAATTAACTAATTAGTGGCAATTCATACATTTTGTTTTCCATGGCTAATTTTTCCAACAAATTTTATACTTCACCACATGCAGAATTTTTTATATTTTGCTTGTTTCACTTTTGCACATTAGCCTTAGTTTTCATAGTCTAGTTTATATAATGCTGTGTGCACTTTAAGGAGCAGCTTCCAATCTCATTGTACTATGTATACTGTGTATGCTGGGTATAAAGGCAATAAAGACTTTTAATTCATTTCACTTCTTTTAAATTAAATTTAATTCAATTCGATTTAATTTCAAGATAATGAATGAATAAATAAATAAATAAATGAATTAAAGAAAAATTAAATTAAGAATCTGTGAGTGGACATTGAGCATTGTGTGTGATGAACTGGCCATCTCTCTAGAGTGTTTTTATTTCCTCGATACGTACTGGTATAGGCTTCAGCATCCTCGTTCAACCCTATTAAGGTCAAGTAGCTTAAAAAACAGATGTAGCTCTGTTTATGAATGTTTCAGGTTATGTACATTTGTGTTGTTGCTAGAGTCCTACCTATGATTACTGTGTTCTATGACTCAGCCAGAATTAATCACTTACTGGCTAATTTGCTAAGGCATGAGGAGCTTTGGTTGCTCTTTGTTGGGTGTTGTTTTTTAGCCAGGTGTCTGTTTCTGTAAGGCTGTTTCAATACAGGAATGAATAGCCTGATGCATTTCATCTGCAGGCATTAAAACCCCCTTTTATCCTTTAAAGTGAACATTCAGCATTGATTGATCTTTTGCTGAAGGGTGTGTGTAATTTTCATTCTCTCCTCAATACTATCCACTGGCTTTTTTATTAAGAAAACAAATACTGTAATGCCAGGTGTACGGTGTCATAAAAGATACAAAACACTGTCCTTTAAAAAAAAAATCAATACAAATGCAACATGTTGGTATCCAATACTTTAAAGTTTAGTCCACACCAATGGAACAATATACCCCACATTGCCATGTATTCTCTTTGCTTGATGGTGCCCTGCTTGTCATTTATGTCTGCTAACAAAAAAAAATTCAAGAAAAACCCAACAGCAGCTATAGGGTGTGACGTACAAAACCTAGAGCAATTTTTTTATACGCTGCCAAAACTAAAACTGAGTAAAGTAAATATAAATTATAAGATGTGAGAAAAAAAACTCTTACGAAAGGCTACAGACACTCGTTTTTACTGTAAAATGATTATTTTTTGCAGACTAAATCTACCAGAGAGACTATAAATATCATCCATTCATTTATTAATTTCTTTTGTTCCACTTAATTCTGTACTAGGGTCAGGGAGCGGTTTCCTATGCTCATCCAGGGGAGAATGTTTCGGGCGCTGGCAGATACACCCAGAACAGGGTGCTAATCTATCACTGGACACACTCACACAGACACACAAACACACACTATATCAAGGAACTTAAAGCATTCAATTTACCTTAAATCCACATTTTTGGACTGTGGGAGGAAACCAGAGAACCAGGAAGAAACCCACACGGACATGGGAGAACACGGAATCTCCAACCATTTGAATTTATTTTTCATGTTTCATGTTCTCCCTATCTCCATGTGGGTTTCTTCCGGGTACTCCGGTGTCCTCCCATGGATTAAAGGTAAATTGAATGCTTTAAATTGCCCCATATAGTGTGTGTGTGTAAGTGAGTGTGCCCACCGATAGATTGCCCCCCTCTGCTGGGTGTATCTGCCCAGTGCCCCAAACGTTCTCCCCTAGATGGGCATGGGAACCCCACCACGACCCTAGTAGAGGATTAAGTGGAAGATAATAAATTAATGAATTAATTAAATTCCATTTATTTCAGGGGAAAAAGCTATTTCTTAGAATTAGAGGGAGGTACTACTCCTTTAAAAGCACAGAGAAACATGAACCTGTCAGTGCATTCAATGAAAAAATGAATTAATTAAATAGTTTAACTTTTTTCTGTTGGTCCAGCAATATAAATTTTCTTGATTCATTCATACAATTATGTGTTTTAACATGACTACTGCAAGCGAGTGCACTGGAATATATGGGACAGATTTTGAAGCTATAGTATGAGCACACTGTGAATATGCTGTTTACACTGGACGTTACAGTCACTTTTTCAATCCAGCCTGCATGCTTAATGTGATTTTTAGCACCAGAGGAAACATAACGCTAATGTGCTCACAAATGTTGAAAGCATCATAAGATGGACGGCGTTTACCGTAGTCATTTATGACTGAGGTCTTCAGAGGAAACATAAGTGTGTACTTTGCCTTGAACTTTGCAGTTTATAGTAAAGTAATTTCATACTCACTTATATTTACTGTGGTTTCCTCGGTCTATTCTTAATTTAGCCTAACTTTGTGTGTGAGTGGGGTTGTTCTGTATCCATGCACTAATTTTTTAAGATAATTTAGTTTTGTTTGTATAGTAAATGAGATGATATACATTATTTTTAAAAATGCGAACATGTTGGTGAGCTAAAGGTGACAGTGATTCGTAAATTCTTAAATTGGTTGGGACTTTGAGAGAATATGAGGTTAAAGCTAGAGAGCAAGTTTAAGTTCCCAAATATTTTTTTGGTTTATTAAGGAATTTAGCCTGGATAGAATCAATGGCAAATTTCAAACATGACGTTTTACAAAAACACGGGAGCAATTTAAAGATATTAAATTGCTAATCACCATGTGTAACGAGGTGTGAACAAATGAGGACTGGAGACAGAATTTCTTGCTAACAGAAACAGGCTTTTAAACAGCTGTTGGGTGGTGGATCTCACCAAAAGACCTGCACCTGTCGTTCCATAGAACTCGACATGTGATTTTACAGCCTATTGAGGCTGCACACGTTCATTCATTCATTCATTAAATTCCGGTTAATTAGGAAATGACTCCATTAGGGTCGCAAAAGGGGGGAAGGTGGTTCCCCATGCCCATTCAGGGATGTTTTGTGCACTGGACAGATTCAGAATAGGGCACTCAGAATAGGGCGCCACTCTTTCGCTAGGCACACTCCCTTACACACACACACACACACACACACACAGACTATATAGGCACAATTTAGAGCAGCCAGTTCACCTTGAATCCATGCTTCTGGAATGTGGGAGGAAACTGGAGAACTGGAAAACAAATACTCAGTTTTTCTTTTTTATGCCATTACACAAAAACCCATATTAACTCTAGAAAAATCTGATGCTTTAGTCAATTAAGACTCAATCACTTACTCAGTAATAGAATTAACTCAGTAATAGAATTAATATGCGAATTTTGGCCAAAATGTAACTAAAATAACAGAACAATGCACACACACACACACGTATAAATTAATAAATAAAAAAATATTTACAGCGATGGACTGGCGCCCTGTGCTGGGTCTATCTGCCCAGCGCCCGAAACGTTCTCCCCTGGATGGGCATGGGGAACCCAATATATATATATATATATTTACATTCACATTTACATTTAGTCATTTAGCGGACGCATTTATCCAAAGCGACTTACAAATGAGAACACCGCAAGTAAATTCTGTAAATTCATCAAACCTGATTGTTATTCGATGCTGTGCCCCCCCTCCCCTTTTTTTTCTACAACAGGTATTTGTTAAATATATATATATATATATATATATATATATATATATATATATATATATATATATATATATATATATGTATATATATACAAATAGAAGTACTAACCATGCCACATATACATTTGGACATCATCACATTATGTAACCCATTATATTATGCAGCGTGCTATAATAGCATTACCACAGTCCAGACAGAGCTATTACAGCAATTATTCACATAACCACATGCGCCTGCTTCTGCTTAAAATCATAATGCACTGCTGCTTTTAATCAATCCATCACACTAATAAGCCTATGATACTCACATATATACATACTGTATGTTACTCACATAGCACTTTACCTGGATATAGTTGCTATAGGAGTAAAGTAGCATCTAGAAACAAAGTTGTCCCATCATAGATACCCCAGAGACCATAGTTTGACATCTAATCTTTTCCAATAGGGTTATTATATACTGTATGTACCCTTTACAAATAAATAAAATAGCAATATAAAAAAGTTGATTCATTTACACAATTCTATTCAAAAAGTAAAGTTTTCATAGATTATAAATTCAGGGCCCACAATTTAAACAATTTCAAGGATTTATTCGTTTATTTTTACATAATTTGGGCTTCCAGCTTATAAACCCCACAAAATCAGGACTTCAAAAAATTTGAATACTGCTGAGAAATCATTCCCAATGTCCAGTGAAGGTTTTTGTAAATTTTGCTTTCTTAAATCCAAGGTAAGTGCAACAGTTTACCAGAATAATTTAGAGGATTGATTCTTTCTCCTGAGGATCTGTATGGAGATGCAGATTTCAACTTTCAGCAAGCACCACTGTCTTGATGAGTGTGTCACAGGTTTTCATACAATATTTATTTTGTACAAAGGTAAATAAGTTTAAAATGACTATGCTCACTTATGACAGTTGTGTGTAGAATATAATGCATTGACATCCATTCCAAAGGAAACAAATATATATATATATATATATATATATATATATATATATATATATATATATATATATATATATATATATACAGTTTATATATATATATATATATATATATATATATATATATATATATATTCATTCATTCATTATCTCCCGCTTTATCCTCTAGTAGGGTCGCGGTGGGGTTCCCCATGCCCATCCAGGGAAGAACGTCTCGGGCGCTGGGCAGATAGACCCAGGACAGGGCGCCAATCCATTGCTGGGCACACACTCACATACACACACACACTCTATATGGGGCAATTTGGAGAATTCAATTGACTTGATCCATGTTTTTGGACTGTGGGAGGAAACCGGAGAACCCAGAGTAAACCCACGCGGACACAGGGAGAACATGGAAACTCCACCCAGATGGGGATTCGAACCGGGAATCCCTAGCGCTGAGAGGCAAACGTGCTAACCACTAAGCCACCGTGCCGCCCATATATATATATATATATATATACCTTAATGGAAAAGATTAGATGTCAAACTCAGGTCTAAGATGTAGTTTCTATGATGGGATGACTTGTTATCCGTAGTTAACAGACACTGGTATGCCCAGCAACGCCCTTGTTTCTTTTGGGCCGGTTTTTCATTTGTGTCAAAAAATGTTCCACTGATCATATAGATGGACGTTGTAGTTCTACAATTACATTCTGTAGTTCATCTTTGTTAGTTCACTTTAGTATGTTATCCTATGGTCAAGACCACCACAGAGGAGGTATTAGGATGGAATGTAATTGCAGAACTTCAGTCCATCTATATGGTAAGCCAACCCTTACCCTAAACCATGATGCTGCCAAAAGGCAGTAGGTGGCTGTTATAAACCTAACCCTTAATACATGTGAAATCATAAAAAGAAAAGGGTGTATTGACAGGACCACCCTGCCATTGCTCCAGTATGATTGGAGCTGGTGGCAGTAATTTTGACCATAAAGTACATGTTCATGACAAAAAAACAGCTGCATATGTGACACCCCCGTTTGCTTGTTTTATAAGCACATATATGTACATAGAACAGTGCTGGACGATCGGTGTGTATTGATTGTTATGAATAGTCCTCACAGTAGCCTTTTATAAGCAGTAATGGTGTCTCTATTGTGTGGTAAGCATTTGTCACTGACATTCGCAGAGCTCTTTGAAAAAGCCTGAGGGCAGCTTACCCTGGTCTATTTACCACTCAGATAAACTATTTGGCATTTAGATAAACAGAAACCTCAGGGTGGTATAAGATTGGAAGTGGTTGTCATGCAGCTAACTGCAAAGCTTTATGCTTCCCTTTACACAAGTATAGCAGCACACTAGGGACCGGCTGAATTTATAATGATTTCTAGAGTTGCTCCTAATGAGGAGTTCCTAAGAGAATTCTTAGAATTGTAAGCAATTCCTAAAAAATCACCCTCAGAGTAAGAAGTTAATTCTACTAAAGAAGTTATTTATAGGTATTCTAAACCTCAGAAGTGGAAAAATTATTGGGATAGAAGAAGAGGCAGAAGAAAAGTGCCCTAAATACTAAATGCTATTAAGTACAGATCACATGATTGGTTAAGTTTAGTCCGAATGAGTTGACATCTTCTACCCAGTGCAAAAATGCTGATAGCCCAGAAATAGATTCAAGATTGGTTTCAAGTGGTATTATTTGTCATTCCAACAATATAAAGTGGTGTACAGTGTACAGCGGAACGAAACAATGTTCTTCAGAAACAAGGTTCTACAAGTTCAAATAATTAATTTATAGATTGCTTTTTACAATAGTACATTGTCACAAAACAGCTTTACATTGTTGTAAGCCTTTAAACCCCCAAAGAGCAAGCTGAAGCAACAGTGGCAAAAAAACTCTCTCTGTTATGTTGTTATTTTAAGGAAGAAACCTTGAGAGGACCAAGACTCAGTGGGAGACTCATCCTCCTTTAGCGGCCGGGCAGCATCAACAGTGTAGGACACTAATGTACAGATTGTGTAGTAATCAGGGGACCTGTATTTAACAATTAAAAACTAAATAAGTCCATTGAGGACGTCCTGCAGGACTGCCAGTCCAATGGAACTCCAGGTTCCATCCAGTAATTGTCATAGCTGCAGGGCTTCTGCAAAAGCTGACGACACGTCCAGTAAAATTAGCAACACCTTAATAGAAACAAACAGGAAAAGCAGTTAGAGTTAATAAAGCCCAGTATTTAAGAAATAACCAGAGTTTGATTGACACAGTGCAGCATGTGACTCCAGCATCACTGACTAGAGCAGCAGAACTAATAGGGGCAGATACTGCAGACTCTACTTAGTTGAAGGGGCTTCCTGGAACTGCATCATTTCAGTGCCACACCCTCTACTAATGATGAGCTGGGTAAAGACACATAACATACACATAACAGCAACGACACAACCCAGCATAAAGTGCACATGTGTAAATAGCTTGTGCAAAACTAAAATTACAATAAATACAAGACAATATACAGGACAATAAAAATTTAAGTAATGATTTATTACAATAATAAAAAATTACTGAGTTACTGTTCCATTAGCAGCCCAGACATCAATGTCTACATGACACTTTTAAAGACATGCAAGCATTTATTCAAAATAGAAGTGGACACACTTAATTATTGGTATCAGAGAGCAGGGTAAAAAATAATTACACCTCTGGGGCAATAAAGGTTAAGGGCCTCTTAGCGACGTGGTGGACTTGAGGACCAAACCTCCAAACTTTAGAGTGCTAGCCCAACATTTTAACCAATTAACCAGTTAATTGTGCTGATTGGTACAATTAACTCTTGGTTACCAATCACTGGTGTCCACTTGAACCACGTAGAGCTGGTGAGACATCTTGAGCCGCGTCTTGATGATTGTAAAGATTATATAAACATCCACAGGTTCCCGAAGAGTAAGTTTGTTAAATGTCATGTTAAATGAAGCAACTCTGTGGATTTGTATACACACACACACACACACACACACACACACACACACACACACACAGAGGTAATAAAGGAACCAGCCTTTTACCTGAGGGTTCACAGTTCGATTCCCGCTCTCAACAAGTACCGGTACTCTGACTGATGTGCCATTATTCCCCAAATTCCCTAATTGCTTCCCAGGCACTGTATACAGGGCTGCCCACCACCCTGGGTATGTTTTCCATCCATATATTTGCGTTTTACTGCACAGGTGGGTTAAATGTAGAGGAAAAAATCAAATATTTCTTTTAAGTAGATGTGTAATAATGGTGGACCAAGTCAGTCCCGTGTCCTTACAAAGCTTTTGTCTTTTCCTTGTCACTAGTGTTAGCAAGCGGCTCGTTCCCGGAAGATCGGCTACGCGGGAGGAAATGCGTATGCCGCTTACGCCTGGTGAGCGTTTCCTGGGAACGGCTACGCGGAGCAGAATGCGTACGCCGGTCCGCTGGATGAAACACTCCCACGGAAATAAGCCTGCGCCGCATCGTGGTTGAGCGCGGAAGGAGAGTTCGAGACACCGGGATAAAAACAAAACAGGGTTTATTATTAAAAATGATGTAGGGACACCAACAGAAAGAGAGAAACGAAACGAACAAGACTAACACCTGGATTAAATCACAAACAAAGACGTGCACGGGGGGAGAGGGAATACTGAAACTAAATACAAAAAACACCTGGTAACGTGCACAAAATAAACCAATCACCCAACGGAGACAATGAGTCCATTAAATGAGGGACAGGTGCCCCAGGCACCTGTGACAACTAGTTGCTCGTAGATCAGTAATTAATCGTTGTTCAGACATTAAAGTCTTATAAAATCTAATCAGTCTCATGCAAAAAATCATAGATTAAAGTTTTTGGGTTAGAAGCCCTGTAAAAGGGCTGAATTTTATGTCTTTTTCACAAAGCATTGTCCTAGGTTGCGAGGCAACAATTTGAAAATTAATTCACAAAAGCCAAAGAGGAACATCCAATACAAAGTAAATTATATCCTTCACAATGTCCTCTGAGTCTGGAGGCTGCTGGAGTGGCAAATGATTTCAATATTTAGCCATATGGTGTGTGTGTGTGTGTCTAAATGTGTGCATGTGTTATTTCAAGCAATGCAGTTGTAAACAAATGGCACTTGTTAGTCAGTGGTGGTTGTATTCAAGGGCTGTGTCAGAAATACAAGCTTTTCCTCTAATTATTAAGGCTTGATAATATTGAGTTGCAGTTGTAGTTATGTGGGTGTTTCAAAAAATGTGATTAGGTTTCAAACTAATGCATAGACCTCGGAGTTTAAGCGTCAATGACAAGAGTGTTTATTTAGTAAGTGAGGAACAGCGGTGTAGGTGTAGGAACAGCGGTGTGAAGAGGTCAAATGGTTGCTTTGTTAGGCTATCTTGTTTCAAAGCAGATTTCGAGTCCGTATGAATGGAGGTTGTCTATAATTAGAATCTTTGGCTGTTCATTCAAATCGTTCTGTTTGGTTTTTAGTGAGTGTGTTGGGATGGTCTCATGTGAGGAAATCCAATCCCAATGCAGTGTAGCTGTCTATGAGACTGCTGTTTCCTGGCTAAAAATGGCTTTAAGTAATTCTGGATGTTAATATTTATTTATTGATTTATTCCACTGTCTATACTTTAGCTGAATACCTACATCCATACATTATCTTCCGCTTCATCCTCCACTAGGGTCGCGGTAAGTTCCCTATGCCCATCGAGGGGAGAACATTTTGGGCACTGGGCAGATGCACCCAGGACGGTGCGCCAATCTATCACTGGGCACACCCTCACTCACACAGACACACACAAACACACTCTATATAGGGCAATTAGGAAAATTCAATTGACTTTGATCCATGTTTTTGGACTGTAGGAGGAAACCTAAGAACCCGGAGGAAACCCACGCGACACATCGAACATCGATTGCTGAGTAACGGGATACCAGATTAGTGTTCATCGGGAATTGTTTAGCTATTTATTTATAGTGTTTTGTATTTCCAAGACATTATTTAAAATAATAATGCAAATCAAATCAGATTTAAGGACTGGAACTACCCGTTTTCTAATCTGTATTTAATCACCTCTGGACCAGATCTTTGACCCTTTACTTCTTGCTGGAATTACAGCTGCTTTTCTGAAACTTTTCAAATAAAGCAGCACCTAACAGTGCAATATAAAACCACAAATGCCAATAGAATCAGGTCAAACCTAATTTCAATAAATTAAAAAAAATATTTTTATGTAAATGTATTTTTGAGAAATGAACTGTCATTTGTTTATCACTGTTTATTCTGGTTTATTGCAGAAAGAAATGTAGGTGGTTAACCTGAAAACATCACTAATATTATCTTGTATGCACAAATTAAATCATTCATTCATAAGTTCATTAAAATATTTTTCAGATTAATACATATTACGAAAGGCTATTTTTAATTAAAAAAACTGTCTAGTATAATAGGCAGCTTCAGGTTTGCCTTATTTCTTTGCTCTGGGTTTTACACATTTAAACAATATAATATTTTGATGCTTTATGTACTTCAGAATAAACTTTAGCTTAATTAACTATTGATAGGAACCTTTTTTAATCTGTATTTTTAAACAATTGTGTTTTGCAGATCATTGCCTTTGTCTCACTTTTTTTCATATTGGTTTCTATTACCAACTTCTGCCTCGAGACCCACGAAGCATTCAATGATGTAAAGAACCGGACAGAGGAGATATTGGATGGGAATACCACTAAGATCGCAACCTCTGTTGAAGTAGTGACCAAGCCAGCACTCACTCTAGTGGAGGGCATTTGTGTGGTGTGGTTTACCTTTGAGTTCCTTGTGCGTATCATCTGCTGTCCCAACAAGCTCCTTTTCATAAAGAACCTGCTGAACATCATCGACTTTGTGGCCATACTGCCGTTCTACCTAGAGATCAGTCTAAGCGGATTGTCCTCCAAAGCTGCCACAGATGTGCTGGGTTTCCTGCGAGTGGTGCGTTTTGTACGGATTCTGCGGATCTTTAAATTAACTCGACACTTCGTTGGCTTGAGAGTGCTTGGCCATACACTACGTGCCAGTGTTAATGAGTTCTGCCTACTCATCATTTTCCTTGCACTTGGTGTTCTCATCTTCGCAACCATGATCTACTACGCTGAGCGCATTGGGGCCAACCCACACGACCCACGAGACAACAACCACACTCACTTCAAAAACATTCCAATCAGTTTCTGGTGGGCTGTGGTCACAATGACAACGCTGGGATATGGAGACATGTATCCCCAGACCTGGCTGGGTATGATGGTCGGTGCTCTGTGTGCTTTAGCAGGTGTGCTAACAATTGCTATGCCTGTTCCTGTTATTGTGAACAATTTTGGAATGTACTACTCCCTGGCCATGGCGAAACAAAAGCTTCCAAAGAAGAAGAGGCGACACTTTCCAAATCCAGATACAGTCATAGACTCTGCCTCATTTGGGAAATCTGAAATTAATTCTCACAGGAATAGCACCCAAAGTGACACATGTCCTCTGGCACCAGAGGAGAATGTTCTAAGGAACCGTTCAGGTAAAAAAAATATGGCAGGTAATTTAATTACATATACATAGACAGCATTGATGTCTAGTCAAACTAAAACACTAAAAACAAAACGTGATGAAAGTATACGAAGGCACGATTGGGTGAAGCACGTCAATGTGAGGTATACACAGGAGCCAGATCATCCATCCATCCATTATCTTCCACTTTAACTTCCTGCCCATCCAGGGGAGAACGTTTCCGGCGCTGGGCAGATACACTCAGCACAGGGCGCCAATCTATCACTGGGCACAATCACTCACACAGACACACACACTCTATATGGGGCAATTTGGAGAATTCAATTGACCTTAATCCATGTTTTTGGACTGTGGGAGGTAACCGGAGAACCCGGAGGAAACCCACGCGGACACGGGAAGAACATGGAAACTCCACCCAGATTGGGATTCGAACTGGGAATCCCAAGTACTGAGAGGAGAACGGGCTAACTACTAAACCACCGTGCTGCTCAGGAGCCAGATCAGGTAAATGGAAACACTTTCCACTCTTTAATGTGTGTAATCATCTGCCTTTCTCCGCCTCCTTCCTGCTTCTAGAAACTTTTTACCCTTCTCGTGCATACTGAGAGAGTAGGCCACCTTTCAAAAATAAAAATAAGGGACACCCAAAACGGCTCCTCTGGGCCATGACCACCACGGGCCCATCTCCTATCGAGCGGGGACCCTTTGCGATGTTTTATGTTGTGACTTGTTTTTAATTAAGAGCTGATCAAGAAAGCAATTAGGCAAATTTAAAGCTTAAAAGGTTTTATTATCAATAAACACATGTCCTTAAAATGCAGCTAATTAATTCTTAAATAAAAACCTGTTTGCTTGGAGTATACAATTATTAATAAAAAATAAACAAATGAAGAACTTAATGTAACTTTAAGGGCATAAATAGCTGTGGTAACCTAGAGGGGTTATTTCTGTTTTATGACTTGAAAGGAAGACAGGTCATCTAAACAGTTAAGCCACAATAATAATAGAACTTCAGTGATGATCACTAAACAGCTTATTCCTCAAAAATGTTGACATAAAATACACAGAAAGCTTCTTTGAAATCTAGAAAATGTTTATTCAGACCCTTTCCAAAAAGTGAAAATGGAAAAGTTGATGAAGTTCCATTATTCTATTCAAAAAGTTAAACTTTCATAGATTATAGATTCAAGGCCCACAATTTCAAGTATTTATTTGTTTATTTTCACATAATTTAAGCTTCCAGCAACAAAACCCCATGAAAACAGGAATTCAAAAAATTTGAATACTGTGGAGAAATCAGTCCAATGACATTAAATCAATTAAAATATGGTACTTTCAAAACAATATGTCTATAATACTTGGTTGGGAATCGCTTTACTTTAAACACTGCTTCGATGCGATGTGGCATAGAGACAATCAACCTGTGGCATTGCCCAGATTTCCTTGACACTTGCTGTCTGCTCTTCTTTGTTGTTGAGAAATTTTCCTCTTAAAAATACCCCATAGATTCTCAACAGGGTTTAGGTCCGGTGAGTTGGCTGGCCACTCAAGCACTGTGATGGCATGAGCATCAAACCAGGTTTTGGTGCTTCTGGCGGCATGGGCCAGGGTCAGGTCCTGCTGGAAGATGATATCTGCATCTCCATACAGATCCTAGGCAGAAGGAATTGTAAAAGTTCTCTAAAACATTCTGGTAAACTGTTACACTGTCCTCGGATTTAAGAAAGCAGAGTTTACAACCCCTGCACCGGACATTGCTCCCCAAATCCTGACTGACTGGAGATTTCACATTGGACCTCAAGCAGTTTGGGTTCTGGTCCTCAGCTCTACTGTGTAGTAGATGATTAGTGTCTCACACTCTGTTTAAAACATTCATGATCTGCAAAATTTTGGCTGATTTCTCCACAGTACTCTTAAATTCTTTCTAAAGTTAGTTTTATGAGCTGAAAGCCCAAGATTTGGAAGATTTGGTCATTTAGCGGATGCTTTTATGCAAAACTTGGTTGGGGTCAGAACACAGGGTTGGTTCACACAGCATCCCTGAAGCAATGAGGGTTAAGAGTCTTGCTCAAGGAGCCACATTGCTAACTTTACTGATCCTGGGATTTGAACCCACAATCTTCTGATTGATAGCCCGACACCCTGACTACTGAGCTACCACAATTATACTGTATTTTAAATTAATGATCATTGATCAATGAAACAACAAAATTTCATTAAAATAAGCTGCACATGCGCTGACATGTTCTAACAGAAGCAGAAAATGAACCAGCTCTTAATTGGCAACAGCGCCCTCTAAAGTCAAAGTAGTTGGTGTTACATCTTGTTTGGAAGAGAGGAACTCTGGGTGGGAGTGCTTTTGATCATTATTGTTAGATTTGGTGTTGATGTGTGTGAAAGACATGTATTTGGAAATATGGAACAAATCGTAGTTTCTTATCGGGCCAATTGAGGACGTAACATTTATTCGCAAAATACGGGACTCTGTGATGGGTTGCAACCCTTCAAGAGAGATCATGACACAAATTAAGGACTGGGAGTTGTTTCCATTTTACTCATTCTGCCTCCTGTCTTGTCCTGCCATCATGCCACATATAGCCACTTTAACCTTCTTTAATCGAGGGTTGGGATCGGTGATTTAGACTTAACATTAACAACAAAAACTGTCTGAATGTTATTGCTGCTACCGGTCATCCACTCCCTGGTTCCCTACAGGGTCAAAGCAGAATGGGGATGCTAATGTGGCTCTATCAGAGGAGGAGCCACTTTCTCCAAATGAGAGGTGGACTCTCCGCCGCTCACACAACAGAGACAAGTGTAAGAAAGAAGGCACCTGTTTCCTCCTGACCTCTGAAGACTTTTCCTGCAGCACTGAATCATCCATCCACACTGGTATGAAGCATTTGTTTTCTGTTTTCTACTGACAACATTAATACAAACTACTGTACCCATTTTCCAAGATGCATTGTGGGAAATTTACATTTACGTTATGATTGTAAACTGTATCTCTATAAAAAAACAACACACTAATATATACAGAAAAGCTTGAATTGTCAGTGGTCAAGCGATTATTTTATTAGCGTAGCCACTTGTTTGTTAAATAAATTTTATATTCATAAATGATGAGCATTTACTGTAATTACAACTTTTCAATGATTCGCTATTGTGGCTGTCAATGTTATTTTAGATGACAGTCATAAAGCTGTTAAATAACATCTCTGGAAGAGCAGCAGCTGTCTGCTGGGGCATTTAGCTGTAATAAAATAAGCACAGGGACTAATAATCACCCAAAATTTCCACATTATTTATAAGTAAAGATGCTAAAAATATGGTTTTAATTGAATAATGAAGTAACTTATACTGATTAATTTATTTTACCACTGTTGGTTTTACATTTTAAATTTAACATTCATAAAGCTTTAGCAAAATAGTACATATTTTGAACCACTCATCCTAAATTAGGGTTTTTGGGGTGAACCTATTTCAGCTTTTTTGGATAAGGGGTATAAAAAACACTCCGGGTAACTGGCTTTTCAACCATTGTAGTGTTTTACTAAATTTGTTTTTCTGTATTAAATCTATTTAAAGTTTTTTTCAGACAGTGTATAAAATAATACAAAACTTGAAATTGATTAATCTTCTGACTTTAAGGGACAACTTTTTAGATTACAAATAGTTAAAATTGAACATTCATAACGGCATTTTGCAAGTTCCTCAGCATTCTCATGTTTAACATTAACACAATTTGGCATTTCAATTGCTGTTGGTTCCTATCATCTGCCACATATTTAGCGGTGAAACATTGCTCATCAAAAGCATCAGATATTGTGGGAATCAGATTAGCTGTGTGGTCAGTAATTTGTGCTTTTGGCAAATAGAGTGATTTACTGGAAACTATCGGACATACTATCTTGTTAAAATGGTTTAGACCACAATGCTCCCCACTCTATTTCCTTTGACATGTTTATTACACTTTATTACTATTACACATACAGTGGAAAACTGTATGTGGTAACTTATCACATTATTTTGTCAGGGGAGTAAGCAACTTGCTCACAAGTATAAACAGCTGTGTAATTTTCCCTGCCATTGAAAGATTCACACTGAGTATGAACAACTGCAGAGGCAGCTGTGGGTTTTGTCAGAGAAGGAAGTCATTAGTGTTGTCTCTATGACCAGAACTTGGCTTGTTGTTTTATCTTAAAGTATTCTTAATAAATCTTTTGTATCAAGTTCAAGTAATTTACTCATAAAGCACTTTTTACAGTTGTATATGGCCACAAAGCAGCTTTACAGTGTTAGGAGCCTTATATCTGTATATTACAGTTTTAGTTTGTCCTTTGGTTTGCATATAAATGTTTTAAACATTCATTTTAAACTCTTGGATTTATACTGTCTATGGAATGCGTACAATTATTGATTGAAATATGAAGATAAAAAATCTTATGCACAACTACTGTTTTATTTACTTATTTTTAACATTTTGCTAAAAGTAAATATTGTTTTTTTTTTTGAAAGTTTATATACATTTGCAGAAAATATATTTATATATAAGGACGGCACGGTGGCTTAGAAGTTAACACGTTTAATCTGAGTTTCCATGTTCTCTTCGTGTCCATGTGGGTTTCCTCCAGGTTCTCCGGTTTCCTCCCACAGTCCAAAAATATGAATTAAGGTTAATTGAATTCTTTAAATTACTCCATATAGAGTGTGTGTGTCTGTGTGAGGGAGTGTGCCCAGCGATAGATTGGCGTTCTCCCCTGAATGGGAATGGGGAACCCCTCCGCGATCCTAGATAATGGATGGATGGATGGATAATTATATATAAATAAATAAGTTTTAGTAGAAAACTTTCCATAATAATGCTTAACGATTATGACAAATTACAGAGTGTTTAGTTTAATGATCACAGAACTGTGATTTGAACTATTGAGCATCTGGTCTGAAGTCCAATATTTTATATATCACAAAAATATCACTGCCATATAGTATAAATGGGTGGCACAGTGGATTAGTGGTTAACACATTTGCGTCTCAGTGCTGAAGATCCAGGTTCGAATCCTAATCTGGGTGGAGTTTCCATGTTCTCTCCATGTGAGCTTCCTCTGAGCTGTCCAGTTTTCTCCCACAGTATGTATTTGTCCAGTGTATTTGTCCAGTGCCCAAAACATTCTCCCTTTGATGGGGGAGAACCTCCCCGCAACCCTAACATAGGACTAAGCTAAAAATAATGGATGGATATACAGTATACGTTTGCCACAGTGTAAAATGTGCATATATATAATGGTTTAAACATGTTGGAATAATAGGCTCAAAAGTTAAAAGAGCATCAGCTGTATTTTTTGTATTTTGGGCCAAAATGAAATACCTGCACGCTCTTAAAATACAAATCTATTGTGCATTACAAACAAGGAAGCATCGCATTAAGTTGAAACTCATACTGCTGTATGATAATGACCCCCTCCGAAACCGACCCAATATTCTAAAAATAAGGGTTTGGTCCCTAACTAAATCCTAACTTACTATTATGTTCACTAGTTTGTTGTGAGTACAAAATTTAATACATCTTTTCCACAAACACTTAATTTCCATCCATCCATTATCGTCCGCTTTATCCTTTATTAGGGTCACGGTGTGGTTTCCCATGCCCATCCAGGGGAGAACGTCCCAGGTGCTGAGCAGATACACCCAGGACAGGGCGCCAATCCATCGCTGGGCACACACTCACACACACACTCTATATGGGCTTTGGAGAATTCAATTCACCTTGATCGATGTTTTTGGACTGTGGGAGGAAACCGAAGAACCCGGAGGAAACCCACGCGGACATGGGGAGAACATGGAAACTCCACCCAGATTGGGATTACCGCAACATTTAATATAAAACTATAAAAATAATCGGATAATGATCAGGTTTGATAACACTACAGTGCAGCTGTTTTTTCCTTGACAATTGACTTGTGTTTTTCTCTCATTTGTAAGTCATTCATTCATTCATTATCTTCCACTTCATTTTCTACTAGGGTCGCCAGAGTGGGGGTGGTTCCCCATTCCCATCCAGCGGAGAATGCGGAGTTTCAGGCGCTGGGCAGAACAGGGCACCAA
The DNA here is from genome assembly GCA_019802435.1 of Corydoras maculifer. NCBI lineage: Eukaryota > Metazoa > Chordata > Actinopteri > Siluriformes > Callichthyidae > Corydoras > Corydoras maculifer. Next base: position 236,487 of record JAFMOD010000237.1, read on the forward strand.
TCTATTGCTGGACAGACACTCACTCAGACACACCAACAAATCCACACTACATAGGGCACTTTACCTTAAATCCACATCTTTGGATTGTGGGAGGAATCCAAACCCGCAGAAACCCAAAGAACACATTGCGATTCGAACGTGGAATCCACAGCGCTGAGAGGCACCCTTTTGTAAGGCGCTTATAAAAGCTCCTGCTAAATGAATAATGTAAATGTAACTTTTAGAAATGCTTTGGAGAATCTTAGAAGCTGCAAATCAGCTTCCATAACAGCTCCTCGCAGGGGTCTTGAAAAGTCTTTAAAGGTCAGTTACAGTAGCATTAACACTAACTTAACCAACTTAACTCATATGACTGATGAAAGGGTGCCAACATTTTTACCCAAGTCACACTACCACAAAACTTGAACTTGCATGAAAAAGAAAATATTTCAGGCACATGTTCATATTCAGGCACATGTGGGCATGGTAGCTCAGTAGGCATTGGGCTATCAATCTGAAGGTTGGGGGTTCAAATCCCAGGTCCACTGAAGTTACCAATTTGGGTCCTTGAGCAAGGCCCTTAACCCTCATTGCTCCAGGGATGTTGTGATTAATCCTGTGCTCACCTCGTAAGTCGCTTTGGATAAAAGTATCTGCTAAATGACCAAATGTATTGTAATGTAAATATTTACATTCACACATTTTTATGCTTTATACTCTCCCGAAGGGCAAGTGATTAATGATACTGGATATTTTGTCATATCAATTAGGCCTGTGTATGAATCCTTTGTATGTTAATCATCATACATCCAGATCTACAACCCCCCTAACTGCATAAGGTCACTGTCATATCTGATGCCTGCTTTTTACCCATTAGTAGCCTAAATTCACCATCTGTTTCAGGCTGCCAGCTATCTGATAAGGTTATTATAATATGGTTGTGCTGTCTGCCACCTCCAAAATGATTTAGCAGCAGCACCCAGTGTATGTTTGAGATGCTTCTGTTTTCCAATGACATTACAAGTTTAATTGCAACTAATAGATTTTCATAAGCTGTGTCAGAGAGCCTCTGGGCTTCCTTAATTATCACTGTGTAGTGTGATTAGTTTTACGGTCTGTGAGAGACTGGGTTGTCTGTTTTATCAGAATGAAATTTTTTTTACAACACTGCAAAAGGATGGCTTAGTGGTTAGCACTTAATCTCAGCGTTCAAATCCCAATCTGGGTGTAGTGTCCATGTTCTCCCCGTGTCAGTGTGGGTTTCCTCTGGGTTCTCTGGTTTCCTCTCCAGAGTGTGTGCCCAGCAATGGATTGGCACCCTGTCCTGGGTGTATCTGCCCAGCGCCTGAAACGTTTTCCCCTCAATGGGCATGGGGAACCCCCCCATGACCCTAGTAGAGGATAAAGCGGAAGATAATGGATAGATTTGAAAAATGTGTTCAGGAGATAATGGTCTTATCTCTCCAAGTAATGAGTGTTGCCAGATGTTTACATCTATGTAAAAATCCATGTAAATCCAAGAATAATAAAGGGTTTCTGTTCCCTTTTCATATATACTGTAGTGAATTTGAGAAATGAAAACGAATAACAGTTGTTCTTGAGTGGTAATTTTTTTTTGTCACACTAGCACTCATGCTGTTTTAAATCAGCTGATTTATGTGCCAGCTTTGTGATAATATAACAATGTGTTATGAGGTGCTACTGGAAGAGTAACAAGTGGACACTTTACACAGATTAGTGCTGCATATGTGAGGGGGGTGTACTTGACTTCCGCAGCCCTGATTAAAGAGCAGTGGGAGTGCAGATGGCTGGAAGTTAAAAATGACAAAAAAAGCTTTATTGTACAACATAAAGTCAGGCATTTTATACTCATTTCTTTATTCTTTTCTGTTACAGAGATCTGCAAAGAAGTCCTCACATCTGCAACCAGCTACACCCAACCTGAAGTAACAACTTTGAACTAAAGTTACAAGATTGGACATTACTGTTTTATTATGACCATTCAGACTATGCTGAAACGTGTGTGCTGGTTGTAATGTAATTTTTAACACTCATCTAGTGTCATACTAAGGATGTTGTTATTCAAGCATCGTTTGCATGATCTAGGTCTGGGTGGAGTTCCTTGGACGGCGTACTTGTCCGATATTTAAGGCATATACAGTACAAATATATGTGTACTCTGATCTAAAATGACTAAAGTGTGTTGTGTTCCTTCAAGGAATGCCATCTTATAAGGCGTGCAGTGGAGTATAAGGGTAATGACACGTATATGTAAAATTGTGTTCCTGTATTTAATTGTTCCCAGTATATAAGCCATCAAACTTTCTAAATAAACAGTTTAGGAGATTTTAGAACTGACTCAAGAAAAAACATTTGGTACAGGCACTATGTGGTAATACACATTACTTTTACATATGTTTATTTAGCAGATGCTTTTATCCAAAGTGACTTACAAAGCGAGCACAGGGTTGGCCACAGCATCTCTGGAGCAATGAGGGTTAAGGTTCTTGCTGAAGGACCCACATTGGTAATTTCAGAGGACCTGGGATATGAACCCACAACCTTCTGATTGGCAGCCCAACACCCTAACCACTGCCATATTACAACGTTAATGGCAAAAAACACTGCTAATCCCTTTTTCTTTCTGAAAATCCTCTTTGGCATTAACTTTGAGGAATCACTATAAAATACCATGTTCCCCTTCAGTGATTTGGAAAGGCTTTATTGATTAAAACCTATAATATAAATACAGACCATAAAAGTATTTAAAGTATTTTAGTTTTTTAATGTTCGTGATATGTTAAATTTTGATGTTTGCATTCATATTCACTTTCCACAACTGTTTGTAACGTAACTGGTTGAAGCGGGACCAAACACTACTGTGGGTGCATGTTTTTTACATTGAGCCTAAACCTGTTTACACAGTCATACTGTGGTCCTCACAACTTAACTCAATCCACTTTATGTTTTGTTAATGTTTTAAAGTTGGGGTGTTAGGTCTCGTCTAAGTTGGTATGGTAAACATTTACCATAGGGTGAGTCTCCATGAAAAGACCAGGCATCTATGTAAAGTCTTTACAATGCATTCAAACAAACATATGTGTCTGTGGGTGGAGGAGAGAAGAAGAGAAAGACTGTTTATGAATGTGTGGGTTGGTGGACCATTGGTGAAATGGGGACGTGCTGATCACATTTTTCATCACCAGTTATAGCGCTGAATATCAGCCAGTAATAGATCCTTAAATAATTGCAGAGGCTGTTAAAAGCTATGAGAATAGCTAATATGCCATTATTCTCCTTCAGCTAATGACATGCCTAAAAATAGACACTATATTTCCAAATGAGATATAGTCGGTGAACATCATGCAAATTTGAGCAAAGATAAAAATATCTGCAGAAAAAAAACAGAACGATATATATATATATATATATATATATATATATATATATATATATATATATATATATATATATATATATATATATA
>JAFMOD010000237.1:240326-251437 GCA_019802435.1 Corydoras maculifer
CACTTTTCAGTTTTTTATTTGTAAAAAAATTGTTGATTCATGTATAACTTTCATTCCACTTCACAATTGTATACCACTTTGTGTTGGTCTTTCACATTAAATTCCAGTGAAATATATTTATGTTTGTGGTTGTAATGTGACAAAATATGGCAAAGTTCAAGGGGTATGAATACTTTTGCAACCCACTGTATATATATATATATATATATATATATATATGATTTTAGTCTGCCATAGTTGCCTTATGTTAAACCTGAATATTGGTTCTTATTTGAACCCACACCAACCAATTAGGGTATTTGGTAAAAATAAATTGACCCCACCCTCTTTGGTGCATTTTGTTTGAGCAGGTGTGAACAGAGACCAAAACCTGTGAGAAGACGTGTTATTGTCCCAACTCAAACAAACTCAGATATGATTGGTTGTGCAGAGATTTTGTTCTGCCCCAACAACCAACAATATTCCACAAACTGAAGCTAAACTCAAACACATGGCGAAACAATCCTTCATTACATTACCTTAGTTTGAAGGCAACATGTCTTCTTTAAAGCAGTGATCAGAATTCAGATGGGAATTTAGCATTCCACTGACATTAAGTTTGAGGACACATGGGGTTTGAACTCATTCATTCATTATCTTCCGCTTAGTCCTCTACTGGGGTCGCAGGGGGGTTCCCCATGCCCATCCAGGGGAGAATGTTTCAGATGCTGGGCAGATACACCCAGGACAGGATGCCAATCTATCACTGGGCACTGTGATTTTTCAAAATCTTTAAGTATCACTGAAACTCAAAATAAACATTTTGGTAAAAGAAAAATTTATATAAAATTTTATTGTGGGTGGAAACGGTAGAACCCAGAGGAATCCCAAATGGACACGGGGATAACATGGAAACTTCACCCAGATTGGGATTTAAACCTGAATCCCCAGCGCTGAGAGGCGAACGTGTTAACCACTAAGCCACCGTGCCCTCCTTGGGTTTGAACTCAAAATGACAAATAGCACATACACTGCCTTTTAAAAGTATTTATTGAAACACAGACATAGCACTGCAGACTGTGTGTTCCTTTTCATATTTAGCAGCTCACCCTACTTCTATCTCTACTCACTGCACACAGGAAGACGATGTGTTTGTCGAAGACGAAGTGATTGTCACATAGACGACATGCAGGTGTCCCTCTTTACCTGCCTGGATTTCTTAAATCCACCTTCCATTTGATTGCACGCTCGTGCCACACACAACTACACTCTAGTTCTAAACACAGAACGTTTTTACTTGATTCGCGTTTTAGCTTCTGTTACAGACGCAACTGACTAAAAATTGAAATGCAAATGTTCTCATATTCTTCAAAGTCATGCATTGTATTACATTCCGATTTTCTCTCTCTGGAAAGAAACCAAACCAAGGGCAAACATTCCAAGTTTCAAAGCTTTTAAACCAGTTTGGATGAGAAACAGTCCTGAATTAACAAATGCACTCTGTAAATATAAACACAGTCATATGTAGCACGTTAAGTAATTGCATATATTCTAGTCTTAGTATATTCTTGACTCACTAGAGTAGCTATACCAAAAAAAAAAACTAGAGATTAACTTTTTTATTGTAATTTTAGTCATTGCCTTCTCCACTGAGTATCTGTGTGTATTGGGGAAGAGCTTTCCCATGTAGGATTGTATGGTACAATATGATGCAGTAATTGTTATAAATCTGTGCAAAAAAAAAAGTATGTTTACAGTGTTGCTTTAGCATTCTGTAACATGTAGGCATGTATTTCTATGCACCTCTGCAGGAAAATGAATAAATTTATGTTGTTCACAAACCAAAATAATTAAGTATTATTTATTCATTCATTCAATTAAATTTATTGCTATGCGCACACATACAGACTGTATAGCAGCAAATTAGAGCAGTCAATTTACCTTGAATCTATGTTTTTGAACTGTGAGAGGAAACCAGAGAACCCTGAGAAAAAACCCATGTGGTACCTCCACCCAGATTGGGATTCGAACCTGAATCCCCAGCACTGAGAAGTGAACATGCTAACCACTAAGCCACCATGTTGGCCTACAGTACTCATATCATGCTTCAACATGCTTCACTCTTATTTAGGTGGTTACTAACATATTTCTTATATCTAACTTGTATGATATACAGTATCTCTTGTATATTGATTGTGTCATTAAAGGTGTTTATGTTTTATTTATATGATTGCATCAGGTGCAATGGCATTAGTGGGTGATTTATCACCCAGAGAAAAGTCTGTTGTTGGTAAATTCTAGACCTTTATTATTGCCAGCTGGATAGTTGTTATTTAATACTGACCTGGTTTTAAATAGAAAACTAGTTTTTTTTATTTATCTATGTTATATTATTAATACATTGAAAACAACTGTGGTTGCCAGTAAACAGGGAAGTTTTATTATGAAGCTTAGAAGTATTATGAAACTTAGAGGGTATTTTAATTAACTGCTATTTGTTTAAAGGATGACCCATTCCAAAATCTCCCTGTCTGTCTGCATACAGAAGCCAAACATTTGAATACACAGATACATCACCATAGCAAAAAGGACATATAAATCCATCTAATCTTTGGTAAGCTCTTCTGTTCTGTGGCTGTCATCTTCACTTGCTTCTCATTGCACTGCTTTCATTTTAAAATCTGATCAATTTTTAATAGTAATTTTAATCTTTTCATTTGGGCAGTCATATGGGCTTGTGGTTAAATAAATCAGCCTTGTGATCTGAAGGTCAAGTGTTTACATCCCGGTCCTACCAAGTACCATGTCTGCAGTGCCCTTAGGCAAGGCACCTAAACTCAATTGCTCACTGGGCATCATATTCAAGACTGCCCAAATGTGGAGGATAAATTCCTCTGTGTGTAAGCACTCTGTATTTTAGCACTCTAAAATAATTCACTTTATCACTTTAAGTAATAATTATGTTACTTCTTTTCTAACTTTATTCACTATGAACAGAAGAACATGGACCATCAATATTAGTTAATTGATTTCCTTTTTTGTAGTTATTACCTTTTGGTCTTTTGCATTGACTTTCTGCAAGATATGGTATGTGCCATTTAGAAAAAATATAAATCCAATTCATTCCATAGATGTGCTCTGTGCATATTACTGTGTTTCCAGCCCTTCCAAGCTTATTCTCAAATTTCATAAATGACCACCAGATGTAATCAAGTGTCTTCCATACATATATTTTGTTTAATTGCCTATTGTCACAAGCTGCCACCTGTCTGTGCTGCATTCAACAATGGAATCCAGCGCAGGTGAAGTAGGGATCCAAAACCGTTTAAGGCAGTAGACATTGAGGAACAAAATTCACTCACCCATAGAGAGGAGTAAGATAATGGAATGTTCCAACACATAGACAAGGGTTTATTAAAGTGCCGGCATTACTGTGAATAAATCACGGAATAGGAGTGTAAGGCATAATACACAACCTCGATTGTCTTATCGCTTTTAATGGTTAAAAATACACTATAATAAAAAAATTTGATTCATAAATGAATTTATTAAAAGCATAATTGTTAATAATCTGGTTTTCTGCAACGTTATATAGTCTGGTTTTTAAAGTAAACGCTGATCGCTGAGTAAAAGGTTTCCCGTTTCAAATCAAATACAAATTACAAAATGCTGTTTATAAAAAAACATCATGGAAAAATTTATTGTATATCATCTATTGATATAAATGTTTAGCAGTCTACTGCTAAGGACTGGAACTACATGTTTTAATATAAACAAAGATATTGTGATGAGCGAAACACAGCTGCACATAATTACAAATAATTACAAATAAAAAGTTATATAATATTTAAATACTCTAGTTCTGCATGTTCCTGTTATTTTTGATTAATGAATTTGTGGTTTCAGCCAGTGCCTCTAAATAGTTCCTGTAATTTCCAGTTAGGTCCTGTATTTAATAATTTTGTATATTATGGCTTGTTTTCCTGTTTACATATGTAACTGCTATATTTTCCTTTTGTCATACATAGTGCTTTCTGCTAGTTTAATTAGGTGTTCTTATTTATTTTGCAGTGTCGATTGTGGTTCCCATTCTGGTTTCTATAGTGTGGTTCCTGGTTGTCCAGATGGTTCAAGAAGAGTCCTTTAGCTTTTTTTCCTGTTTTTTCTTTGTATACTTAATCTGATTGGATTATCTGTTTTTTGTATTGTTCTTTTGTATAGTCCAGGGGAGAACATTTCAGGCGCCCCCCCCCCCCCCTTCCCAAACCAAGTAGAGGATTAAGCGGATGATAATGAATGAATGAATAATTCCAGCCTTTTGCATGTTTTGGTTTCATAGCAGCAGGGTATAATCTGGTGAGTTAGTTTAATTTATGAATATGTTGTGTGAATCGTATTTGTTACGCATTTTGGGAAATGCATTATATATTTCAGTATATATTGATTGTAAAACCCTGTCCTGAGGAAGTGCTTGGGTAACTATTTAGTAATTGCTTTAAAACTGCAACAGACCTATTGACTTTGGTCAAAATGATGTCTGATAATCTTGAAGTAGCATTTCTAGTTTCTTAGCTACGATAATCTGTCCTCGGTGTGGTTTAGCTTTCACATCTTATCACTGTGACTTTTAGGAAACAGTTCTTCGTGATGAAAATGATTACCTGTGTGACTAATTAACAGTAGCATATCTCCCAGGCATTAATGCTTTCATGGTGTTAAAGGAACAATAAAATCCCAGGATGACTCGGTTTGACATGGACTTTTTCTTTTCTACTGCATGCAGAAGGAGCACTGTGATATTTATCAGACACATCAGCTATCTTCTTCCTGTCTCTTCTGTTCACCCCATATTTGTTGTCTTTTTTTACCCCACCAACCCAGTTGTCATGGCAATATAGCACATGGTTGCCATGGGGAGAGGCTCATCTGCTACTTTAGCTGGGTCGCAAATGCAGCCAGATGGAAATTTAAAGATCGGAAATGAAGGATCTTCCACTTCGTGGATGTGACTTGAAAAAAATTATAAAATAAAATAAATTAAATTAAATAAAAGGCATTGTTTTTGACCTAGCTGATATTAACTGAATTTAATGCTAACTTTGAATCATACACAAATATTTGTGTGTATATTTATATATATATATATATATATATATATATATATATATATATATATATATATATATATATATAGTTACTTAGAAATATCAATTAATGATAAGATCTCAGATATCTGCCCAAGTGTTTTGTTATGTCTAAGGGTAGAATGTAAATCACATTTGTAACCTAACTAGTCTGTTAACCGACTATTAACAGACAGACAAACCCTGTGCTCTTATACTTTAATGAGGATAGGAATATGCCACAATGAAGTCGTCATGGTAACATAGACAGAGGCGTCTTTTCCCATTTTCCTTGACATGCTCTTTTCTTCCCCTATTTTCTCACATATAGAATTATCTAAAACAAATCCTGAGGCAATGTAGTATGTAGTAAGTATAACTTATTATATAAAGAAAAAAGCTGGTTTCAGTTGAGTTGAGTTTCATATTGACTGCAAAATTTTATTAATAACATATACAATTTTACATCATCAGGCTCCACAGTAGTGAACTCATTCAACTGTATAAGCCTGTGTGAGCTCAGATATCAAGGTGCTGGTTTACTTTTAGCTCCTGGAATCAATTAAATTACTGCTGGTGGAAGAGCGTTCTCCCACAAGGCTCCTCAACTTTGGAATATCATTCAAGGTACTGTTCGCCAATCAGAATCTTTAACTTTTGCATTTAATTAATTCCCTGTAGATAAAGATGAAGATCTCAGGCTTAGTGGTGTAAGGTTGGTGATCTAGGATTAGTCTGTGCTGGCATTTTACCTCTTCACCCAGCTCATCATTAGTAGAGGGTGTGGCACTGAAATGATGCTGTTCTGGAGAACCCTCTCAACTAAGTAGAGTCTGCAGTATCTGAACCTTTTAGTTCTGCTGCTCTGGTCAGTTATGCCAGAGTCACATGCTTCACTGTGTCATTCAAGTCACTCTGCTTATTACTTAAATGCTGTGCTTTATTAGCTCTAACTGCTTTTCTTGTCTGTTTTTTTGAGGTGTTATCAGCTCTTCATCCATGGCTCTGACAAAGCGCTGTGGCTATGATGATTACTAGAGGGAACCTGGATTTTTATTAGACTGGCAGTCCCGCCCTCAATGACCTTATATAGTTTTCCAATTATTATCGTTTTTCCAATTATTAAATACGTACACCTGATCACTACACAATCTGTACACGGCTGTCCTACACTGTTGATGCTGACTGACCCCAAGGAGGATGAGTCCCCCACTGAGGTTTCTTCTTTAAAATAACTACATAACAGGCAGTTTTTTCTTGCCACTTTACTTCAGCTTGCTCTTTGGGGGTTTAAAGGCTTACAACAACGTAAAGTTCAAGTAAGTTAAAGTAATGTATTTATAGAGTGTTTTTTTACAATAGTACATCGTCACAAAGCAGCTTTACAGTGTTGTAAGTCTTTGAACTCCCAAATAGCAAGCTGCAAGAAATAACAGCAGCAAGAAAAAAAACTCCCCGTTATGTTGTTATTTTAAGGAAGAAACCTTGGGAGGACCAAGACTCAGTGGGGGACTCATGCTCCTTAAGTGGCCAGGCAGCATCGTTGCTTTGCTAAAGCTGCTTTGTGACAATGTACTTTTGTAAAAAGCGCTATATAACTAAACTACTTAAATTTAAACTTGATTTTTCATTTGAATGGAGAACTTTCCTTTAACCCACTTTGTATTCTCAAAAGACATTAGGTAAACTTCACCTAATAAAACCACATAGATACCCCCAAGCATATCATCATATAGCTTAGTCAATATTATATAACTTCTTTGAACAATTTATACAATTAAATTACTTTCTAGGAAAACCACACATTAAGATCAAAGCTCTCTCGAACCTTTCCATAAGCTGCAGTGTCACTACAAATGAAATCTTACTCGCCTGAAACTAAAGATGAGATGGGATGTGGGGATAATTGCCCCTTATGGAGCACTTTATACTCTTCTGAGAATGTTTGTAATGTCTGTAAGTGCACTTTGTCTCAGTGAAAGGCAGAGAAGTTTGGTGTCACTGTGACCTTTGATTGCACCGTGTCAAATTCTGCTGTGTCACTCCAACTATGTGGAGAATGACTCAGTAGCAGAACATTTTGCGGGTCAGGTCAGTCGTATTAAATTTTCCTCTTTCAATTCCAAACAAACCATAACAGGGTAACTCCTGAAGTGTAAGTGCATGTCTCCTATCAAGTCACTTGCATTTATTCTGAATTAAAAATTCTGCACTGAGACATGGTTAGCAGGCAGTCTTTTTATTTCATGAACTTGTTCAATGTTTCTTACCACTACTAACTGGACAGCACAGTAGTTAAGTAACTAGAACGACCGCCTCTCTGTGCTGGGGATATAAGACTTGCTCCTGGGCCTTTAGATACTGATGTAATTTGTTCCGGCATAGCATGAGGGCAGAGAGCAGAGCATCTTGGCCAAATCATGAACCCAGTAAAAATAAACCAGTTGCATATAAAAGTTGCTTTAATGGCAGTAAAGTTCATGGTGGTTTCTTATCTCATTATCTCCTGCTTAATCCTATACTAGGGACTGGGGCACAATTACTGAATGGAACTTGGATTTCTATTGGACCAGGAGCCCTGCATGATGTCCTCAATGGATTTGGAATGGAATGGAGGACCATAACATTACAAACTAGCCACGATGGATTCCTCGGAGCAACGCGGCACCGGAGCGGAGCCGGCACAACCACCACCAGCCGGACCTCAGCCCGATCCACGCCTGGATTTACTGTACAGCCGTCAGGAGGGATTGGCGGACCTGGTAAGCGAGCTGGCGTTACAACTACGGACCGCACTCGCTTCACTGCCGGCAGCCACTGCATCGACGGCCTCTCCGATTACCCAGGTACCGAACCCGCCGTTCTCCCCGAAACTTATGATGGCGACCTCCAGCGCTGCCGCGGCTTCCTGTTCCAGCGCGAGCTGTATTTTAGTATCCGCCCTTCGTGCTTCCCCACCGACGCGCACAAGATCGCCTTTGTCATCGGGCTTCTTCGTGGCCGCGCGCTAAGCTGGGCTGAGGCAGCGCAAGGGCTTATCTCTCCGCTGGGCACCACGTACATGCACAGGTTCCGTGGGGTGTTCGACCGGCCGGACTACACGGACGACGTCGACTCTCGGCTCCTCTCAGTACGCCAGGGAGCCCGCCCGGTAGCGGAGTTCGTAGTCGAGTTACAGACGATCGCCGCGGAGTCGGGATGGTGTGAGCGCTCACTCCGCGGCGTCTTTCGTCATGCGCTGAACTCCCAGCTACGGGACAAGCTCGCTACCCGGGACCGACCAGAGACGCTCCAGGATCTGATTAACCTCGCCGTTCGTATTGACGGGAGGATCAACGAGCGGCGCCGAGAGCGCCAGATCCATACTGCTCCGACACCACGGACCCCACCAGCCGCCGCAAGAGATAACCCCACTGCAGAACAGTCGGAAGGTCCCGAACCTATGCAGCTGGGATGCACCTCTCTGGTCCCAGACGTCCGGAGCATGCGCAAGGACCAGGGGCTGTGTTTTTACTGTGGCAAGGGGGATCACAGGCTGCGAGACTGCCCCGTTCGCCCCAAAAGGACTGACTCGGCAGTAGGACTTGGGGTCCTGTCGAGTCCCACACCAAATCCCCAAGCTCAACGCCTCAGCCTCCCCGCTACGTTTATCCTCCAGGAGAAACAGGTGGCCGTAGAGGTACTAATGGATTCTGGAGCAGAGGAGAATCTGATAGACGCGGGTTTTGCCAACCACCACGGCCTGGTTATCTCTCCCCTAACCAACCCCCTCCATACGTTGGCCCTGGACGGTAGGCGACTGTCCCCTAACACCCATCGCACATCACGGTGTGGCCCCCATCCTTGTCCAGCCGGACCCCTCCAAGCAATTTGTGGTAGAGGTCGACGCATCTGGGGCGGGAGTGGGGGCAGTCCTCTCCCAGAAGTCTGATGAGGGTCGTCTATACCCGTGCGCCTTCTTCTCTCGGAAGCTGTCGGCGGCGGAGAGGAACTACGACGTGGGGAACCGCGAGCTGCTGGCGGACAAGCTCGCGCTAGAGGAGTGGCGTCACTGGCTGGAGGGGGCATCCCAGCCTTTCGTGGTTTGGACCGACCATAAGAACCTGGCCTACATTCAGTCTGCCAAGCGCCTGAATTCCCGTCAGGCCCGGTGGGCCTTGTTCTTTGGTCGGTTCAGTTTCACCCTCTCATACCGACCCGGGACTCGGAACGCCAAGCCCGACGCTCTATCACGCCTCTTCCAGGACGAAGGTGAGAGAACTAACCCCGAACTAATTCTCCCTCCTAGTCGGGTGATTGCAGGTGTCACCTTGGAAGTTCGGCGGATTATCGAACGCGAACTGGAGAAGGACCCGGACCCTGGGCTGGGGCCACCCGACCGAACCTTCGTGCCCACCGCCGCTCGCCCCGCTGTGCTCAAATGGGGCCACGAATCCCGCTGGGCCTGCCACCCCGGTGGGGCACGCACCGAGGAGATCATCAGGCGCTGGTTCTGGTGGTCCTCCCTGGCGGCCGACGTAAGGGAGTTCGTTGCTGCCTGCGCCACCTGCGCCCGAATCAAGGCCTCACACCAGCCCCCTGCCGGACTACTCCAACCGCTCTCCATACCTGGGCGTCCCTGGTCCCATATCGCATTGGACTTCGTCACGGGACTGCCGGACTCCAAAGGTAAAACAGTGATCTTAACGATTATAGACCGGTTTTCCAAGTCTGTCCGACTGATCGCCCTGGCCAAGCTTCCTTCCGCTTTAGAGACCGCCAAGATATGTTTCGAGCAAGTCTTCCGGATCTTCGGCATCCCTGTGGACATCGTCTCGGACCGGGGTCCCCAGTTCATCTCCCAGGTATGGAGAGCTTTCCACAGGTTCTTTGGGACAAATGTGTCACTGACCTCTGGTGGTCACCCCCAGTCCAACGGACAGGCCGAGAGGGCCAACCAGGTGGTGGAGACCACCCTCCGCTGCGTATCCGCCCAACATCCAGAACACTGGAGTGAAAACCTTGCATGGGTGGAGTACGCGGTCAACACCGCACGCTGCTCCGCGACTGAAAAATCCCAGTTTGAGGTGGCACTGGGCTACCAACCTCCTCTGTTCCCAGAGGACCAGTCGGAGATTCATGTCCCGTCCGTTGCCCAACACATCCGCCGATGCCGCCGCACTTGGAAGAACACCCTGATAGCGCTCCGCCAAGCCCAAGCTTCCACCGTCGTCTCCGCCAACCGCAAACGCCGCCTTGCCCCCAGTTACAAGGTGGGGCAACTCATCTGGTTATCCACAAAGAATATACAGAATCCCGTAAACTGAGCTCCCGCTTCATCGGTCCCTTCCCGATCACCCGCGTCCTCAGCCCTGCAGCCGTCCGCCTCCACCTGCCCCGCTCCATGCGTATCCACCCCACCTTCCACGTCTCCCACGTCAAACCCGTCGTCCACTCCCCGCTCAACCCCCCCCCCGCCCTACCCCACGCCTGATTGATGGTCAGCCCGCATATACAGTCCACCGCCTGCTGGACTCCTGACATCGTGGCCGAGGCATCCAGTTTCTGGTGGACTGGAAAGGTTACGGGCACAAAGAACGCTCCTGGGTGCCTCGGGCCGCTATTCTGGACCCCTCCCTCATCGCAGAGTTCCACCGCCGCTACCCGGACAAGCCATTTAGGGTGCCGGGAGGCACCCGTTGAGGGGGGGGTAATGTCACGGTTGTTTTGGTCACGTGGTGTGGGTTGGGTTATGTGTTCACACCCCTGAAATCACGAGCACCTGGTCCCTATCACGTTTGCCTATTTATACCCTGCACTACCTGTCCCTCACCGCTAGTTTGTCTCGTGCCACGCCTATGCTAAGCCCCGACACTACGAGCTCCCGTTCCTGCCCTGCTTTGCCTCGCATTGTGCCCTGCGCCTTGTCGTCTGTCTCTTGTTCTGTTCTCTGTGTGCAGCTCGTCATCCTGTCGCCTTCGTCCCGTCAAGTACCCTTCACGCTGTCTCCCCGTATTGGAACCCGACCCA
>JAFMOD010000237.1:258833-275184 GCA_019802435.1 Corydoras maculifer
TTATAGCATGTGGCAACCTTTTATTTCTTACTTTACCAATCTGGCAGTTTTTCCAAATTAAATTAAAAGTGTCTTCTTTTGTTTTTCATTTCTCTTTTCTTTTTCGTGTGCCTTTTAATGTTGCACTACACTAGCAATATGTTGGTTGGTCGTGGTGAGCCGAGTGGTTATGGGGAGGGGGGTGGTTTGTTTTGATACTTAATGATTATTATTATTAGATATATATATATTTTTTTTATTTTATTTTATTTTTATGATTTTTATTATTATTATAGTATTTTCTTTGTGTGGGGGGGTAGTTTGTTTGAAAAGAAAAAGTGGAATATGTTAGTTGTTGTTGTAAGGATATTATTTATATTTCCAATAAAAATATTCTAAAAAAAAAAAAAAAAAGTCATTTTCTTGTCATCTATCATCCCCCAGGTCAACTAGATAACTTTGTCGAGGAATTTGATATGTTATTATCATCTCTCCCAGATGATGGTTGTCCTCTTGTTGTCCTCGGCAATTTCAACATTCACTTAGACCGACCGTACGCCACTGACTTTCTTGATCTCATCTCCAGCCTGGACCTCCATCTACTTCGCAGCTCAGCTACCCACCGGGCTGGCTACCAGCTCGACCTCATCATGACGCGCTCATGTCTTATTCAGACATACACATCATGAATCAGATCACTTCTTTATACAGTTCTCTGTCTCTCTTCTACCTCCTCCCGTGTTCATCAGTAAAACAACTCAGGTACGTCACAATCTTAGCGCTCTCTCTAATACACTCTTTGCCGACTTGGTTACAGATGCCCTTCCTAGCATCGGTAACTTCTTAACCCTTGACACCAACACTGCATCAAGCACATTCTGCTCCACCTTAGCTTCATGTCTTGATCAGGTCTGTCCAAAATCCACCAGGAAAACACACAGTTCTCAGTCCAGTCCCTGGCTTACAGAGACGCTTCGGAAGCAACGTACTTCTCTTCGTTCCGCCGAAAGAAAATGGCGTAAGTCCGGTCTGTCTTCAGATTTAGAAACCTACCAGTCCTCACTTGCCACTTTCTCGAAGGATGTAACTGCTGCTAAATCCTTGTTCTTCCAGTCCAAGGTAACATGCATCTCAGATGCCCGCACCTTACTCAGTACCTTCAACTCCCTCTCCCCCTCCTAACACTTCTCTGTTAGCTGATGTCTTTGCAACTTTTTTTACAGAAAAGATTGAGGGCATCAGCAAACTCTTTCATACTCACCATCCCCACAACACTACATCTCACACATCCAGCCATCCAACCCTCTCCTCCTTCTCCCCTGTCACAGAATCTGACGTCTGCAAAATTCTCCTTGCCAGTAACCCAACTACTTGCCCCCTTGATTCCATCCCATCCCGCCTTCTTCAATCCATCGCCTCCTCCATCACACCAGCTCTGACACACATCGTAAACTCCTCCCTCACGTCTGGGACTTTTCAAAATTATTTCAAACAAGCCAAAGTCAAACCCCTACTCAAAAAACCTACGCTCAACCCAAATTTGGTCGAGAGCTACAGACCTGTTTCTCTTTTACCTTTCCTGTCTAAAACACTTGAACAGGTGGTATCCACACAGGTCTCCACATTTCTTAATCAGAACAATCTTCTTGATCCCAATCAGTCCGGTTTTAGATGTGGTCACTCCACGGAGACAGCATTGCTCTCTGTGATTGACTCACTTAAAACTGCCAAAGCCAAATCTCAATCCTCGGTCCTCATTTTGTTAGACCTTTCTGCAGCTTTTGATACAGTAAATCATCAGATTCTACTGTCAACTCTAGCTGAATTAGGCTTTTCTGATACGACACTTGAATGGTTTCGATCCTACCTCACAGGAAGGACCTTCAAAGTGTCATGGAATGGGGAGACCTCTAACTCTCACCAACTACGCACTGGTGTGCCTCAGGGCTCTGTACTTGGTCCTCTCCTCTTCCCACTATACATGACATCACTGAGCACAGTCATCCAGGCGCATGGTTTCTCTTACCACTGCTATGCTGATGACACTCAGCTTCATCTGTCTTTTGCCCCTGACGACACCACCATCTCAAATCGGGTATCTGCCTGCCTCATCGACATATCTGTTTGGATGAAGGCCCGTCATCTCAAATTAAACTTAGAAAAAACAGAGCTTCTCATTATCCCAGCTAAACCCTCAATCCATCAAGACCTAACCTTCCAAATTGATGGCTTCACAATCTCCCCAACCGATTCGGTCCGAAACCTTGGTTTCATAATAGACTCCCACTTTTAACTCGCTGATCATGTTATCAAAACTGCCCGTTCCTGTAGATTTCTCCTTTACAACATAAGGAAGATCAGACCCTTTTTGACTG
Source organism: Corydoras maculifer (assembly GCA_019802435.1). NCBI lineage: Eukaryota > Metazoa > Chordata > Actinopteri > Siluriformes > Callichthyidae > Corydoras > Corydoras maculifer. The sequence goes on from JAFMOD010000237.1 coordinate 261,188, forward strand.
AACATGCTACCCAACTGCTTGTTCAAGCCCTAGTCCTATCCCGGCTCGATTATTGTAATGCGCTACTTGCCGGTATCCCAGCTTCCACAATCCGACCTCTTCAACTAATTCAAAACTCTGCAGCACGACTTGTGTTTAACCAGCCCAAGCGAACTCATGTCACTCCTTTACTCACTTCCCTCCACTGGCTCCCTGTAGCTGCTGGCATTCAGTACAAGTCACTGACTCTAGCATACAGAACCATTTCTGGATCTTCCCCCTCCTCCCTTCACTCCATCTTTTCAAAATACACTCCAACCCGTTCTCTTCGCTCCAGCGATGATTGCCGCCTGGCAATTCCACCTCACCGAGGAGCTAATTCGCACTCCGTGGCGTTTACCACTGCAAAATGGTGGAATGTTCTTCCCAACTCTGTCCGTAAGGCAGAATCACCAAACAATTTTAAAAAACTACTGAAGACGCATCTCTTTAACAAATACCTGTTGTAAAAAAAAAGGGGGGGGGGGGCTGTGCCGCGGCATCGAATAACAATCAGGTTTGATGAATTTACAGTATAGTTGGTTTTCTTCATGGCTTCTGACTTGTGGTGTTCTCATTTGTAAGTCGCTTTGGATAAAAGCGTCTGCTAAATGACTAAATGTAAATGTAAATGTACTAAGGGGGGTGGGTGCCCATCCAGAGAAGAATGTTTGACACTCTTTATAGAGCAATTCAGAACATTTAATTTATATTGAATACGTATGTGTTTTTGGTCTGTGGGAGGAAACCGGCGAATCCAGAGGCAATCCATGCTGACATGGGGAGAACATGGAAACTCCACTCAGATTGGGATTCGAACCTAGTGTGCTAACCACTAAACCACCATGCCACCCGCAGGTAAGTTATATTACCCTTAATTATTATAAGTAATATGTAAGTAGTGTGGGAAAGACAAACAAGGCATCAAACCCAAAGAACTAGACCCAAAACACGTTTTTAAATAAATATAAAATACAACGAACAGCAACTCAGTTACTTACTTCATGAACGTAACTCAAAACAAATCACCAGTTTTTGCAGGATGATTGTATACATATAAAATATTGAGGTTTAAAAAAAAAGTTAAGAGCTCTAGCACAGGATTAATTGTAGAAGGCTCGTATAAGGAAGGGGTAAGCTTAGAGAAAAAGTGATTTTGGAGGTCTCAAAACAAGCACCAGCTGTGTGGGAGCAATAGATCCTTGTGGTCCTGCCACATGCTCTGTTGGTGATTTCATTTGAAATAGTCCTGAAACATATTGTCTTTATTCACACAGTATCACAAACATATATTTAAAATATGATATTGGCTGATGTAAATGCAGTGCTTGCAGTCACAAAGGGGTACCTCATGCCCATCTGGGTAAGAACCTTTTGGGCATGGGGCAGATACGCAGAGGACAGGTTGTCACTTTATCGCTGGGCACACACTCACTTACACACAGACTATATAGAGCACTCAATTAAATCCAATTTGTATGTTGGCTGTAAAGAGCAGCTTCTCAGATTTCAAAAACTGTCAGAATTTTTCTGAAGGTGCAAACTGTTGCGAAGTTACAGTATTTCAAAGCAAAACCTTATTAAACTGTCTCATCTGCGACCGACTCGTAAATCGGATTCATGCTTTTCTGCTAAAGCTCAGGTTCGTTTATTCAAAAATTTTCTGCCAAAACCATTATTTATTAGAACTGAATGTGCTATCCACTGCTGATAGACATATTTCATATGTTATTTAATTTTATCCAATATAACTAATAAATGATCAAAACAAAATTAATATAACAACAGTTTAAAAAAATGGATAAATACAATCATGAATGGGCAATTTTTTAAAGAGGACAGAGGGGGAAAAAGGGATCTGGGCTAAAGCCCCCGATGTTTCTAAACCCTAAAAACGCCCCTGGTCAGAGCTGAGATATTAAGCCATTCTAATGCTGTGATGCTTGTTGACCAAATTTGGCCCTTTTGACATCAGAGGTCTGTGAACAAACATCTTAGACATAATGGTTCTCTTTATGGGGGACATCTGCCTGGTCAAAGCATCCCTGCAGCAGTTTTAACTAATAGCTGATAACCCTAAAAGGCTCGTAAAAAATGTCATGGCACTGGGGATAATGGGGTAAAATTACACAGTGCACCATGCCTTTTTGTCCTGTCAGATTTGTACATTTGATCAATGAACATGTAAAGCTATAACTTTCAGGATTTTTTTATGTGATTGCCTGAATGTTGATGGACAAAAATGTAAAAAAATGACATATGCCCAGTGACTTAAAAAAAACATATAATAATAATAATAATAATAATAATAATAATAATAATAATAATAATAATAATAATAATAATAATAATAATAATAATAATCTGTCACAAAATGCTGATGCCACGGCCATGAAGGACAATGTAGATGGTGAAGTAGTTTTTAAATGCAGGATAAATGAATGAATACAGACATAGCATGCAACACGATGTAACAGGTGCCTAGGGCACCTGTTCCTCATTTGAGTTAATTTACTTTTGTACATGTTTTGGCATTTAAGTTAATTAACTGTTTATTTTCATTGATTTGCTTTGTGCACGTGGTCGGGTGTCAGTATATATTTATCTCCTGTGTTTCCCTTCCTCTGTGCACGTCGCTAGTTTTACGTTCGCTCACGTTTTGTACCTCCTGTGTTTTTGGTGTCCCTACACCTTGAAATAAAATTCTGTTGTTCTGCTACCTGCGTGCCTGGCTCCCTTCAGCGCATACTTTTGCGCAGCCGCTTTTGGTCGAGGTAGGCAAGCGTAACACACGACATAACATAACATAAAGCAAGAGCCAACATTGAAGATATGGAATAGTATTAATAAGATAGTGAAATAGATAATGATTGAATAAATATTTTTATATTGGAATATAGAGTGTAGCCATATTTTTTACTTAAATGCAGCAATACAATTAAAAAATGCTGTGACAGAATATAGTCACTATGGTGCTACAATTCTACCTGCTTTCCACAAGCTTTAAGTTTGAGTCCAGGGCCTTTATTGCCTTTTGTAATTCACCAAATTTTTTCTATTGACAAAGGTTCTGGATTGCATGCAGACCACTTTGATCTCATGCGGACTCTTCTACTGCGAATCTATGTTGTCTTAATGCATGTAGTATGTGTCTTGGTATTGTCTTGATAAAATAAGCAAGGCCCTCCCTGAAGAACATTGTTGTTTGGATGAGTGCAAATGTTCCTCTAAAACATTTCAGCAGTGATGCTACCCTTCCTGTTATGTAAAATGCCGATGCCATAGGCAGGCATTTGAAATATCCACTGATAACAAGCTGGATTTTACATTTTACCTCAAAGCATTTTAATGGGATGTGGCGCAAAGTAAATCTTGTAAAATACAAACCCAAAGTAAATATGTCTTCTTCTTTGCATTATGCATTATTATTTATGAATTGCACATGGAACTCTATTTGCAGACAGGGATTTCTTGAAGTGTTCTTGATAAAATGCAGTAATTTTTAATAGAAAATTGTGCCAAAGTGTGCTCAATAATCATTTTAGTTATAGACCTTTAGCTTGCCCCACTGAGATTACCTTTGGTTTTCTGATGGTTTATATGATATTATATAGTTTAAATGTTTGTTTTGATCTTCAAAATCGTGAAAAAACAGGATTAATTTACATAAAATTTTATGTTTAGAAAAAAAGTTTATTGTCAAATTCAGAATTGAAAGATCTGATGACTTTTCAAATGTAATAGTTTACACTCTGTTAGAAGTCGCTCGTTCTTCCCCGGGAGATCGGCTACGCGGGATGGAATGCGTACGCCGCTTGCGCCTGGTGAGTGTTTCCTGGGAACCGGCTACGCGGGGAAAAATGCGTACACCGGTCCGTCGGGTAAGACACTCCCATGGATACAACCTGCGCGGGAGTAATGCGCAGCGCCTCAAAGGGGTTGAGCGCGGAAGGAGAGTTCGAGACAACGGGATAAAAACAAAAAGAGATTTATTATTAAAAATGGTGTAGGAACACAAACAGAATGAGGGAACAAACGAAACGAACCAACACCTGGGTAAACCATAAACAAAGACGTGCACCGGGAAAGACGGAAACTAAATACAAAAGACACCCAGTCACGTGCACAAAATAAACCAATCACCCAATGGAGACAATGAGTATCTTAAATGAGAGACAGGTGCCCCAGGCACCTGTGACACACTCAATTTAAAAACATTCAATTATATTTGCAAGTAAGACCAAGGTGATGTTTTAGGATTTTGTTTTTAAATCTATTTATTTCACAGTAAAGGTGTAACTATGATGTCAATGAAAATGGTAAAAGTTAAAAGTCTAATTTTAAACTTTATTCTTAACTAGCTGAGTTAACAAAACCCAGACACAGTTTCTTTATTTCTTTCAGCAAAACATAAGAAGGTGCTGCTAAACACTAAATACAGCCATACAAATCTATCTAGATGCAGTTTTAATCAAATCTTACAAACAGTAAACAGGATTAGTGGACAGGAAAGTAATGTATTGTTAAAGTATATTTGTAAAAAGCTCAAACTTTTATATTAATTAAAATAAAAAAAAAACATTTAAACACATAACCACAGTTATATATATATAGTGTTATAAGTGTTATATACATGCCATAAGGCTTTATAACAAAAAGTGGCATAATGCATTATGCATTATTTATTTTAACTGTTCATCAACTTATTATAAAAAGCAGCTACATGAAGCCTCATAACATTTGTGCCTTTATAATTTTTTCCGACATTATAAGTTCTCGTAACTGTTTATAAAAGCTTATAAGCTCTCTTTACAGGCAAAAATTAAAGTGTTGTCATTAATTACCTCTTTAAAAGAGACTGCATTCATAGTAGTACATAATGACTTATAAAAGCTTATAAATGCTCTTTACAGACTTTAAGTAACGTGTCAGCTTGTTTTAAGTAAAAATGTCTAAACATCCAAAGAATCAAAAGTTGAAATGAGTTCATATTTGTATTATTATGCATTGTTACTTTGTATTATAAAGCCTTATGTCAAATTGTTTTAAGACTTCATGACTATGATTATGAACATCTATGTGCATTAACAAAGGCTTATGACAAATGTCATGAAGTGTTATAAATACTTTATAAAGCTTTATAAATGTTATAAATAAGTTATGAATACCAGATTCATAGAGGGCGTTACCAAATAAAAAAAAAAGAATATTGTAGACAAAATATTTAAATGTACAAATGCTATTTGTGAAAGTATATAAGCAAGCTCTGTGCTGTGATAGTCCAGGTTTTAACAGATAAAAGACACTGTTCTGGAAAAGATTTTGGAAAAAAAAACAGAATTATAAATAACTGACAATGTTATGAACAGAAAAGCTTGGCATTTATTTTTTACCGACAAGTAAAATTTAGCTTTTCTAAGCTCAGCATTATAACAGGAAGTCAGGGAAGGCCAACACATTTAGCAGGAGGTACATTTTTAAATGTCGTACAATGAGTAAGGTCAAAGTCCAATATTAAGTTCAATCAAAAATCTCTGAAACTCTTTATAAATAGCTGTTTACCGCCCTCAGCTACCCAACATTAATGACATGGATCTTTTTGTAATCCTTTAACATTATAAATGTTTCATTTTACTTAAATAACATAAAATGTGAGATTTTTGTGAAAGTTTTCAATAGTACTATGAGTTAAGAAAGAGGGAAGTAATAGTTATAATAATTGTACCTAAAGCGATATGTTTTGGCTGAATTGTTTTCAATTAAAACAATTGGTGGCTTAGTGGTTAGCACGTTCGCCTCTCAGCGCTAGGGATACCCAGTTCGAATCCCCTTCTGGGTGGAGTTTCCATGTTCTCCCCGTGTCTGCGTGGGTTTCCCACAGTCCAAAAACATGGATGAAGTCAATTGAATTCTCCAAATTGCCCAATATAGAGTGTGTATGCGTGCGTTTCTGTGTGCCCAGCAATAGATTGGTGCCCTGTCCTGGGTGTATCTGCCCAGTGCCCGAAACGTTCTCCCCTGGATGGGCATGGGGAATCCCCCTGCGACACTAATATAGGATAAAGCGGAAGATAATGAATGAATGAATGAATGAATGTTTTCAATACCTTGTATTAATAATGTGCACTATTTTTAGCTAAATGTGATGTAACATTAATGTGATTAAAACCCTATACTGGTATACTGTATACTGTATACTGGTGTTTGTCACTATAAAACAAACACTCTTTATTTTTGCTATGCGTCTCTTCACACCCATCCTGGCCTTGAACCATGTGTTGATGCACCAATGATCTAATTGGCATCTAAAGTTGCTGGGTATTTGTGATTGTGTGGCGGCAACATGTTGAACTAACAATAAACCAACACGTCAAATCAACACTGAACCAACCTGTCAAGCTCCAATGGTTCTAAAAATGCCTGGCCCTACTTCCAAACCACTGAAAAAGTCAGATCTTCACATTTGCACATCTCTGTTTAAACACAGCTTTGTCTATACAGTCTCCTATTAAAAATTTATAATGTAAGAAGTAAAATTAGACAGCAACAAACATCTATTGTTAAGCAGTTGCTGTCTCAAACATTTTAAACCTATATTTAGAAGATAAGCTGATGTGACAAATTTGTAAACATGATTTTGGCTCAGCTTTTTTAAATGTCCTGCTAACAAAGGTTTTTAAATTTACCTAAATTTCATTTATTCATTTATCCATCCTTTATCTTTCACTTAATCCTCTACTGAGGGTCACGATGGGGTTCCCCATTTCCATCCAGGGAAGAACGTTTGGGGTTCTGGACAGATACACCCTGGACAGGGTATCAATCTATCACTGGGCAAACACTCACTCACACAGACACACAGACAAACACACACACACACACACACACACACACAAGGGGGGGGGGGGGGGGGGGGGGGGGGGGGGGGGGGGGGGGGGGGGGGGGGGGGGGGGGGGGGGGGGGGGGGGGGGGGGGGGGGGGGGGGGGGGGGGGGGGTGTCCTGCTAACAAAGGTTTTTAAATTTACCTAAATTTCATTTATTCATTTATCCATCCTTTATCTTTCACTTAATCCTCTACTGAGGGTCACGATGGGGTTCCCCATTTCCATCCAGGGAAGAACGTTTGGGGTTCTGGACAGATACACCCTGGACAGGGTATCAATCTATCACTGGGCAAACACTCACTCACACAGACACACAGACAAACACACACACACACACACACACACACACACACACACACACACACACACACACACACACACACACACACACACACACAAACACACAGATACAAAGACACATTCTATATACGGCAATTTGGAAAATTCAATTGACTTTAATCTAAGTTTTTGGAGAACATGGAAACTCTACCCAGATGGAGATTCAAACCTGGATCCTCAGCGCTAAGAGGTGAACATGCTAACCACCGTGCCTTCACCTACATTTTATAAATAGAATTAAGTAAAATTATTCATCTTTTTTAAAACAAATGTTTAACTGAATGAACACATTTCCATCCATCCATTATCTTCCGCGCCATCCTATATTAGGGTCGCGGGGGGGGGTTCTCCATGCCCATCCAGGGGAGAACGTCTCGGGCGCAGGACAGGGCGCCAATCTATCGCTGGGCACACACTCACTCACACAAACACACTCTATATGGGGCAATTTGGAGAATTCAATTGACCTTGATCCATGTTTTTGGACTGTGGGAGGAAACCGGAGAACCTGGAGGAAACCCACGCGGACAGGGGGAGAACATGGAAACTCCACCCAGATTGGGATTCAAACCAGGAATCCCTAGCGCTGAGAGGCGAACGTGCTAACCACTAAGCCACCGTGACGCCCATGAACACATTTCATATATTGTTTTTATTATAATTTTTGCAAGTGTCATTTTTTTCTGGAAACTGGACTTGTACAGGCCTTGGTTACATAAACTAAAGAGTATAAGGTTTTGTGCATATTTAGTGGCGTGTCTAATAAAAACCTCATTCATCTGCCATTACCTGGACTTTCATGATGTTGTGCTGTTAATATGTGTAGGCTGGATGCGCTAAGTGCCACCACTCAACACTCTGACTCACTCTAATTTGCCTCTTGTAATAGGCTGTTTATCTCTGTCAGTGCATATGCCTGTAATGTGTTTGTCTTTTCTCTATATTATTGAGTGGCTGCATTACAGCTATGAGAACATGCTTAAAATATTACCAAATGCAAATATCCTACATAACAGGACCAAAAAATAAAGTAAATGTATTTATTTTATTTAGGAAACCAGTTCACTGCATTCATTCATTCATTTATTTATTCATTCATTATATTCCACTTAATCTTCTACTATGGTTCCCCATGCCTTTTTAGGGGAGAAGATTTCAGGCGCTGTGCAGATACATCCAGGACAGGGTGCCATTCTATTACTGGGCACACTCACTCACACAGACACAATAAATAGGTAAATTTAGAGCATTAATTTTACCTTGAATCCATGTTTTGTGTGGAAGGAAACTGGAGAACTCGGAGGAAACCCACGTGGAAAAGGGGAGAACATGGAAACTCCACCCAGATTGGGATTCAAACCTGAATCTTCCAGCGAGGTGAATGTACTAACCACTAAGCCACCATGTCACCTCACTACATTCAGAGTCGGTCAAATATTTGCAAAAGTAAAACTAATCATTAAAACATGATACAGAAGATGAATAACTATAAGCTACTAAAACCTTTAGCCCCAGATTAAATTCCAAATTTCTTTATGGAAGAATGAACAATTATTTACAGAAAAAGGGAAAATGTTGTTTATTTACTTATAAAGCATTTGTGTATGATTATGTATTTTTAGTAAAGGTAAAGGTTATGCCACTTAAAAATAGATTTACGGAAATTGTGAGCCTTTAACTTTGTGTCAGTATTTTGGCAACATGCCTTTCCTTTTACTACAAGCAAGATTAAGGCCAAAGCTTGACAAGTTTGGTGTAGAAAAGCCTAGACAGAGCTTTAATAACACCTTCAAGATGAACTGTAATTTTACTGTTATTAAAATTTTTACTCAGCAGTTTTGTTAGCAGCACGGTGGCTTAGTGGTTAGCACGTTCGCCTCTCAGCGCTGGGGATTCCCAGTTCGAATCCCCATCTGGGTGGAGTTTCCATGTTCTCCCCGTGTCTGCGTGGATTTCCTCCGGGTTCTCCGGTTTCCTCCCACAGTCCAAAAACATGGATCAAGTTAATTGAATTCTCCAAATTGCCCCATATAGAGTGCGTCTGTGTGAGTGAGTGTGTGCCCAGCGATGGATTGGCGCCCTGTCCTGGGTCTATCTGCCCAGCGCCCGAGACGTTCTCCCCTGGATGGGCATGGGGAACCCCACCGCGACCCTAATAGAGGATAAGCGGGAGATAATGAATGAATGAATGAGTTTTGTTAGCGTAACTTTCAGGCATATCATTCATTCATTCATTCATTATCTTCCACTTTATCCTCTATTAGGGTTGCGGTGGGTTTCCCCATGCCCATCCAGGGGAGAATGTCTCGGGCGCTGGGCAGATACACCCAGGATAGGGCGCCAATCTATCGCTGGGCACACACTCACTCACACAATCACACTCTATAGGGGCAATTTTGGAGAATTCAATTGACTTGATCCATGTTTTTGGACTGTGGGAGGAAACTGGAGAACCCGGAGGAAACCTACGCGGACACGGGGAGAACATGGAAACTCAGATGGCGATTCGAAACGGGAATCCCTAGTGCTGAGAGGCGAACATGCTAACCACTAAGCCACCGTGCCGCCCTCAGGCATATCATGAATGAAATAATTAATTCATTCATTACCTTCCACTTCCACGTTTCCCATTCCAATTCTTGGGAGAGTGTTTTTGACAGGTCAGGGCGCCAATCACACAGACACAAACTGTATGGCGGCAATTTAGCATTCACTTCACCCTGAATCTATGTTTTTGGGCTGTGGGAGGAACCTGGAGAACCGAATGGAAACCCACGCATACATGGGGGGAACATGAAAACTTCCAGATTGGGATTCGAACCTGAATCCCCAGCACTAAGAGGCGAACATGCTTACTACCCCCAAGATACCATGCCACCCCCTCATGATACAAAATATACACAAAATGTTTTAAAAGGCAAAATCACTGTTGATCAGGAATAAGCTTCAGCACCTCCTCATAATGACCCCAGTCTTTTTTCATATATTTTTATATTCATGTAACTAATTATGTTATGATAGAAAAAAGTTTATAAATATGGTTTATTAATAAATATGGTAAAAATGGAATTGGATGTGAGGTACATATGTTTATTAAGAATTAAATGAAGTAGACAGCAGAGTAAATCAATGGCAAACTGAAATAGTGAATGAGGAAACATTTCTTGATGGTGTGGAAATGAGGTTCTCTGCATAGCTGTACTTGAAATAATGCTGTTAACTATGACAGGAAGAGAAAACAGTGAAACTAGAATGTAACAAAGATTTAAGCACCAATGGCAGCCGTGAAATTATAGGTATTTTGAGCAACCAGACAAAAGAACAGTATAACTGACCTGAATATGTTTCAGTATTCCTAGCAACTGCAAGCTGTTGAAATTTTAAAAGTGGAATTTTTGCTGAAGGGAAAAATGGGCTATGAGCAGTAAGCCTCAATGGAGGCTGAGGGCCATTATGGTTCCCTTCTCCTTGACGTGGAGGGCCATTATTGCTCCCTTCACCAGCTCCAGCTCCAGCATCATTTTCTTTGAGATTTTGACAGCTCTTCATCCATGATTCTACTGAGGCACTGCAGCTACGATGATTTACTGGAAGGATACTGGATTTCTATAGGACTGGCAGTTCTGCAGGACGCCCTCAATGGACTTATATAGTTTTCCAATTGTTTTAGTTTTTCCAATTGTTAAATGCGGACACGTGATCACAACACAATCTGTCACATGGCTGTTCATGCTGCCCGGCTACTCAAGAAGGATGAGCTACCTTTTTCTTGCCACTGTCCTCTCGTGATGGTTTCAGTCTTGAAATACTGTAAAGCTGATTTATCACAATGTACTATTTTAAAAAGCACTATACAAATAAACTACATGAAGTTTGTTCTGTGTGAGCTGCTGGAACAGCTCAGCCCAGTGTCACAGCATAGTTGGCAGGGGTTGTCTAAAGAATTTAAAACATGCTTTACATTTGTTTATTTAGCAGACACTTTTATCCAAAGCAACTTACAAAGCGAGCACATGTTTAACCACAGCACCTCTGGAGCAATGAGGGTTAAGGGTCTTTTTCAAGGACCAACATTGATAACTTCAATGGACCTGGGATTTGAAATGACAACGTTCAGATTGATAGCCTAACACCATATCCACTGAGCAGGCACGCTCCATTATGATTTCTATGATAAATACAGCATTGTGTTAAGCTTTGTTGAACCAAAAACAAAATTACTATAGATCATTAACAGATGATCAGTGGTTATCAGTTGTTATAATGTTCGCCTTTTAGCACTGGGGATCCAGGTTTGAATCCCAATCTGGGTGGTGTTTCCATGTTCTCCATGTATAGGTTTCATCCAGGTTTTCTGGTTTCCTCCCACAGTCCAAAAACATGGATTCAAGGTAAATTGAATGCTCTAAATTGCCCTATAAAGAGTGTGTCTGTGTGAGTGAGTGTACCTGGGTGCATCTGCCCAGCGCCTGAAATGTTCTCCCATGGATGGGCATGGGGAACCCCCCTTCGGCCCTAGTAGAAAAAGATAAAGCAAAAGATAATGAATGAATGAATGAATGAATGAATGAATAAAGCAAGACAATGACATACAGACCTGAGAACTAAGCCTTTATTGATTTTTATTGTGATCCATATACAGTAGTTATATAGCATTTCTTTCCAAGCGTTTTAGAAATACTGTACAATATCAATGACACTGACATTTGAAGAATCCTTGGTACAGCTGAACATTGGCAGGACTACTATAAGGAAGTGTAAAATAAGATGTGGTGTGGGGCAATATCTAGTAAATCAGGCTTGTGAACTGTATTTTAGAACTCTACATTTCAAAAACAGTTTCACACAGGTAGCACTGTCCTCACCAGGATCCCACTGTCCGTCTACAGGTTATATTTGTATAGTGCTCGTTAAAATATTGATTTTTGTACTGTAACCTAGCACAGCACAAACATGGAGATTTCATTTTTTAGAGAAAAGCAGATGAAGATTCACAGAAAGGTATGGTTTCACACCGGGTTCAAAATAATATTGCGCTCGTTTGATGGGTCAAAATTCACATTCACGCTAACTCTTCCTTTAATTAAAACAGCACTTCCAGAGTGCTTTTTGAAAATGTCGAGACGTCCCATGTAGAGAACATATTTATATATGAGGTTTTCTGCAAATCTTTATTAAGATTTTGATTATTATTAAGTATAATGCAAAATTAGCAAAAATCTGCGATTGTTTAAATAGATTTGCAGGAAAATCATATCATGTTTAAATATGTTCCTTATACGTCAAAGACACTTGGAAAATCACTTTAGCCACACACCATATATATATGGTAGGTGTAATATATATATATATATATATATATATATATATATATATATTTTTTTTTTATTTATTAGGTGTGTAACTGTGCACAAAATTCACGGTTCAGTTCACACTGTGGTATGGACCTCACGGTTTGGTACAGTTTTGGGGGGGGGGGTGTTAAGGGTCAGATTTTTTAATTGTCTAGCACTTTTAATAAATGCTTAAAGCCTGGGTCCTCCACTACTGTACATAAAGCAAATTTATGTATTAACATATGTATACATAAAGTGGATTACAATCTCTTAATTACAACTTTTATAAATCAATTGAAGTTTTAAGAGACCAAGCGTTTATGAGAACAAGCTTTTGCTCGGCATATTGTAAATGAAATCAAGCGTGAGAAATCCACTGAGCAGAAAGAGAGAGTCTGTTTTTGCTGGCTGGACTGGAGTTACAATTGCGTCATTTTGCACTATATATGTTACTGAATTTTTGTAGGTTTAAAAGTGTTTAATAGCATATGGAGTGTTTATACAAGTGTGGAAATGGTTTATGAAGCCTTAAACTAAGTTATATAAATGATAAAATAACACTGCTACATCGCAGGGTCTCTGGAACATAAACACCACAATAGCACCGCCAGGTGATTTGACATCTCGGGAGTGAAGTATTAAGCGTGTAGATGTTAACTCATAAATAAGGTAGGTTTAGTTAACTTAGTGTTAAAAAAAAATCGATGTGCATTATTTTGCCCAATATGCGTTAGCAAGTTTTAAATGTTTTAACAAACGTACCTCACAACAACCGCACAGTGCCAACAAACTGACCTTGTTGGATCGATCACCCCCCACCTTTCCGCACCCATGATACTCCAGTGCTGCTGTAAAGCACAGGACCCCAAAACCCTCTCACACAGTTGATTTGTATGCTTTATACTTGCGCTCCATGCTTCACTCAGGTGTGGACTTCTGTAACATCATATTTTTGTGTGGGAGTATTTTGTGTAAGTGCGCACCAAACTGTGAGGCCTATACCGAACGGTTCACGCAGGGCACAGGACACCCCTAATATATATATATATATATATATATATATATATATATATATATATATATATATATATATATATATATATATATATATATATATATATATACAGTGGGTTGCAAAAGTATTCATACCCCTTGAACTTTTCCATATTTTGTCACATTGCAACCACAAACATAAATATATTTCACTGGAATTTAATGTGAAAGACCAACAGAAAGTGGTATACAATTGTGAAGTGGAATGAAAGTTATACATGAATCAACAATTTTTTTACAAATAAAAAACTGAAAAGTGCGATGTGCAAAATTATTCAGCCCCCCTGAGTCAATACTTTGTGGAACCACCTTTTGCTGCAATTACAGCTGCAAGTCTTTTAGGGTATGTCTCCACCAGCTTTGCAC
>JAFMOD010000237.1:281338-298394 GCA_019802435.1 Corydoras maculifer
CACACACACACACACACACACACACACACACACACACACACACACACACACACACACACACACACACACATTTAAATAAAAAAAATCATATATGTAACATTTGTATATAGCCTATAATCTTCAAATAGCTGCCTATTATCATGTTTTTGAACACATGAGCACAAAAAAAAATTCTATAGATATCCCTTAAATGACCTGCAGATTTATTATCTAACATAAAAATTTCTCTAGACAAAGAGAACTTCAGATATATATTCCAAACATAAGGTTGTAAATTGCATTACTAAGGCCACTTTATATACTGTCCAAACTTTTTGCAAAGAGGGGCAATTTCAATGAAGTGAAGATGCCTAGCAGCCAATAAGTTCTTCTGATATTTTTTCACTACAAAAATTACGCACTGTTATAAAACAAATTTCATTGTCACAATTAACTTAATTTTTTAAATGCCTGGCCTAAACCTATCCTAAATCTAAAATAAAAACCACCCTACACAGGTCACAATTCCATCCCAGAGTAGACATATAGACAAGTTCACACACATTTACATCCAAAGGCTGAGTTGCACGTCTTTATAGGGTGAAAGAAAATTGTAGCAACTCGACAAACACTTCATAGAGTGGATCCAGGTCTTTTGGAATTAAATTCAGAATCTTCTTGCTATCAGGCAACGGTTCTACCCACTGCCATATCAAGCCACGTGAGGCCATCAGAATAAAAAAGCTTAATCGAATGCTCATTGAAAAACATGAGCTCTTTGCATGTTTGCAAGCCACTGATAAGAGAGCTGTTGCCAGGGGTTCTACCAGGCTTGTGTAGGAACAAAGTGTTCATGCTGGGACTTGTGGGCTCCCTGTGGAAATGCTGCTAAGCACAAGGCTTCATGTCTATTTTAATGCTTGTCATAAGTGTGCAGCATTAATTTGATTTTCATTGTAATTTATATGATTTAATGAGTAGAAATGCAGCACCAAGGATTAAGCAGTAGCTATTTATTATCTAATATATTTATGTACCGGTCCTGAAAACATGAAAGCAACATCGACACCTTTATCTCAAATTAAACAGCTTGGTCCATTTCTAAAGTGTGCTTAATAAGTAGACCAATATAGTCTACTCAGGCAGTAAGCATTAATATACAGTGCAAACTAATTGTATAATTATTGTTTTACAACAGTAACATTGACACTGCTCTTTATACATATACAGTGGACATCCACCTGACAACTAGAAAGTGAAGCAACACAACATCTGTCACTTCTCACTTGTTCCCATGAAACTTCAGTGATAAACAGAAGTAACCAATAATGCGTAGTGAAATCGAATCACAAGTGACACTGTGATGACCTGGACTACTTAAAGTGGGGGATGGGGGATCTATCAAACAGTATTAATTAATGTTCATATCGAAGCACTGTGTGTGCACAAGGATTCCCTTTTGCTATATGCAGTAGTTCTATGCAACTATTTTATTTGTACTTGTATACATTCTTTTGTGCTTGGTTTTAACTGCTCTTATTGGTGTCTCTTTATTGTGAACTGGAATATAAACTGTGCTCCTTTTTTGTGCGGTTTATTCGCATCTGGCAGTCGCTGAATTTCTAAAACTAGTCTTATCTAGGTGTACTTCTAAACTATGCAATATCTAAACACATGTAGGCATGCTGTGCTTGATACTGTGTTTCATATTGTAAAATCTTATTGTGGAAAGGCTGATATGTAGACTAACCCATTTTGTGTGAGATGACTGTAGGCTGCTGCCAAGTCTGTAATCTATGTGCTCGGACATGTACTAAGGACAAGGGTTTGACTAAATACAGAAGATATGCTTTAGAGTATTGCTTTCTGTTGTGATACCACATCAGGGTTTTATGTGCTTCTCTAAACAACACCTAAAATATAAAACGATTCCCTTTTCCTCTTTCTTGTAACTGTTCTAATGCATTTAATTGTTCAAAAGATACAAAGCTTATAATTGGCAGAATTATTATGCAGATCTGTGCTTTTATTATTAGTAGCTACTGATCCTGATCCAGTACTGACAGCCCCATTGACTGGACTCTAAGTAGTTTATGGCCGATGTTGTCGGTGAGGATGATCACAAAATTATTATCCACGTCACAGAATTAAATCATAAATCTGTGGCTCAGATTAAAATACACTAATCCAATCCACAAACCAAATACTGTTATAGTTGACTAAATGTTTTTTGTTTGAAAGTAATCACTTCACAAAGAACATGTAGTTGTTTGTTCACCCTATTTTACTTTACCTTAAGTGTAAGGTATCTTAATTAAAAAAAAAAAAATTATTCTAGTGAATACAAACTCACATGTGTGGAAGCCCGTTTCCGACACACACATACACACACAAAAAATCTGCTACCTACAGGGGAAAAAAAACACCACCTAAAAAAAGAAGAGGGAAAAAAAAAGAAGTGCCACAAAAAAAAGAATATATATATATATCCATTATCCATCCATTATCTCCCACTTTGTCCTCTAGTAGGGTCGCGGTGGGGTTCCCCATGCCCATCAAGGGGAGAACGTTTCGAGCGCTGGGCAGATACACCCAGGACAGGGTGCCAATCCATCGCTGGGCATACACTCACTCACACAGACACACTCTATTTGGGGCTATTTGGAGAATTCAATACACTTAATCCATGTTTTTGGACTGGGAGGAAACCGAAGAACCCGGAAGAAACCCACGCGGACACCATGGAAACTCCGCCCAGATTGAGATTCAAACCGGGAATCCCTAGCGCTGAGAGGCGAACGTGCTAACCACTTATATATATATATATAGTAGTCTATTTTTCCCCCCTTTAGGTGGCAAATGTATTTATTTTTTTATTTTGTAGGTGGTGGATTTTATTTCATTTTTTGGTGAAAAAAGGCTCCCATATACATGTAAATCTATTATGTGACTGAGAAGAAGATGAATTTCATATAATGCAGTGGTTCTTAAACAATGTAAAGTAGCACGAAGTGGTACGCCAGTGTGGGTATAAAAAAAATGGAAACCAGTTTTATTAAAAAAAAATGACATTATGTCATGGAAGTCTAGTTTATTAGCGATTTTGCTTTCAATAATCGCATTTATGAATCAAATTTGGTATTTGTTATGGTATCTTTTTTGTAATTGGTATCTTTGTATCCAATTTATTAAAGCAATAAATAAATCATGGGAAAGAGGTGTAACTGTACTCCATTTTGTGCCTAACAACACATTATATTACATTTGCTAATTTAGCAGACATTTTAGTCCAAAGTTACTTACAAGTGTCCCAAATTAACGTATGGTGTCAGAACACAGGGTAAAAATGAAGGTTAAGAACCTTGCTCAAGGACCTATGTTGATAACATCAGTGGACCTGGAATTTGAAACCACAACCCTTGGATTGTTAGCCTAACACCTTACCCACCAAGCTACTACGCCTATAAAACACGACTTTCCTGTGATTTATTCACAACGATGATACGCCCTCTTGTACCTAATTGCTTTAATACACACTAACGCCTAATTGTTGTTTTCCATATGTCGTTCCGTGACGAAAAACATAGGTGGTACCTGGGAGTTTTGGTTTGATGATGGGTGGTACTTGGTCTGAAAAGTTTGAGAACCACTGATGTAATGTAATAACGTCAGTATTGGATCAGGTTTACTAAACAGCCAATACTCAGATCTTCATGATCTTAGGGTTTTAGCATATATTGGAAAAAGGGACCAGTGCTTACCTATTGCCAATAAATATGACCATATTTAATACAGAGGGATGTGTGTTCTAAGACAATTATAGAAGATCACTCACCGGAAAAACTCTGTCACTTAATCATCTACAGAGACCCTTTAAATATTTTAGTTTATCTAAGTGAATGCGTGAGAAAAAGTACAGAGTTACGGTAGCTAGCATGACTTGAATGGATGCCTTCCCAAGCTGTTTGCATGTTTTTTGTTTTTTTTTACCCACATCTGGCATCTCCTTATTCTTTATCTTCACCTCATATCTCCTCTTGTATGTATGGCTTGACTTAGATGATGAAAAATGCTGCAGCTTCACTGTTTTTCCACCTTCATTGCCTTCATCGTAGTTAGTCACTAGTGGATGTGATTATAATAAAGGAGTGCTCATGACTCAGATTTGGGGGGAACAGGATTGGTTTGGTAGCTGCTTCCATAACCACTGATTGAAGTGGAGTTAGTGATGAGCTCCACAGGTGAAGTGCTGCCTGGTCCCAGGTATGCCCGATGGCTGGGCATGGGTGAGGGCGTCTCACAGGGGTTCTTGCCTAAGATGAAGCGTGTCTCATCCTCCAGGTTAGAAGTATCCTTTGTTAGGCTCTTTCTGTAGGAGACAGACAGTTTGTTGGAGCCATCTGGAAGCCAGTTGAAATGTCGTGCGAGGAAAACCAGAGGCAGAGGCAGCATGGCTACGATGATAAGAGCAAAGCACATGGCAAGTGCCCATGGAGGGTAGCTCTGGAACTCTTCTTTAGCCTGAAGAGTAAGAGAACAAAATATGCTCTTATAGGAAACATGTTTTATAGGAAAAATTATAGTAAATTTCCCATATTGTGGGACAAATGAAGGATTGCCTTGCCTTGCACAATTTAGCTCAACTCAAGTATTTGACATGACATTGCCATGTTTTTGATACAGGAACTGTGTCTGTACCTATAAGTCTAGCTGCATAAACCAAGCATTAAATTTAAGGCATCGAAAAGAGAGATGAGACTTGAATCGACAAGTTGGGCAGGCATGCAGGGTCAGTGGTGGGTGTGGAAATGGACTCTGTTGGCAGTGAGGACACTACACAACCTGCTAAACAACCCCCCATGTATACAGTATATACACATGTATACTTCAGTACTGCACATTTTATATTATTCATTCTTAATTGTTATATTGCTTCTATTCATTCATCCATCAATCCATCTATCTATCTATGATTTGCATTGCAGGTAGATAGAGATTTCATGGATAAAATATTAACGTGAGTCTGTGATTCAAATATTTTTAGGTCTTTAGAGAAGGGCTTGAAGGCCTTGATGGCCCTCCACTGTTTAACATCATAATATGCATTTAGGATGTGCACATATCCTGAGAATTTATATTGATTTAATTATTCATTCATTCATTCGTTATCTTCCGCTTATCCTCTATTAGGGTTGCGGTGGGGTTCCCCATGCCCATCCAGGGGAGAACGTCTCAGGCGCTGGGCAGATAGACCCAGGACAGGGCGCCAATCCATCGCTGGGCACACACTCACTCACACAGACACACTCTAAACGGGGCAATTTTTGAGAATTCAATTAACTTGATCCATGTTTTTAGACTGTGGGAGGAAACCAGAGAACCCGGAGGAAACCCACGCAGACACGGGGAGAACATGGAAACTCCACCCAGATGGGGATTCAAACCGGGAATCCCTAGCGCTGAGAGGCGAACGTGCTAACCACTAAGCCACCGTGCCTTGATTTAAGTATGTTTATTTTAATTAACTTTTTTAACTAGTATTTGTCTTTTGTGGTTTTCTGTGTTATGTGGTTGGGTCTGTCATGACACCAGTCTTCAAAATGGTTTATAAGTATTCAAATAACAAAACAATGACACATAAAGACATTCATGAAACTACTTTGTACTTTAGGACATCACTATATGGACAGGCATGCTATTACACTGGAACATAAAAGGGTGGGTCATCATTAAAACTTCACCAACTAATAAAATGTCACCAAACTAGAGCTCCCTGTGGCCTTACAAAGAACAGTCATGCTTTCAAAATAACACGCAACATATGGACCAGCTGACAACATAAGGCATCAACGAGATAAAGCATTTCAAGTTTTTTTACTCACCAGATCTTGAACCCATGCGTTGTATCCAGGGGGACTCACAGCCATTTCAATGATGCTGGCACTAATGAGAACAAGGAGGCAGGCTGGAGAAACATACTTCCAGAGGTAGAAATAAAACCTGTATGGCTTGAAACCCAACATATCCTCAAGGTCCTGTACAAACCTGAAAATATTTAAAGTTACATTACATTACATGTACATTTTGTCATTTAGCAGATGCTTTTATCCAAAGTGACTTACAAATGAGAACACCACAGTGAGTAGTTACGTAAAAACCAGCTACACTGTAGAATTATCAAAACTAACCGTTATCTGATAATGCACCCACTATTTTTTTATATTAAGTGTTTGTGGAAGAGATGTGTTTTGCAATGTTTCTTATAGATGGCAAGTTAATCCGCCTTACAGACAGAGTTGGGAATACAGTTGCACCATTTTACAGTGGTGAATAATACGGAGTGAGAATTAGCTCCTCGATGAGGTGAAATCACCAGGCGACATTCATCACTAGAGAGAACCGAACGAGTCGGAGTGTATTTTGGAAATATAGGGTAACGGTAAGAGGGGGCAGAGCCAAAAATTGTCCTGTAGATCAGAGTCTGTGTCTTGTACTAAAAACAGCAGCTACAGGGAGCCAATGGAGAGAGAGAAAGAGAACGAGAGAGGAGTAATGGAGTCACATGGGTACACTTGGGTGGTTAAACACAAGTTGGGCTGCAGAGTGTTGAATCAGTTGTAGAGGTCTGATTGTGCAAGGGGAGACCAGCAAACAGAGCATTACAATAACCGAGCCGGGATAGGTTGAGAGCTTGAATTAACAGCTGAGTAGCATGTTCAGTCAAGAAAGATCTGATCTTCCTGATGTTGTAAAGATGGAATCTGCAGGAATGGGCAGTTTTAGTGACCTGATAAGATAATACTGTTTACAAAATTGTCACATTTTAGATTTAATATTTGAATTTCTAGGTTGAGTTTAAAAAACATTTTAATGTTTAAACATAACTTGGAAGGAAAGCAGGTCAGACTTCAGACACTGAAACTAAAAAACCCAGCAATCCTAAAAGTGAGACTAAAAATACACAGCTTACCTCTTGGTGCCATAAATCCAGGCCACCGATATATTTTCCAAGATGACTACAATTGTCAGAGGCAGGCCAGCAGAGTAGTCATCAAACATGGTGACAAAGTAGTTTCCAGAGCGCTGGACGAACAACAGACCACAGAAAAATGCAATGATGCAGCAACCCACTGAGGAGAAACAAGACCCCTCAGTTAAAGGATTCCTGTCACAGATTCTAACTAAGTCATCTGAATAAACAACATCTTCAAATATTACAGAATTCGCACATACTGACTAAAAAATAATGAATTATTATATCATTTATAACAGTGGTTCTTAAATTTTGCTACGCAAAGTAGCACAATGTGGTACACTACATATTTGCATTCATTATCTTCCGCTTTATCCTATTTTAAGGTCTTGGGGGGTGTTCCCCATGCCCATCCAGGGGAGAACGTTTCGGGCGCTGGGCAGATACACCCAGGACAGGGCACCAATCTATCGCTGGGCACACAGACACGCACACAAACACACTTTACATAGGGCAATTTGCGCACAACAATACCTCTTTTTTTGTGATTTATTAACAATAATGCCACGCCCCCTCGTACACTATTGGTTTAATAATGCACCTAATTGATGTATGACTAAAAACATAGGTGGTACTTGGTTCAATAATGGGTGGTACTTGGTCTAAAAAGTTTAAGAACCACTGATCTTTAACATTTTTTAAGTAGTCTGTGTTATTACTTTGTTATATTAAATAACCAAAAGTGCTTTATGTGGTGTTGAGCATCAAATATCCAGAAGTCCATTTTATTTTTTAATGATACAATACAATATGCAACAGCTCTCACCAGTCAGGATTTCCTTGCGTATTTTAAAGGTGTCCAGAATGGGTGTGGTGATGCCAGTCATAGTCCCAATCATGCTGCCGAGACCCAGGTTGATCAACATAAAAAAAAACATGACCGACCAGAACGGAGATCCTGGGAAATGTGTCATGGCTTCTGTGAAAGCAATAAAGGCCAGACCTGTGCCTTGAACTGCCTGTGGGAAAAAGAATGGGCCATAAAAACATTTGCAATATAACTTAATGACTTTAAATCCAAAGGCTCAGTTCATCAGTAGCATTTGTCCTAAACATTCAGGAAATACACAACTGTTTTAATTATCAAGTTAACCTAATTTTATTTATTATTTATTACTGATTATAATTTTTAGAGCATGAAATTGTAGGCCATTTAACACTACCTACTTTCTGGTAAAAGTTTGATGAAGGCCCTGGATTGTGGATTGAATGGTGGCCCAGCACAACCATTATCTTAAAAACTACTTTTAGTATTATGTCCAATTATGAGAGTCCACAAGCTTCTGACTATATATATGTTTTGTGGGTTCAATGTTGTATGTGGGGCAAGGTTTGGCAGGTTGCCCAGCCAATTATAATGCTTCCTGAGGGCATTGGCATGTGGCATGGGGATATGAGGGGGCTGCATTCGGGAAAGAATGTAGTTGGAGTGTAAGAGTGTGTACCTGACTTTGTGTGTAATAAAAGTGTGTATCTGTTAAAATATTGATACAACCCATGGTCATCCCCACAATTTATATCTATATATATATCGGGGGCAGCACGGTGGCTTAGTCGTTAGCATGTTCGCCTCTCAGTGCTAGGGATTCCTGGTTCAAATCCCAATCTGGGTGAAGTTTCCATGTTCCATGTTCCTCCGGGTTCTCTGGTTTCCACCCACAGTTATCTCCACAAGGTGAATTGAATGCTCTAAATTGCCTCATTGTGCATGTGTCTGAGTGAGTGAGTGTGTGCCCAGTCTGCCCATTGCCCAAAACGTTCTTCCCGGATAGGCATGGGGAACCCCTTGCGAACCTAGTAGAGGATTAAGTGGAAGATAATAGATATAAAAATATAATAAAATAAACATCAGTTTTTGATTAAGATAAACTTAAGGCAAGCATAAAATGCCTTAGCATCTGCTAAATGACTAAGTATAAAAGGTAAATGTCTTTTATATATATATAAATTAATCCGCCCAGCGATGGATTGGCGCCCTGTCCTGGGTCTATCTGCCCAGCGCCCGAGATGTTCTCTCCTGGATGGGCATGGGGAACCCCCCCGCGACCCTAATAGAGGATAAGCGGAAGATAATGAATGAATGAATAAATTAATCCACCTGTCAATAACTACAGTTGAAAACACTTTTCTTTTTAAACACTAGATGGAGGCATATATATATATATATATATATATATATATATATATACACACACACACACATACGTACAGCCAATTTAAATTTGAACATTTACACTAATACACTAGCATGGAATGTTAATAACTCACTTTATTAAGCTCATCCTCTAGTAAGCACGGTTCCAGACCAAGCTGAGCAAAACTGTCCTCTTTAACAATTTTAATGACTTCATACATCTCAGCATAATCTGATGAAGTCAGGTGAGAGAAATTAACATGAGGAGGGATCAGATCATGGCTCAACACATTGGAGTTCAAGTAGCCCAAGATCTTTTCGGCATTCCTGCAACGACAGAGAATTGATTACAGCTTTTCAAAATTAGTTAAAGACAGCATTAAACGTATTATATTGGCTTTGCCGCTAGACCACTTGTATTAAAAAAGTAAATGTTCTGTAATTAGGTGGCTTATTGGTTAGCATGTTTGAGGGATTCCAGGTTCGAATCCCAATCTGAGTGGAGTTTTCATGTTCTCCCCGTGTCGGCAAGGGTTTCCTCCGGGTTCTCCGGTTTCCTTCCACAGTTAAATTGAATGCTCAAGTTAAATTGAATGCTCTATATTGCCCCATATAGTGTGTGTTTTTGTGTGCGTCTTTGTAAGTGAGTGTGCCCAGAAGTCCTGGGTGTATCTGCCCAGCGCCTGAAACATTTTCCCCTAGCAGAGGATTATAAGGAAGATAGGAAGATAATGGATGGATGGATGAATCATGTAATAGTTTAACTGTTTTTGAATCCCACTAAAGCTTAACCACATATATTAAAACAGTAACTTCTGATATCAACAGCACAACTGTAGTTTTAAACAGCTTAATTCTGTGTACTCACTCTATGACACATTTTTCATTTAGGATATTGGCCTTAAATCCAAGCACAGCAAACACCACCAGCGTGGCCAGGATGGATGTGAGGAAGTTGATCACAGAGACTAGCACTGCATCGAAGTGACAGTTGTTGTCTCTCTTGTTGTAGCTGGAGAAAGCAATGACTCCACCAAATCCCAACCCCAAGGCGAAGAAAACTTGTGTGGCAGCCTCGCGCCACACCTGCGGCTCCAACATGATCTCCAGCTGCAGGGATAAATTAATATTTTATGCTTTTTAAGCTTTATTTTTTATATATGATGATTTTTTGTGATATTTTATCACCTTTTATCTTTACTTTAACGACCTGCCAATTGTCAGTTACATTTTATCAAAAATTTACTAACTTATGTATAAAATAATCCTGTTTCTAATTTTATACATCTAATTTGCATTTAAGTATTTATCATGTCTCTTTCAAGACTTATGGTCTGTGGTCATGCATGAAGAACGAGAGCAGTGTATATTGCAGTTGAAAACACTTTTCTTTTTAAACACTAGATGGAGGCAGAAATCATAGTAAGAAGTCCTGATGAGGCATATGCCCCTTATTATCAAATATGAACATTCCTTGTACTGGAAAAACTGATTTTATGTGCTTTATGAATAGCAGTTGACAATAATAAGTCATATGGCTTTATGTGGGGTTTTCCAATTTCCGTTTATAGTCAGATTTTTTTTTTATGATTAAGGTTAAAAGGATTGCCACCATTTAGAAATGAAAATAAGGGATACTCCCCACAGCTCCTCTGGGCCATGACCACCATGAGCCCGACTCCTATATGGTGGGTCGCCCGCAGCAGAGCTATGATTTATTTTATGTACCGTTTTGTAAGTTAGTGGCTGATCAAGAAACAATTAGTCCTACTTAAAGTTAAAAGGCTTTATTACCAATAAACACATTTTCTTATAAAGTGCAGTTAATTAAATTGTAAATAAAATCTGTCTATGTGCAACAATGAACTTTTAAAATTTAAGTGCATAACTAGCTGAGGTAACCTAGAGGGGAGGAGTGTGGTGACAAATTGTTATTTAAATTTAACTGTATTTGTCTTACAACTGAAAGGAAATCAGACCACCCAAACAATTCAACCACATCAATAACTGAATTTATCTAATGATCACTGAACACTGTGTTCCTCACACAAAATAAACAATACAATTTTGTGATCGGGCGGCACGGTGGCTTAGTGGTTAGCACGTTCGCCTCTCAGCGCTAGGGATTCCCGGTTTGAATCCCCATCTGGATGGAGTTTCCATGTTCTCCCCGTGTCCGCGTGGGTTTCCTCCGGGTTCTCCGGTTTCCTCCCACAGTCCAAAAACATGGATCAAGTTAATTGAATTCTCAAAATTGCCCCCTTTAGAGTGTGTCTGTGTGAGTGAGTGTGTGCTCAGCGATGGATTGGCGCCCTGTCCTGGGTCTATCTGCCCAGCGCCCGAGACGTTCTCCCCTGGATGGGCATGGGGAACCCCACCGCGACCCTAATAGAGGATAAGCGGGAGATAATGAATGAATGAATTTTGTGATCTGATTTTTCATATCAAATGTTATTTTAGGGTCTAAATTGACAACAGCACTCTCTAAGGTCACAGAATCCATTGGTCCCAGAATTTACACACGTCTTTGGAAAATCAGAGCCGTGGGAAACTTTGAATTATTATTGATTTGGTGTTAATGTTGCATAACAGGCATGTTCATGGGACATTTATTGAAATACGGAACATCTCGCTTATACTGGATGCAACATTTATTTGCCTAGAATGGATTGATTCCGTATTTTACAGGATGGGTAGCAACCCTAATGCTAATTGTAGTCATGGGAAAGGTTTAGTTTTATTGAAATAAAGTTTCAGTGCTGGGGATTTCAGGTTTGAATCCTGATCTGCATCGAGTTTCCATGTTCTTTCTGTGTCTGCTTGGGTTTCCTCCGGGTTCCCCGCAGTCCAAAAACATGGATTCAAGGTAAATTAAATGCTCTAAATTTAACTATATCCCCATATAGTGTGTGTGTGTGGGTGTGTGTGTGTGTGCGTGTGAGTAAGTGTGCCCAGTGATAGATTGTTGCCCTGTCTTGGTGTATCCACCCAGTACCCGAAACGTTCTCCCCAGGATGGGCATGGGGAAACTGGCCCACGACCCTAATGAAGCATTAAGTGGAAGATTATTAATTAATAAAAGAATGAATAAATCTATTGGGGAAGAGAGAGAAAGAGAGAGAGAATGCTAAAGCTTTGTACCTTTGGGGTGAACATATGAGCGATGCCATCCACAGCCCCCTTAAGGAATAAGCCACGTACAAGGAAGCAGAAAAGCACCAAATAGGGAAATAGGGAGCTGAAGTACATCACCTTAATCAAAATCACACAGTGAACAGATGGAAAAGAATTTTAGCAAAATGAGCTATAGGGTCTAATGCAGTTTCATAATTTATGATCATATCGTTATTCACGCAATTATATGTTCCTATAATCAAATATAGGACCCAAATACTGTACATTTGTAAATAAATATTTATTTTATGTTTGTATGCCGGGGATATTTACTTTGCCAGAGGATTGAATACCCTTGATGACAGCAAGGCAGACGATGATCCAAGCGCCTAGCAATGACAGCGTCATCCTCCAGTTCAGGCCACCACTGTCAGCAATTGTGCTGGTGATATTTAAAGTCTCACGGTACCAGAAGTATGTGGTGGCTGAGCTTTTCTCGCACTCTGGCACCACAACTGAAAAAAGCAAAATGAACAGTTTAATACCTTCATGTCAAATGCGTCAATGATTTTTTTTGCTGTAACAGCATGTAATATGATCGTAATGCACTACATGACTTTACAATGAGTATCAGTCTTTTATTACTGGGGATTTGTATTTTGGATATATTTCAGTACTAAAAGTAAAGACTATTTACATTTAAATGACAAAGTATCATTGGCTTAAAGCACAAAAGTGTGGGTTCAAACCTGGACAGGAAGCCAAGGTCCATACTTTGTTAAATTAGCATGTTTTCTCTATGCCTGTGTGGATATTCTTTGAAAACTACAGCATTTTTGTGTTTGCTTTGTGTCTGTTTATTCTGCAGCAGACTGATTCTTTGTCCGGGTTCTCCAGTTTCCTCCCACAGTCCAAAAACAAGGATTCAAGGTAAATTGAATGGTATATATATATACCACCCCTGCGATAGATTGGTGCCCTGTACTGGGTGTATCTGCCCAGCGCCCGAAACATTCTCCCCTGGATGGTCATGGGGGAAGCCCCCCCCCCCCCCGCAACCCTAATATAGGATAAAGCGGGAGATAATGAATTATTTAATATACCCCACCTTGACCCTAGTGGAGGATGAAGCGAAAGATATTGAGTGAATGAATGAATGAACGAATGAATAGGATTTAATTTGTAGGAATTTTGTACAGGAATTTGCTCTCTACAAAGCATCATTAACCAATTCCATTCAATTATATCATACAGTCTGGGTAACCAAAAATTACGGACTACGCTGTAGGTAAGCAAAGTTGCAGATCAGCAGTCATGAAGTACTAAACATCTGATCAGTAGTTTTAAATTGTCATCGCTACTAATATGCAGTTATAATATAAAGGAACAACAAGTCACTGTCAGGACAAACATGATTGCATGTCTCGTAAAGACGGGCATCTTTCTGTTCCTTTTGCTCATTCGTTATCTTTGGCTTAATCCTCTCCCAGGGTCGGGGGTTGGGGGGTGAGTGGGTGGGTCCCATGCCCATTCAGGGAAGAGTGTTTTGCATTTTAAATTGCAATACTTTTTTTTGTCTTGTGTCATTATTATGGTTAATTATGGTATTATGGTACTCTATCATATAATTTGGACATTACATATTGATGTGTTATAATTATATAATTATGGTGACAGGCAATTTTAAAATCATGTTTTATTTTTAAATAGCAGCATGCTTACTAGCTTGGCTTCCATTTCTCTTGATAGGACAGTCATTCCAAGGTAGAGGATACTGGAATGATTGAAAGAAGTAAAAGATGCTCCAGCCAATGATCACATTGTAGTAGAGGCCCACGAACCCACACACCTTTAAAAATGAAAGAAATATTTAGACAATAAGAAAAGGAATTTAAAAAAAAGATTTAAACTTAAATGTAAGAATAAATTCACAATATTATGACAAAGAGAGACTTAATTAGTATTAGTTAATTAAGTTTGTGTCTATGGAAAATAAAAACATGTTTAGGTTGGGGGCCGACCGAATTAAAAATTATTTGTGTCATCCTTTACTTACAATAGCTCCAGACACAGCATGAAATTGGCTTCTGGTTACGTCACAAGTCCACAGTCAGGAGAGGTTGTCAATTATTAAAGCACATTCTGACTTGGCATGGACCTCTGTCTTTTTGTGGCTATATATAGCTCTTTTCATTACAGCAAACCTACTTTCAGGCAGTTTAGATCCAGGCTTAAACACTACACAGACTTATCTTAGGTTTATTTGTTAATAGCATCTCAAATGTACTCATATATTAAAAAAAAAAAACTTATACAATTAAAACCTGTAAATGAATAAGATTTTTTGGATTATGCCATAGGCCTAGATGTCTCATCAAAACTTTATGACATTCTGCCAACTTATATAAAATAAGTCAATCTAAAATAAAAATATAAAAAATGTCCAAAAGAAGACAGCATGTCAGATAATGGTATGGATATACAATACATGTATTTTATAAACTGCGTTCTGTAATTTTGGCCACTAGATGGAGCGATTAGCGTTCATTTTAAAAACCGGACAAGATCACATTGTTGAAGTCCAGTTTATTAGCGATTTTGCTTTCAATATATGCATTTATGAATCAAACTTCGTTTTTTTTTTTTTATCATGGTATATTTTGTAACTGTTTTATTAAAGCAATAGGGCACATGAGGTTGTGTACTATTGTGAATAAATCACAGGAAAAAGGTGTAACTGTACTCTGCTTAATGCCTAACACATTTCATTACATTTGGTCATTTAGCAGACACTTTCATTCAAAGCAACTTACAAGTGTCCCAATGTAATATATGGGGTCAGAACACAGGGTTACATAGGGCCTTGCTCAAAGAAAGACGTTGGTAACTTCAGTGAACCTAGGATTTGAACCCACAACCCTTGGATTGTCAGACTAATACCTTACCCATTGAGCTACCATGGCTATACACTACTTCTTTCCTGTGAATTATTGACAATAATGAATGCCATCTTAAGCCTTATTGCTTTAATATACACTCACACCTTATTGTTTGCCATATGTCGTTCTGTGACAAAAAACATAGGTGGTACTTGAAAGTTTCGGTTTGATAATGGGTGGTACTTCTGAAAGGTTTAAGAACCACTGTGCTAGAACAATCACGGTACATTATTTACTTGATGTTTACTGCTATTAGGCAGCCACTGTTGTCTGCTGGACACCATTATTAATGACTTGTGGAATAATGTGACTGGAGAGCTGCACCTTTTCTCATGGCTTTCTTGTAACAAAAAACATTTTGTCTACTTTATCTTTTCACTTACATCCTCTACAACCAACAGACCAATTGAAACATTACCACTATATTATCTTGGGTCAATATTTTTATCCACAATAGTAAATCAAAATTTTTATCAGCTAACCATTAGACTTGACACGCCAATGCCACCCAGTCGAGGACAAACATAATTCCAGACTCCAATGCTTCCTCTACGGATCCTCTGACCCACAGCCAGCTCCAGAAAGAAGAGAGGAATGCCAATAAGGATGAGCAGGATGAAGTATGGGACAAGATATGCACCTGGAAACAAATAAAACAAATGAAAACACTGTGAGAGATGAAGATAGCAAACAAATGCACACATTCATGTTACTTTCATGTGCATTACATTTCCATTTTGTCAGTTAGCAGCCAGTTTTATCCAAAGCGACTTACAAGAATCACAACTTGGTTGGGGTCAGAACACAGAGTTGGTACAGCACCCTGGAGCAATAAAGGTTAAGTGAGGACAACATAAGTAGACCTGGGATGTGAACCCACAACCTTCAGATTGATAGCCCAACACCCTAACCACTGACCTACTGTTACACTCGCCTACCTAGGGACTAAAGCGGCTGCGCATAAGAAGCGTACCCCCGCCCCTACGGTCGCGCAAGGGGAGGACGCGACCAAGAGAAAAATAAATAAATAAATAAAATAAAAATCGCCGGGGGAAGGGGGGGGGGTCCTCTGCCCTCCTCGAGCCCTCTAGCTATGCAGTTCGGTGGGCGCCCTCTGCGTACGATGTGAGGAAAGCGCCCTCTGGCTGTGCAGTTCGGTGGGCGCCCTCTGCAGATGAGGCGTGGGGTGTGCCCTGTGGCTTAATGTCGAGGTGGGCGCCCTCAGCGGATCAGGAGGGAACCACGCCCTCTGGCTGCGTGGTCCGGCGGACGCCCTCGGCGGGTGCGGAGTGGGCCACGCCCTCGGGCTGCGTGGCGAGGTGGGCACCCTCAGGCTGCGTGGCGAGGTGGGCGCCCTCGGGCTGCGTGGCGAGGTGGGCGCCCTCGGGCTGGCTGGGCGGCGTGCAGCCCCTGGATCTCGGGCTGGGCGGCGTGCAGCCCGTGGACCTCGAGCTGGGTGGCGTGCGGCCCCTGGACCTCGGGCTGGGCGGCGAGCGGCCCCTGGACAACAGGCTGGGCGGCGTGTGGCTCCTGGACCTCAGGCTGGGGGGCGTGCGGCCCCTGGACCTCGGGTTGGGTGGCGTGCGGCCCCTGGACACCGGACTGGGCGGCGAGTGGCCCCTGGACCTCGGACTGGGCGGCGAGTGGCCCCTGGACCTCGGACTGGGGGGCCAGCGGCCCCTGGACAACGGACTGGGTGGCCAGCGGCCCCTGGACAACGGACTGGGCGGCGAGCGGCCCCTGGACAACGGACTGGGCGGCGTGCGCTGGGTGGACCTCGGCGGGCACGCACGCTGGGTGGACCTCCACCTCGGGATCGCCCTCCTGCACACAGTAGAGGTACACCCCCACCGCTAC
>JAFMOD010000237.1:298671-363519 GCA_019802435.1 Corydoras maculifer
TTGGTGTCACTACACCTTTAATAAACCCTGATATTCTGCTACCTGCGTGCCTGGCTCCCTTCAGTGCGTTAAATGCTTCATATGCGCAGCCGCTTTAATCCGAGGTAGGTGAGTGTAACAATTTATTTATATTGCACTTTTTACAGTTCATTGTTACAAAGCAGCTTTACAGTGTTACACGCCTTACACGCCATTGTTGCGAAGCAATACTGGCAAGATAAAAACTTCTTGTTACGTGGTTTTTCAAGGAAGAAGCCTTGGGAGGACCAATGCTCAGTGGGGGACTCATTCTCCTTGAGTGGTCACTCAGCAACAGCGCAGGACACCTATGTTCAGACTGTGAAGTAATCAGGTGTTCATATTCTACAATTGGAGTTTAGTGAGGCCATCCTGCGGGACCTCAAGGCCTCTAGTCAGGAAATACAGGCTTTATCTACAGGGAATTAATTAAATGTAATTTAAATCTACTTTTAAAGATTGATAGTGAGGCCGTATGTGGCACAGCGCCTTCAGCCATTCCAACCCAGCTGAACAAAAGAGTGGGCGGCATGCAGTACGACATTATTGTCGTGACTGTTACATAGATCCATGAGTGCTCTCCGCAGTCTGCGAATGAGTGACAGTTCCCACATAAGGCAATCTGGACAGCCCACCCAGCCCCCCCTTCCCATACTTTAGCACATTCAAACCCGCAGCTTATGTGCTATATGGTATGCATCTCTTTTGCTGTTTAGTTTTTAATATAGTAATCATGTTGGCCGCACTGTGGCTTAGTGCTTACCACGTTCGCCTCTCAGCGCTGAGGATTCCAAGTTCAAATCCCAATCTGGTATCCATGTTCTCCCTGTGTTTGTGTGTTAATATTTCCTCCGGGTTCTCCCGTTTTCTCCTACAGCCCAAAAACATGAATTCAAGCTGAATTGAATGCTTTAAATTGCCCCATATAGTGTGTGTTTCTGTTCGTGGCTGTGTGAGTGGGAGTGGGAGTGTGCCCAATAATAGATTGGCGACCTGTCCTGGGTGTATCTGCCCAGTGCCTGAAAATTTCTCCCCTGGATGGGCATGGGGAACCACCACAACCCTAGTAGAGGATTATGTACAAGATAATGAATGAATGAATATTTATCGTGAACGGTGAGGACGCTCCTAAAGGTAAACATTTGCACTAGCACAGTACTATTAGTATGTTTTGTTTGGGGTTGGTCACTTGTGCATCCGAGGTATTGTTAAAAGCTTTGCGTGTTTTGTAGGGTGTGCATGTGCCCTAAGATATTTTATCTTACATTGTTTATTTAAATGAAAATTTTTGCTCTTGTGGTGGGCAGTGCAGTTCCATAGTGGTTAACGAATCCAGCCCTCTATGTCTTCTATATTCTTCTTATGTCAACATGGGTTTCCTCTGGGTTCTCCAATTTCCTCCCACAGTCCAAAAACATGAATACAAGGTAAATTGAATGCTGTAAATTGCCCCATATAGTGCAGGTGTCTGTGTGTGTGTCTGTGTAAGTAAGTGTGTCCAGCGACAGATTGGCATACTGTTGTATCTGCCCTGCGTGCGAAACATACCTTGGATTGGAACCCCCCTCCCCAAAAGTGGTATAGGATGAAGCAGACGTAATAAAGAGGTAAAATAAAGAGGTGGATGGTTTTATGTTTTGAGTGGCTGGGTTGCTGTGCCTCATAACAAAATATATAATTATTTATCCAGACAACATTTATACAACATTTCATATAACTGGCCTAACAAATTTTAGAAAATTACATTATAGGAGGCTCCTAGGAGGCTTTATAAAATACTTGTGTAAAATAAATACATGTGAATTAAACTAATTATTATTAAGTTTTAGACTTTGACACTAATGAACCAGTAGGTCAGATTTTGTTTTGCAAATGCTGTTTGTAAAAAAAAAAAAAATAGATACTGGAACTCAACAATTAAGCTTTTTTTCAAATTGTGTGACTGTTAAAATGATAAAACATGTACATTTAAAGTGTTTTTTTAGAGACTGTTTTCATAGCCACGATCACATGCAGTACAATGCCAAGTGTTGATTTAAAAGGGATAAAGCAAAAAACGTGGACAATGTTTACTGTTCATGAATCATGTGTTATCAAAATGTTAGCAGATATATTAGGGTTTGGTTGATGCAATGTAAACACTATCTGTTGGAAAACATACAGCCAACTATCAAATATGTTTCGGGTTAAATTATAAATTATATATATATTTTGCAGACCAAACAGGATAACCATTTATTGAACACACCAAAAATTAAATGTTTTCTGAACACGAAGAGAAATTAAAACAGACAGGAATATTATTCCACAAAAAATAAACTTAAAAGTTAAATAAATTAAAATTCATTGCTTCGATAAAAAAACCTCTTGACAAAATGATAAAAGTTACAACTATGAACGTGCTGCAAAAAATGAAATAAAAAAATTAAATACAAATTGTGCTTTTTCACAAAAGTAAAAATTACAAATCAAAACATTCACTTTTTTTTTGCTCTTTGTTTCTGTTTTTGAAAAATAAACTTAACATTTAAATCTTTTTAAATAGTTCTGCTCTCCATAAAAATGTGCCTGTCAAAATCTTACAAATTTAAAATATAAGCATAGTCTCCAAAAAACAATATTGCCGGGCCACAAATGACAATAATAATAAAAGATCAATTTGAAGTTAAATATGGTGTCCCACAAGGGTCAGTTCTGGGTCCACTCCTATTTGCATTATATATGCTTCCATTGGGATCAATTATTCGTAATCATGGAATCAGTTTCCACTCATATGCAGATGATACAGTTATGTTTCAGCTAACCCCAATGATGGTCGTTCAGTCAGTAAGCTCGAGGACTGCATCCAAGATATTAAAATATGAATGTCAAAAAACTTCCTACTGCTAAATTCTGATAAAACAGAGTTTCTGATAGTTGGACCCAAGGACAAAATTAACAAAGCTTCTAAGACTATGTTAAACCTTGATAACTCTTTAATTAGACCCACCTCATCTGTAAATAATCTCGGTGTCATTGTATTGATTCAGTGTATTGATTCAGATCTCTCCTTCACAGAGCACATTAGCAATATTACTAGAATTGCATTTTTTCACCTTCGTAACATTTCAAAGCTACGAAATATCCTCTCCCTCCAAGATGCAAAAAAACTAATTCATGCTTTTATTACCTCAAGGTTAGATTATTGTAATTCACTTCTGACAGGATGTTCTAATTAATCATTACAGAAATTACAACTTGTGCAAAATACTGCAGCTAGAGTTTTAACTAAAACCAGTAAGTTTGATCATATCAGTCCTGTGTTATCAAACTTGCACTGGCTACCAGTTAAGTTTCGTATTGAGTACAAAATTTTATTGATAACATATAAAATTCTACATAATCAGGCTCCACAGTATCTAAGTGAGCTGATTCAATCGTACAAGCCAACACGTGAGCTCCGATCTCAAGGTGCTGGTCTACTCTTAGCTCCTAGAATAAATAAAATTACTGCTGGTGGAAGAGCGTTTGCCCACAAGGCTCCTCAACTTTGGAATAGCCTTCCAGTTACTGTTCGTGATTCTGAATCACTATAATTATTTAAGAATAAATTAAAAAAACATTGATTTAATCTTGCGTTAAGTTTATCCCCTGTAGGTAAAGATGCAGATCTCAGGCTTGGCTGTGTTGGGGGGGTAATCTGCGATCAGTGTATCACCCACCTCATCGTTAATGGGGGGGGGGGGGGTGGCGCTGAAATGATGCCGTTCCGGGGCGCCATCTCAACTATGTAGAGCCTGCAGTATCTGCCTCTTTTAGTTATGCTGCTCTAGTCAGTGATGCCGGAGTCACATACTGCACTGTGTCAATCAATTACTTATTAATTAAATGCCGTGCTTTATTATTAGCTCTAACTGCCTTCCTTGTCTGTTTCTTTTGAGGTGTTACCGGCTTTCTGGAGATCTTCATCCATGGCTCTGCCGACGAATACTGGATGGAACCTGAATATCAATTGGACTGGCGGTCCTGCAGGACACCCTTAATGGACTCACATATAGTTTTCCAGTTTTTAGTTTTTCCATTTGTTTAATATCTGTACATAGCTGTCCTACACTGTTGTTACTGCCTGGCTGCTCAAGGAGGATGAGTCCCCCACTGAGTCTTGGTCCTCCCAAGGTTTCTTCCTTGAATAACAACATAAAAGGGAGTTTTTTCTTGCCACTGTCGCTTCGGCTTGCTCTTTGGGGGTTTAAAGGCTTTTCATTCTGTAAAGCTGCTTTGTGACAATGTACTGTTGTAAAAAGCGCTATATAAATAAATAACTTGAAATAACTTAAAGTATTCTGATTCGGATTCTGATTTTTACTCTTCCAGGAGAGAAATAATTAGAGCAATCAATTTCAAGCAGGCATGCTGGCTTAGTTGTTTGCATGTTCGCCTCTCAGCACTAGGGACTACCGGTTCGAAGCCCAATCTGGGTGGAGTTTCTATGACCCTCCCGTGTCCACGTGGGTCTCCTCCAGGTTCTCTGGTTTCCTCCCACAGTGCAAAAACATGGATCAAGGTCAATTAAATTCTCCAAATTGCCCCATATAGAGTGTGTTTGCGTGTGTGTGTCTGTGTAAGTGAGTGTGCACCCAGCGATAAATTGGTCCTGGGTGTATCTGCATCCCGAAATGTTCTTCCCTAGAAAAAATATGGTGTCTTAGTGACGAGAGTTGGAGAGTGTTTAAATGGATGTGCTCTTTAAAGGTCAAAATATAATTTAGCTAATTATACATATTTTTTCTTTACAATGCACCTTGCTGCTTCAAGTGGATTCATTTATGAAAAACCTAAATCTAAGTGAGCATGACTGAGCAGAATGACATGACACAATAAACCAGCAAATCGTGAACTGCAAGTTTGACGTCAAGCAGCTCCATGGTAACAGAGATTCTATCAAGAGATGACCAGGATTCTTTCTGGCAGCCTCTATTCAAAGCCTCGTAGCATTTTTTAAACCAATGTTGATTCCATCAGAATGAATAAAAAGCTGCAAATATGATTCATGTTTAATTGTTCTAAACACAAACTATTTGATGAGCATTGTGTTTTGTATTATGTGTATAACATGGCTAATAACAACAGGAAAATTATAGGCTTTGCACACAACCCCCTAAACATATGAAAAAGGACAGAGCAGGGAGATTTCATTGTAAGAAGGAGGATAGGAATAGGTCCAGTGGGATTTTAAAGTAAATCAGCAACTCCTTGGTGATCGAACATGTTGGGACATGAACTTGCCAAAGATGCAATGACACTTACAAACACTTCATACTTCACTTGTATTTCAAATACCTTTTAACAAGCATACTTGTATTTAACAAACAAACAAAAAAAATACTCACTAGTGCTATTTTTATCTAATCTACTTTTCTAAAAACTGATAACACTTGGCAGATCTGAGACCTGAAATTTGTCTTGCATAAGTTGCAACAATAGCTCCATTAGAACACTTGACATTAAACATCACAGAACATAAGTCAGACATTATACAAACCATACAGCACATAATTTACTTGTATTATAATACATTTGATAGTTATGGATTATGCTCCTTGTTTAATTTAAGTTCAAGTTCAAATTATTTATTTATATAGCGCTTTTTACAACAGTACATTGTCACAAAGCAGCTTTACAGAATGAAAAGCCTTTAAACCCCCAAAGAGCAAGCCGAAGCGACAGTGGCAAGAAAAAACTCCCTTTTATGTTGTTATTCAAGGAAGAAACCTTGGGAGGACCAAGACTCAGTGGGGGACTCATCCTCCTTGAGCGGCCAGGCAGCAACAACAATGTAGGACAGCCATGTAGAGACATTTAACACCCCCCCCCCCCCCCCCCCCCCCCCCCCCCCCCCCCCCCCCCCCCCCCCCCCCCCCCCCCCCCCCCCCCCCCCCCCCCCCCCCCCCCCCCCCCCCCCCCCATCCATTTACATGGATTTTCAGATAAATTTAATGCTTTAAATTACCCCATATAGAGTGTGTTTGTGTGCATGTGTCTGTGTGAGTAAGTGTGCCCAGTGATAGATTGGCACCCTGTCCTGGGTGTATCTGCCCAGTGCCCAAAATGTTCTCCCCTGGATGGGCATGGGGACCCCATAGGGGACAGAAGATAATGAATAAAAAAATGATGCACAAAAGAATATCAACACGTACCATTACAAAGCGTAAACATGCCAGTTTACAAAACAATAATTCAACCTCCCACAAGGGTTGATATTTTGTATCTTTAGTGGCCTTAGGATTTAAACCACCAGCCTTTAGATTGATAGCCCAACACTAATCACTAAGCTACCACTAGTAGACTAGTTAAATGTTTAGCAATTAAAAAGTAATTTACTGAAACAGCTCTTAATCTTCTGATAAAAAAATTGTTGACTTCATATTAAGAAAACTGTCATTAATAAAAAAAAATATTTAGGTGACTAAGTGTACTCAATGAGACTTTACGGAGATACTAAATCTACTAAAACTCAAGGAGAGAAGTGTGTGAGATTGAGGTCTTTAACTCATGAGACATATTTGAGTAGAAGGAAACATAAGCTTAAGTCTTTTCATCTTCCCATTGGATCTCATTGTTGTCTGGTCTGCTTGACATTTAGAAAATATTGGAACTCAACCATCAAGCCATTTTTCTGGACTTGTAAAACATAATGTTGACTTTTAAAGTTTTATTTTCCTTTATGAGACTGATTTCATAGACATAGTCATATGTGGTACAATGCAAAGTCTTGAATTGAAAGGAATAAAGCACATCAGCAGTAGTAGAATAAGGGTACTGGATTCATGAGTCATGTTTTATCAAGAAGTTATCAGATGTACAGTATTTGGGTTTAGTTGATGCAATGTAAACACTATCTACCAGAAGACAGCCAATTGTACAATGTTGTAAGCAGTGTTATGTGGCACGGCGTGCTGGTAAAATATGTAGCATGCCAGTCATGTGGCTCAGACACTCCTTTGGTTTTGAATAGTTTAGCTTAGTGGGCCAAAGGTTGCGTCTCTCTATGAGAAGAGAAACTAAGATAAAAAAGAATAATTTTATTTTTTTAAAAAGAATATATTCTTAAAAACATCTTTTTTGCAAAATTAAAAAAAAATATTCTGTTTTGGGGTGGCACGGTGGCTTAGTGGTTAGCATGTTCGCCTCTCAGTGCTAGGGATTCCCAGTTCGAATCCCCATGTGGGTGGAGTTTCCGTGTTCTCCCCGTGTCTGCGTGGGTTTCCTCCGGGTTCTCCGGTTTCCTCCCACAGTCCAAAAACATGGATCAAGTCAATTGAGTTCACCAAATTGCCCCATATAGAGTGTGTATGCGTGCATGTCTATGTGAGTGAGTGTGTGCCCAGCGATAGATTGGCGCCCTGTCCTGGGTCTATCTGCCCAGTGCCCGAAACCTTCTCTCCTGGATGGGCATGGGGAACCCCACCGCGACCCTAATATAGGATAAAGCGGAAGATAATAAATGAATGAATAAATATTCTGTTTTGTCTTATGTTATGGATCTCCATAGGTATCCATAGATTACAAATTGATAACTACAGTAAATGTACAGTGCTTTGAAGTAAGGTCACAACTCAAAAGAAACAGGTAAAACTGTTTAAACTGGATTAAATGTTAATTAATAGATATATAAACTTGCAAAATCAAGATAATTAGCATTTCAGGGTTGTTCCTCCCAATGGCCATCCAGAGGAGAACATTTTGGGCACTAAACAGATACACCCAGGTCAGGGTGCCAATCTATTGCTGGGGACATTCACTCACACACACACACACACACACACACACACACACACACACACACACACTATATAGGGGCAATTTAGATGCGAGAACTTTGAAGCAGCCAATTCATCTTGAATCCATGGTCTTAGGCTGTGGGAGGAAGAATCCTGAAAAAGCCTTTGTAGATACAAGGAGAACATGAAAACTAGAAAATACCAGATGGGTATTCAAACCTGGAATGCCAACACTGAGACTTAGACTTGCTAAACACAAGTTAAATATAAATCAAAATAATTTTTATAAATT
This sequence comes from Corydoras maculifer, assembly GCA_019802435.1. Taxonomy (NCBI): domain Eukaryota; kingdom Metazoa; phylum Chordata; class Actinopteri; order Siluriformes; family Callichthyidae; genus Corydoras; species Corydoras maculifer. The sequence goes on from JAFMOD010000237.1 coordinate 306,742, forward strand.
GAAATGCACTTAATTTTTTTTATGGAAATGTACATATTTAGACCCTAATGCACTGTTAGAATTACATTTTTGAATAGAGTTTTACCCATTGTTAGCAACAAATTAAGCAATTATTAAAACATTCAAGTATTTCTTTTTGGGATGCTATTCACATTCTTTCTTTCGCATAAACCCTATCCATCTATTATCCTCTACTAAGGTCGCAGGGGGGGTTCCCCATGCCCATCCAGGGGAGAACGTTTCGGGCACTGGGCAGATATACCCAGGACAGTGCGCCAATCTATCGCTGGGCACACTCACTCACACAAACACACTCTATATGGAAACTCCACCCAGATTGGGATTCAAACCAGGAATCCCTAGTGCTGAGAGGGCTAACAATAAGCCACCGTGCCACCCTTTCGCATAAACCAACCTGGTGAAGTCACTGAAAATGCAAATTACTTACTGCAACAACTGATATTATTGCTCACACTCCTAAATTGGATTTATGCAGCAGATGTAAAAATTTCAATTTTAATTACATTCATATAAACATAATATGCATGCACATTATGAACATTTTGAAAAAGACATTCATGACTTTGTGTATCCATATGCAACCCTCCAAACATCTGATAAACACTTATGATAGAGTCAGGAAATTAAAAAGACAAAAAATTTGTTCGGCCTTTATTACATCATGTTCTATGTGGTTCTGTGTTTTTATCTGTCAGATGAATCCGACCATTTCCCTTCCAAAAACACAACATACATAACAAACATAACCACACATTTCTGTTCAGAATTTCAGTAAATGGTCACTGTAAAGTGTGCAAACAGTCGGTGTGGACATCAAGGAGCATAATGGGGAGAGTAAGATGATATATCATGCCCTTTGTGGTCAACAATCTATTATCTGACCTTGTCCTGCTAGTTAAAATATAGCCTTTGGCTTTAGATGCATTAAATTACTTTGCAAAATGGTCACCGAATAAATTTGTAACACAAGGTTGACTATATATAGTGTATTGACCTTAAATGAGCATTGAAGACAAATATGCACTAGCATAATTCTTACTTACTTAGTATAATTAGTGAATATTTCAATAAACACATTTCTTATAAAGTGCAACTAATTAAATCTTAAATAAAATCTGTTTGTGTGAAGTGTGTAACAATAAATTAAACAAAATAAATATACTAGTTAAATTAGGAACATAATGTAAATTTAGGTGCATGATTGCTGTGGTAGCCTAGAGGGGTTATGTCTGAAAGTTATTTATATCTGGGGTTACTTCCTATGACTTGAAAGGAAGTCAGGTCATCCAAACCGTTAAACCATGATAATAATAGAATTCATGAAATAATCACTGAACACTGTACAGTAGTCCTCAAAAATATACATTTTGACACACAGAAAGCCTTTTTTACACTAGGAAATGAATATATATACAAATACATACTAAATAATCAATATTCTATTAAAATAAGCTGCATATGCGCTGACGGCGCATTTTTTAAAGAATCGCTGTCCTCCAAAAGGTGTTAAACTACCTTTGGGGAGTGCATAATGAATACTGGCATGTATATGATTTTGGGTCTGAATTGACAACAACGCCCTGTAAGGTCACAGAATTTGGTGTTACACCTGTGTTTGGAAGAGAGGAAGCTGGGAGAAGTGCTTTTAATTAATATTGTTACATTTAGTGTTGATTCAGTGTTGATGTGTGTGACAGACATGTTTAATGAAAATACAGAACGAATCGCATCCCATATTGGTTCAATACGGGACTCAATATTTATTCACCAAATACAAGATGATTCCATATTTAACGTGGCAACCATAGACATAACAATAAGTAAATGAGAATAAAGAATATTATGGTCTTACCTCCTCCGTTCTTCTGGCACAGATAGGGAAAGCGCCACACATTACCCAGCCCCACTGAAAAGCCCACCTGGGCCAAGATGTACTCCAGTTTGCTATTCCAGGCTGGTCGACCATCCTCTAGGTCTGGGGAAATGTCGGGCTTTGGGATTGCGCCTCCACCAGCAATGTTCATACTCATCTGACTAGTTTTGTAGTCCATAGGGGCCTCCAAGGCCAACAAGTCAGCCACAGACTCAGTGACATGCTCATTGCTGTGCTCTCGTTGTGTTACTTTACTGCTCTTCGGCATAGTGGAGCTTGTTCAGGTGGGAAAGATGAACTGGGCAAGATCACATGCAAACACTCACGAAGCAAGAATTCTGGGCTCTGCAGAATCAAAGAATTTAAAATAATCAGACCCAACATGAACACATCACTACATCAACATATAAGTTCTGTACACCTCCTCAGTTCTACACACACCGTCTGTCTTTTTTAGTTCCTCCGATCATATAGGAGGAACTCAATCACACCGGGGTCCAAAACTGAAAGCTTACTTTAGGTTGTGGGCTGAAAAGGCTCTAACTATTTATTTAAGTATTGAAGTATTTTATTTGTCATTCCACAATATAAAGTATAGTATACTATATGTGGAATGAGACAGCGTTCCCCAGGAACAAGGTGCTACACATAACAGCTACTACACAACCAACATAAAGTGCACATGTGCAAACACAAGGATCACAATAAATACAGGACGATACACAGTACAGTAAACAATAAACATTTAAGTATTGCATTGAAAGTAAACCCTGAGTTTGGTTATTGTAAACAGTTAACATTTAGTGGAGAGGTAACAGTGCTGGTGGCCTCCTAGTGATGTGAGCCACATGTTCCAGGAAGAAAAATGTCCATGATTTAAATAAAATTCTTAAGAGTTTATAATTGTGGCAGCTCTATATAATGTGCAAAGAGTGTGCTAAAGGTGCAAGATGTGCATAAAGGTATGTGCAGCATGCCAGCAGCAGATATGTAAATGTTTGGTCAAATTGTTCAAGAGTCTGATGGCCTGAGGAAAACTGTTTCGCAGTCTGGAAGTGTTGGCCCGGATGCTCTGGTACCTTTTTCCAGAAGGCAGGAGTTCAAAGAATGAGTGTGAGGGGTGAGTGTAGTCATCCACAATGCTGGTTGCCTTGCGGATGCAGCGTGTGGTGTTTGAACACACAAACATTAAATGTTTTCTGAACATGAATAGGAATACAAACATAAAATAAACTTCAACTTCATGTAACTTCATATACCTTGCTCTTACTATAAAATATCTCTTGTGAAAATTATAAAAGTTACAACTTTAAAAATTTGTTAAAGGTTTGTTTTATTGTAAAAGAAGTTATAATCATGCTGCAAAAAAACATGAAAAAATGAAATAAAAATGATGCTTTCCTATATTAAGTTTTCTTTTCTATTGGGCCAAGATTTTTTTATTAAAAAAATAAATAAACAAAATATTCATTCATTCATTCATTATCTTCCGCTTATCCTCTATTAGGGTCGCGGTGGGGTTCGTCATGCCCATCCAGGGGAGAACGTCTCGGGCGCTGGGCAGATAGACCCAGGACAGGGCACCAATCCATCGCTGGGCACACACTCACACAGACACACTCTATAGGGGGCAATTTTGAGAATTCAATTAACTTGATTCATGTTTTTGGACTGTGGGAGGAAACCAGAGAACCCGGAGGAACCACTAACCACTAAGCCACCATGCCGCCATAAACAAAATAAAATATCTTTAAATATTTCTTATCTGCCAATAAATGTTCCTGTTAAAATCATACAAATTAAAAATATGAGCATGCCCAAAAAAAACATATCACCAAACCATTAATAACAGTAATAATAGATCAATATTAAATAATCTTGAAGGCGGATAGGATTCTATTTTATAGGCCTTGAGTTTGACCCCTATGATATAGATTGACTTTGTAGTTCTAGAATTACAGACTGTACTCCATCTGTTGCTCACCATACTTTGTTAGTGTGCTTTAGTATATTCTTCGATGATCAGGGTCCCCACAGAGTCGGCATTGGGGTGGTAGTGATGCAGTGAAACTGACATAGTGCTGGTGTGTTAGTGTGTGTTGTGTTGGTATAATTGGATCAGACACAGCTGTGCTGAAGGATAGAGAACAGTACACCAATCAGAACATACAGCTGTCTGATCCACTCATACCATCATCCACCACCCTAATAACACCTGCCCTATGCAGAGGATGTTTTGGTTAAGGTATTTTAGTTCTAAAATACCTTAACTAAAGGAGATCTATAGCTCACAAATTCAGGGCATGGTAGCTCAGTGGTTAGGGCATTAGGTTAGCAATCTGAAGGTTGTTGGATCAAATCGTAGGTCCACAGAAGTTACCAACATTTTAACATTTTGGTTGGGTTTGGCAATCTGGGTTTACTGTGGTTTTGTTAATTGTGGTTAGGTCCATCAATTCCCAATTCCCATTTCTACCAGCATGCCATTCTTTTGAAAATTTTTCTCCATCCATCCATTATCTTCCGCTCATCCGGGGTTCGGGTCGCGGGGGCAGCAACCAAAGTAGGGAGACCCAGACCTCCCTCGCCCCAGCCATCTCCACCAGCTCGACTGGGGGAACCCCGAGGCGTTCCCAGACCAGCTGAGAGATATAAAAGTTGCAACTTTAAAAAGAATTTCTCATTATTTTATTATCATTCACTTAATGCAACACTAGAGAATAGGGTTACAGAGACTTTATTGAGAGAGTTGGCTGAACACAGAAATTCATTCATTCATTTACATTCATTCATTCTTTTTTTTTTGTGCTGCATTAAATATTATCAGGCAGTCGGTTAGCAATACACATTACAAATGCATCATGGTTAAAATGATTAAAAAAAACTTGAACAGCATTTTCCTTCATTCTTTATCTTCCACTTTATCTTCTACTAGGGTCATGGGGGGTTCCCCATGCCCCTCCAGGGGAGAATGTTTCGGGCAGTTACAACCAGGACCGGGCACCAATGCATCACTGGGCACACTCACTCACTCACTCTATAGGGGCAATTTAGAACATTCTACTAACCTTAAATCCATGGTTTTGGACTGTGTAAGGAAACCAAAGAACCTGAAGAAAACCTGAATCCCAAGTGATGAGAGGCAAACGTTCTAATCACTAAACCACTATGCCACTTCCTAACAATTTGTGCTGTATTAAAGATTAGCAGGCAGTCTTTCAGCAATACACATTACAAATTTATCATTGGTAAAATGATTAGAAAGTTAGCTTGAGCAGTATTTTGTGCTTATCTATATATACACAAGAGGAGATCTATATCATGATGCAACCGGTTGTACATAAAGAAAAAAATGTGTTTGTAAGTTATTTTATGTCTACCAATAATAAGGCAGCTGTGTCTGTGGAGTGTGGATGGACCAGAGTGAATCATTTAGGTCATGTTGGTAACATTTTGCTCATGGTAAACTCTGTGGGAGTTTACAGCAAATCCAAATTCCACACAGCAGTGTTTTGCAGTTCCATTCAGCAGGGGGTTGGCTCTTATCCTAGCATTATCTAGGCTTTTTCTTTTAGAGCATATGGTTGTAATATTCCAAAGCTTTTTTCATTTAGATGACTGGTCATTGATACGTCTTGTTAACTACAAACCAAATACGAGCTTTAACCTCATTTGTATTAGCTAATAACTTGCTGCTTTCTAAATGGCCGCTGCAAGTATTATTAATATATAAAGCATCAATGAATTTATCGTTCGTTAGCAGAACACATGGTAATTATTACAAACCTACAGTTTTTAGACTTCAGAGTTTGAAGCTGACATTTGTAAAATCAAACCACATTTGAGACTAAATGGCATTTAAAAACTAAATGATTATAATTATGATACACTTTTGTATAAAATTACTTTTTGAGGATGATTCATTGTCGTAGACACATTTTCATTTATCATAAGAAAACTACAAACCTTTTTACTGAAGAATTTAAATTCTTTAGTAAAGCGGTTTGGGGTTTTCTTATGATAAATTAAAATGTATCTTTGACAATTCTGCAGAACTTTATTCTGCGGACTCAACAATTATGCCAGCGGAAGTAGTACAGCACTATGGACACACACCTTGTTTTAATAATTCAGTAGTCTTTTCTTATATACCCTCAATATCCACATGTTCCAATGTGACATTTGTAATAAATGTGAGATATGCTACATCCATGGTATTTATGACAGACCTCCAATTTGGGTTGTAGTTCCCATGTGTCCATTGATTTGTCAGAACTGTGCATGACGTGTTTATGATCCCTGCTGTCAAAACAATGGACATCTTTTTCCATTTGAGTAACCTAGTTTCTTTGTAGAATAAATAGAATTAAAAACAAATATAAAAACATAATTTTGTTGTTTGCAAAATTGTGCAACAACATAATTATAAGTCCTAAAATTATTACTGTAGGTATCAACAATTGCTCTATTGTGTCTCTGCATGAAACAAATCTATTAAATCTGCACTGAGTGAGGGAAAACATGGACTAGTACATCCACAGGGTCCTGAGTTGTAAGCATGTCAAATTTGGTAGTAATCAATGCAACAATGTGGATTTGTATAGGGAACACACAAACACACACACACACACACACACACACACACACACACACAGAACTTCACTTTTATATATGTAGATGATTCCTGTTTTCACTGGTTATGGCTGCTTTTAGGCAGTGGTAGGCTTGTGAGGAACCAGCCTTAAAACCTGATAGTCCCTGGTTCAATTCCCGATCCCACCAAGTACTATGGCTGAAGTGCCTTTGTACAAAGCACCTAACCCCATTTGCTACCCGGGGGGCTTATACAAGGCTTCCCACCACTCCGGACACATGTGCTCACTTCACTTAGTGTGAGTATATGTATGTGTTTCACTGTACGGATGGGTTAAATGTGGAGGACAAATTCCTCTGTGTTTAGGCATAGTAGGCAAAATAGATCACTTTTATGTTTCTTTAGTTGCTTTTACTTTTAAAGGATTATTTATATAATGTTGTAGTTTAGTTTTTGCTTTGGGCTGTTGGTAGTTTTAATGTAACCTATGCAGGTAACCTATCAGAGTAAAATCATGACAGACACTTTGATCTGTCATGATTGTAAGCTCAAGTTCAAATAATTCATTTATGTAGCGCTTTTACAATAGTACATTGTCACAATGCAGCTTTACAGTGTTATAAGCCTTTTTTTATTTTAAGTTTTGTTATAACCTCAAAAGAGCAAGCCAAAGCGACAGAACTGTCGCTTTGAGAAGCCAACGCGACAAAGAAAAAGAACTGTTATGCTGTTATGGGAAAAGCTTGAAAGGACCAAGACTCAGTGGGGGACTTATCCTCCTTGAGTAGACAGGTAGCATCAACAATGTTGGACACTAATGTACAGATTGTGTGATCAGGTGTCCATATTTAACAACTGGAAAACTCTATAAGTCCGAACAACTGGAAAACTCTAAAGTTGCTTTGAATGAATGCATTTGCACAAATAGCTGAATCTTAGGTTGTAGGCCAATAGAGTCATCAATTTGTTATGTTAACAAGACTTTCCTTTTCACAATGAACCCAAACTGCAGCAACTGTACTATGGATCTGCAGTGATGTGGTGTGCGGTGTATTGTTACCATGTGTGTCCTTGGAAGTTTAGAAACACATCAGTACTTAGTTATTATTGATATTTAAACAGTTTATGGTCATAGAATAGCTTAAACTGGTTGACAATTTGCACAGTGTGACAGGGACAATGTCTACTACAACATTTTGGAGCTCTATGCACTAACCTCTGGTCTAAGCCTAGTTTATTAGAGATTTATATTAAAGCAAGACATTAACCCAGATACTTCTGGGTTTTGTCAGAACTGCCTTAAAAGATAAAAACAAGCTAAATGTCTTCTAAAAATGGAATATCTTATTGAACAGAAGGGTCAATGCAACACAGTACTCTTGGAACTTTAGCACCAATGTTGGGAAGAACTTTCTTAATTACATTCAATTCATTGCGGAAAGAGTCGATTCAATTGGTATATCAACAAGAAGTAATAATTTAGGTTTAAACAATTGTTATGTACTTTGATTGGAAACATTTGAAAACTGTGTAAATTTAATTTGCTCCACTGCTGGAGCTGGCAATTTTGGTGTTCTCCTGTAAAAACCCGTCAAGCTGCACAGTGCTGGGCATCAGGCTGTCATGCCTCCCTCAACAAATCTGCTTTAGACAGTTTGTTCGAAAACATGAACACCAGTAACATGCTGGAGGTCACTTTTAGGCCTTCGGCAGATATCTTTCTGTTCCCCCTTACATAAATGAGCAGTTGTTGGTCTTTCTGCTAGGTCAATGCCATTCTACGGTCCAGTCTTACTTTCCTTGAATAATACCATCACCTTAATGCTTGAAAGACACAGCAAACCGTCTTCCAAAAACATGTATGGATGTGCCATCCTAGAGCAGCTGGACTACCTCTGCCTGAATAGGTGGTACTACCTCATGCTATCAATAAGCTAACAAAGGATGCTAACAAAACAAGAGATGTCTGTCTGTGGCTACCACATACAAAACGATTTGCTTTATAGGGTGTGTCTTAATGTTACCGCTTCAGTGATCCTGTTGTCATTTTCATTTGCATTCATAACTGTTTATTGTTCCTAAAGTGGCAGATTGATATTCCTGAATGTTAATTGACTTCAGCATCATACAAGTTAAGTAAATGTCATTATTTTGTGTTTTAAAGAACAGAACTGGTGTCTGATTTAGATAACAGAAACAGCTTTGTCACCTAAGTAAACACTTTATTTCATCTCTATTAGAAATATCTAATCAATGAAGGGCAAAAAAAAAAAAAAAAAGATCTGTGTTGCTAGGCAATACACACCAAGTGCTCTTCACATCTGTCATGAAAATGTTTTAGCATAATTTAAGTAAGCCATCGCAAAGAAAGGACTGGTTTATTCCCTACAAATTCTATCTATGGTAAATTTAAAATGCACTTTACACAGATCGGACTTTACACAGATAGTGAACACAGATAGACTGTGATCCTCTGCACAGAGAATCACACACTTAGTTGCTTCCCCCCCCCCCTTTATTTCTCCCTTTATTTAATTGCTGTGTTTCCTTCCACACTAAAGAAAAGGGGTCATGTCAGGATTAAATAAGCTTAGTGTAGCTAGGTCAATGGGGTTTGATACGCTCATCATCAACATGTGACTAGGCTACCTTTTTGCATTCTGATCTGAAGCCAAATATTTATTTTTGTTGCGGCAATAAATGACTAGTGTGAGATCCGAATTCTAGCATCAGTCATACATGCTACACTTGGTAATCCTTATTTAAAGATTTATTACCTTATGACAAGAGATGCTAAAAATAGAACGAATCCTGCTGTTAGTTAAGTAGATTAGAGCTGCTAAAATAAAGAAAGCATTGATTTTATACATTGATTGCACACTGAGCTGTCCAGACAAGTTTAAAGGACACACACGGTAACAGTACACCACATCACTGCAGATCCATGGTACTGTTGCTGCAGTTTGGGTTAATTGTGAAAAGGAAAGAAGTCTAGCTAACATAACAAATTGATGAGTCTATTGCCGTATCGCCACCAAAGTTTCAACCTGTGCACACCGCTGCAATAACTTATGTATGCAATTGCTGTATATATATATATATATAGGAGGATTTGTTATCCAGTGTTAGAACCTCATCTTACACATGATAATTCAATAAATTAACAAATTAACACAGACTTGATCTTGTGTTTATACCTTGTGTATATAAGTTTCTACAGGTTTGATGGTTGGGTGTTAACACATTTCTCTCCTTTTAATGTAAATTAAAACCACTCAGACTGCCGCCACACCCTTACCATTATTTAAGCCGTCTTAAATGTGCTTAGATGCATCACACACTACAATTAGATTCATTCTTAACGCATTTGGCCTCAAGAATTGTTTTTGTGCAGTAATATATTTTAACCACACAAGTCACTAAATCCCAAACTTCCTACATTTACATTTACATTACATTTAATCATTTAGCAGATGCTTTTATCCAAAGCGAATTACAAATGAGAGAACACCACAAGTCCATAGTTAAGGAAAAAACAGCTGCACTTTAGTATAATCAAACTGGATCTTTATCTGATCTGGCTTTTTTGTTTTTGTGCTTATTTTTTCATCCATCATTATCTCCTTTTTAAATTTCCACTAGGGTCCCAGTTGGTTTCCTATGCCTATCCAGGGGAGAACATTTAGTGTGCTGGGCAGATACACCCAGGACAGGGCGCCAATCAACAATAGGCACACTCCCTCACACAGACACACACACAAAAACACACTATATGGGGCAATTTAGAACATTCAATTTTACCTTGAATCAATGTTTTTGGACTGTTAGAGGAAACTGGAGAACCTGAAAGAAGCCCATGTGGACACAGGGACAACATGTAAACTCCACCCAGATTGAAATTCAATGTTAAGAGGTGAACTTTTTAACCACTAAGCTAGCGTGCTGCCCTGTTTTTATTTTCATTTTAATTCATTCATTTATTCGTTCATTATCATCTGCTTAATCCTCTACTAGGGTTGTTGGGGGCAGTGGGAGGATTCCCCATGTCCATCAATTGGAGAATGTTTCGGGACACAGATACACCCAGGACAGGCGCCAATATATCTCTAGCCACATTCACTCACACAAACACACACTATATAGGGCAATTTAGAGCATTCAATTTACCTTGAATACATGTTTTTGGACTGTTGGAGGAAACCGGAAAACCCACACGGACATGGGTCGAACATTGAAACTCCAGACAGATTCAAAATGGGATAAAGCTGGGATTCAAACCTGGATCTCCAGTGTTGAGAGGTAAATGTGCTAACCACCAAGCCACCGTGCCGTTCCCTGTTTTAATTTTTAATTATTTTTCATTTTTATTTATTTTATATAAAATATTTATTTTATTATTTTTTATACATACTGCAGCTTTAATAAGGTATAGTTCATATTTGACACATATTGTCTTACAAACCATATTACATGACAACTCAAAAAAAGGTGGATTCTGTTGGCTCGTGACTGATCTGTATGTTGACATTTCCATTGTTAAGCTACATTAACTTAGCTTTGACTATAAAGCTGCATTCTAATACAGTATTCCAATTGCTAGCTATAGTGGAACAAGCCCAAGTCCATCTCGTTGCTAGGCAGTGGGGACAAAATTCTCACTTCCATACTTGATTGTGATCTGCATGCACTCGCATCCATCTGTCTGCACTCTGACTGACAGATTAATAAACCACTGAGTGATAGAAGGACAAACATACTGATATAAACCTTCATTAATATACATGTCAGTTCTAATGTTTTATGGATTCCATTTCCATTTCACTCATTTGACAGAAGAGGATAAAAACACTGGCCTGTTGTTTCATATGAACATCATACTGCATTCTGGTTTATTGACATTTTATAACTCTTTGTATGTATAATCACAGGTCTAATTTATTATTTTTAGTCATATATAATTCGACAAACAATATGCGAATACAAGTTGAATGAGTTTCCACAGAGTGGCTGGGCTTGTCCTTAGAGATAGGGTAAGAAGTTTGGTCATTCAGGAGGTGCGCCTCTGAGGTGGTTTGGGCATCTTTTCCAGATGCTTCCTGTACACCTCCCTTGTGGACAAGACCCAGGACAAGATGGAGAGATTATGTCTGTTGTTTGGCCTGGAAACACCACGGTGTGTCTCCTGAGGAGCTGGAAGATGTGGCTGCGTTTCTTTGCTTCTTTGCTTAGGTTGCTGCCCCCGGGACCCAGACCCGGATAAGAGGTAGATAATGGATGGATGGATGGGCGACCAACAATTATGGTTGTTTTAGACAGTAAGCTTTTTAAAGTATTGGGATCAGACCTAAATGTAACCTGGCCAATAGCTTTTTTGTCTCTAGCAATGTAGTTTGCATCTGGTGTTGTGCACCGCACGGCGCTGACGCGATATGGCTCAGATGCACCTGTACCTGCATCTGAAACCAATTTCTAGCGTTGAGCAATTCAACATTACACCAGTGTATTGTTCAAAGTGCCCAGCGATGAATTTGCACCCTGTCCTGGGTGCATCTGCATTTTTCCCTGGATGGGCAAAGGGAGCATCTTTGCAACCCTAGTCCCTAGTGTTGGATTCATAAAATCATGAAGATTATGAAATGAAATAAGATGAACTTAAAGGATTACTGTGCAACACTGTTTGGTTAAAATAAATGTGCACTAAAGCTAGTAAAGGTAAACACGCTCAATCTGCACGTAAGTTATCACACCTTTCACATTCGGGCTTTGAGCTGTCTTTCTCAGGCAACAAATCGTAAGCCGATGACAGGAGGCTTGCTCCAAATTGATGTGAGTGACATAGCAGGAGTTGCGTCACTTGTGACAATCAGTGCAAGCGCGGAGTGAGTGACGTAACTCAATTGGCGCCACACTGAGTAGCATCTGATGAGGACAAGAGCTCCCCTATTGTCAGGATGGTTGGCGCAAAAGCTTAGGACCGTATTGTAGACACCCCTTTTTGTCGTTGATTTCTTATATTTATTTTCTGTTGGACGCTCTCTGAGGTTAACGCCATTGTGCTTGTTCAGCAGTAAGAACAGCGTGCCACCTGAAGTATGTTTGTCTTTGCAGGAGTCACATGTGCAGCCAAGGTTTTAAAGGCACTATGTGTGGTATATAAGATGTGCACGTGCCCTGTGAATATTTAGATGGCTTTTTATATTTATTTGATTATTTGATGATGAATGATGAAATGAAATGAACCTTTTTATCATTTATTTGTTTCTTGTGGTTCTGTCTCACAGGGTTGGATCCAGCAGGCCCACATTTTTAATCAGCATGCCATACCCTGTAACATTAAAGAAGTCCAATTTTCCTTCAGAAGCTTAAGCCAAAATCATATTAAGATGTAAAAGATAGTTTGTTTGTATTAAACAGTATAATACCAAAGTACTAATAACAAGGTATTAGTCTAAAATTTAGTAATTTAATTAAGAAAAGCCTTCAAAATTCATTTTCCAACCACAGTTGCATTTATTTTTGGCCAAAAACTTAGACTCGAAGCCAAAAACATTTTATGTCTCCTCCAGTACATCTAAAGATGTTGTGTTGGCCAGTTCATGGCTAAAAATGATTCCTTCTGGAGTAAAGTAACTATTTTGTTTTACAATTTAAACCCAGGAAATCTTAATATTTTAACTTTGGGATAAACATTCAGTAAATATGAATAACCACCCAACTTCACTGAAGTCTTTAGCTGAGGGGGGGAGAACATTTCGGGTGCTTGGCAGATACACCCAGGACAGGGTGCCAAACTATTGCTGGGCGCACTCACACACACCCAAAAACTATATGGGTCAATATAGAGCATTCAATTGACCTTTAATCCATGTTTTTGGACTGTGGGAGATAACCGGAGAACCCGGAGGAAACTCATGCGGACACGGGGAAGAACATGGACACTTCACCAAGATTAGGATCCCACAGTCCTGGATTCCCAGCACTGCGAGGGGAAGCCACTGTGCCATCCTTGCTGATACTCTTATATTAATACAACGCACATTTTATTGCATACTGTTATCAGATGATGAGAGTTTAAGTTTAAGGGCATTGATTAGTTTTAAATAGTTTTAGTTTTATTCATTCATTCATTATCTTCCGCTTTTATTAGGGTCGCGGTGGGATTCCCCATGCCCATCCAGGGGAAAACGTCTCGGTGCTGGGCAGATACACGCAGGACAGGGGCCAATCTATCACTAGGCAGTTTTAGTTTTAATCACTTTTAATTTATAGTGAGTAGGATCTTTTTAACCTATAGGTTTGGCACTAGGACAGCATGGTGGCTTAGTGGTTAGCATGTTTGCCTCTTAGCACTGGGGGATCCAGGTTTGAATCTCAATCTGGTTGGAGTTTCTGAGTTCTCCCCAAGTCCACATGGGTTTCCTCCAGGTTCTCTGGTTTCCTCCCACAGTACAAAAACATGGATTGAAGGAAAATTGAATGCTCTAAACTGCCCCATATATTGTGTGGCTGTGTAAGTGAGTGTGCCCAGTGATAGATTGGCACCATGTTCTATGTGTAACTGCCCACTACCTGAAACATTCTCCCCTGGATGGGCATGAAGAACCCCCCCACGACCCTAGTAGAGGATTTGGATAATGAATAAGTTTGAGATAATGGATAATGAATGGAAGATAATGAATGAGTTTGGCACGCTGGGCTTTTGGGTTAAAATGGATCTGAACACTATAAAGAGTTGATCAGACACTCATCCTTTTTCATAGATATTAAGGAGTGAATAAAATATCATACATGGCTTAATGTGTGTGCATGTTTGCGACAAATTTCCCAAACTACTCTTTTGCCTCTTTAGGGGTTCAAATCCCAATCTGGGTGGAGTTTCCATGTTCTCCCATGTCCACGTGGGTTTATTCAAATACTCCTGTTTCCTTCCACTGTCCAAAAACATGGATTTAAGGTAAACTGAATGCTCTAAATTCAGTTTGTTTGTGTGTGTGTGTGTGTGTGTGTGTGTGTGTGTGTGAGTGAGTGTGTGTGTGTGAGTGAGTGTGTGTGAGTGAGTGTGCTAAGTGATAGATTGGCACCCTGTCCTGGGTGTATCTGCCCGGCGCCCGAAACGTGACCCTAGTAGAGGATTAAACAGGATAATAAATGAATGAATGAATGAACTAATGTGTTTTTATATTAACACATACACATCCAACCATAGCAACATCCTAATTCAGAGCAATTGCCAAAGGTCATGACCATATTCATCCCAAGCAATGGTAAAATACCTTGACCAAGAGCCTAACAATGGATGTCGAATTCTTACAGAATAAATTAGACCTTGCCCAACATGCTAGTGTGCATGCTACATTCACCAACTTGCTCTCTCTGTGAAAACCTTCCGACCATCTAAAGCAGGAGATTAGACAAACACAAAGATGTGAAAACATCAGCACGTGCTTTGCATAAATACTCTCAGCTATGTGGACGCTCTGGTGTGTAGAGCATCCTCAAGGTCATACAAGTGTGTCACGTTACCACCCATAACGCAACGCGTCACGATCGTCCTGGCAGAAAAGCCTCAGTGCGCCTATTTTCTATATCTATAGAACGCATTCATCACCTACTCCGACTAAAATGTCTGAGACAGAAGGTCTGAGACATCAGCCCTCAGCAGCATCAATAAGGCGAGATCAAGTGCACGAAGGCAAAACAGACTCGAAAAACAAAGTTGGCGGTGGTTATTTAGTAGATTTATTTAGTAGACTGCCCTTACCTTAACTGACGTAATTGTTGTTGTAACGGTGCGGCGGCATGTAGATGCGCTAGATTCGCGTGGCTTTGAACGTGTGATGCTCGCGCCGTCAGCGCTGACCAGTGCGCAGCGACCGTCTGACGTAGGGATCCACCTGAGTCGCTCCAGCCTCTCCGGCGACCCGAAATAGCAACTTCAGCATCACCCGCGGTCCAGCACCGCTGCGTCCAGGGGTTCAGGTGGGGGGTGTCGTGCAACTCCCTCCTCCTGATTTGTGCGTGATGATGAGCACTAACACACACGCACAAAGACAGTTCTTAGAGATCACGATATGAGGATGTTGTCTACTCTAGGTGCGCGTGAGTCACCGGCGTGTTCGTGCGTCAGCGGCAACGTAACAGGGTGGGAAGCATCTGTTCAATTACTGAATGTGATGCTCCACAAACCAAATAATCGATAACCTCGTGAACTGGGATGACGCATACATATTCACCTGAACGTTCTGTTCCAAAAAAAGATATATACATGATAATGATTAAATATATATATATATATATATATATATATATATATATATATATATATATATATATATATATATATATATATATATATATATATATATATAAAATGGGGGCGGCACGGTGGCTTAGTGGTTAGCACGTTCGCCTCTCAGCGCTAGGGATTCCCGGTTCGAATCCCCATCTGGGTGGAGTTTGCCTGTTCTCCCCGTGTCTGCGTGGGTTTTCTCCGGGCTCTCCGGTTTCCTCTCACAGTCCAAAAACATGGATCAAGTCAACTGGATGCTCAAAAATTGCCCCATATAGAGTGTGTTTGTGTGAGTGAGTGTGTGCCCAGCTATAGATTGGTGCCCTGTCCTGGGTCTATCTGTCCAGCGCCCGAAATGTTCTCCCCTGGATGGGCATGGGGAACCCCACCGCGACCCTAATAGAGGATAAAGCAGGAGATAATGAATGAATTAATATATATATATATATATATATATATATATATATATATATATATATATATATATATATGGCCAGCATGGTGGCTTAGTGGTTAGCACGTTCGCCTCTCAGCGCTAGGGATTTCCGGTTCGAATCCCCATCTGGGTGGAGTTTCCATGTTCTCCCCATGTCTGCGTGGGTTTCCTCCAGGTTCTCCGGTTTCCTCTCACAGTCCAAAAACATGGATCAAGTTAATTGAATTCTAAAAAAAAAAAATTGCCCCCTATAGAGTGTGTCTGTGTGAGTGAGTGTGTGCCCAGCGATGGATTGGCGCCCTGTCCTGGGTCTGTCTGCCCAGCGCCCGATACGTTCTACCCTGGATGGGCATGGGGAACCCCTCCGCCCCACCGCGACCCTAATATAGGATAAAGCGGAAAATAATTAATGAATAAATGAAAAGTTCAACTTTCATAGATTATAGATTCAGGGCCCCCAATTTACATGATTTCAAATATTTATTTGTTTATTGTTACATAATTTACATAATTCTTTCTGCTGAGGATCTGTATAGAGATGCAAATTTGAGAAATTAATTCTGCATCGTGCACGGTGCTTGGTGGTTAGCACATTTGCATCCCAGCGCTACGGATTCCCAGTTCGAATCCCAATCTGGGTGGAGTATCAATGTTCTCCTCGTGTCCGCGTGGGTTTCCTCCAGATAAACGTTCTCCCCTTGATGGGCATTTGGAACCCCCCCCCATTACCCTAGTAGAGGATAAAGCAAAAGATAATGGATGGATGGAATTCTGCATCTCCATACATATTATTGGAAGAAAGAATTATGAAGTAATTTTTTCACACAATGCTTTTACAATAGTACAGTATCTGAAAGCAGATTTACAATGTTCTTAGCCTGAACCCCTCAAAGAGCAAACCGAAACGACAGTGGCAAGAAAAACTTCCTAATGTTGTTTAGGTAGAAACTTTTTGAAGACCAAGGCTGAGTGGGGGACTCATCCTCCAGCATTAGCAAAAAGCATTTTTAGTTCAGTGGAAAAACTCAAAATGTTCTCAATGCTCTAGCATTCTAGCAGGACTGCAAAACCACTAGTGAAGTAAAAATCAAGGTTGTGCTCATGAAATATGCGTGTGTGGTCCATTTTTAAAATATGAGTGTGTGGTCCAATTTGAGTTATTCAGTTCTTTAATCATCTGTATAGAATAAAGCCCTTTAAATTGTTGCCATTGTGCTCTAAAAGTCTTGTGGTTGAGAAGCTGGTGATACCTGAAAGCAGAACAAGACAAATGCAGTTAGAGAAATAAAGCACAGTATTTCCATTCATCCATTATCTTCCACTTAATTCTTTAGTGGGGATTTGATTTAATTTGTGAATTAGTTAATGGTTTATTAATGATCCCACATTGCCAAAGATTTTAAAAAGTGGATCCAGTTGATACAACCAGCTTGATCAGATCTAAGCATTAATTCACATCCAGCATGATAACAGATTTAAATACTGTTATCAGCCAAACAAAAAAAAAGCTAGTGGAAGGCTATTAGCAATCCATTGGAATAAATCATTTAGTCCTGTTTACAGTTAAATATCCCAAGCCTGCAGTTTGTGCATGTGTGTATGTGTGTGTGTGTGGTTTGTGGTTCCACGGCTCTTTCGTGTGAGGCATGCTGAAAGCTCTTCTCATGTGACTCACCTTGCCAGAGCCCACTGCTGGGATCAGTTTCTATGGCAACAGCAGATCATATGATTTCTACTTGGTGCACTCCCCCAACCACCCACCCACCAACCAACCTGTGCTCTTGTAAGGGTGGCATGAAAGGGCCAAAAAGACATAATAATAGATATTACTAAAATGGCACGAGTCAGAGTGAACCTCTTTGAAGTATATTGATCTGACTGTTCCACATCTCAAATTGAACCACCACTTTTATCCTCCCTATTTTAAAATCGTTTTTATATTTCATCTGCACTTTTTCTATAAAATGCAGGCAATAAATGAAATAAAAAAATAAATATAATTGCATTTTGTTCACTACAGTAAAGCAGAAATCAAGGTCTGTTAATTATTAATGAATTTTTAAATCTCATGTGCAAAGCAGAGATGACCTTGAGTCTGCAATATCTGTAATGATGGAAATTAGGCATGATCAGCCATTTTTCTACTGCTTACACACCGACTGTTATTGTTCATTTCTTATTCCTTTCAATATTATTTACACCCTTAAGTCACAATCACAATCTAAACCCACAAATTTTAGTCTACATTCGCTGGCTGAGCGCTAACCTTTGAATGATGTCGGCCAATGCAGGTTTTTTTTTGAAAGATTTCTCAGCCTCCTTTATCTGACAGGCTTTAAATAAGAGTGCCCATTATTTTTCTGTGCAGATAAAGACGTCTATGCCGTGATAAAGGTTTGTGGAAACCAGCTGCAGAAGCCTGACAGGTTGCATGTCTATTACTGAGTTAATGGTGCGTGGTGCTCAGGTTGAATTTACAGCGTGTCTGAACATGGCATTGATGATTGTTTATAAGGTTAATGCTTAAGATGTATTAGAGACCTGCTTTGATATATACAGTATATTAGGTTGTTATTTTAGGAGGATGACAATGTCTTACAGTAATTAGAACATATACTGAAAAAAAACGAACAAAAAGATTTTTGACATTCGATTCAAAAACTATATATTTAGCCAACCAACTGTTAACTCGCCTACCTAGGGATTAAAGCGGCTGCGCATTAGAAGCGCAGGGCCGCCGCACTCCAACGCGCTGAAGGGAGCCAGGCACGCATGTAGCAGAGAAACGTAATTTATTAAAGGTGTAGTAACACCACAAAACAAAGGTACAACAGCGAGTGAACATAAACAGGTTTTACGACGTGCACCGAGGACAGGGAACGAAGGAAATAAATACAAACAACATCCGACTACGTGCACAAAACAACCAATGAGCGGAGGGAAATACTTAACTAAACTAAAGACTGTTAATAAAAGTAAATTAACCGACCTAGGCACCTGTTACACCAACAACAGCACGATGATTTCAATGATCCTCTCGACAATCACTCGCAATTAAATCCTTTCTTATGTTCTATATATCTGTTTGAACTGTTTTAGTCTATATATACTGTATATATATTATACTATATATATATATATATATATATATATATTCCATTCATTATCATCCACATAAACCTCTACTAGTGTGTGTGTGTGTGTGTGTGTGTGTGTGTGTGTGTGTGTGTGTGTGTATGAGAGGGAGGGTGGGAGAATGTTTCAGGAGCCCGGCAGATACACCCAGGACAGGCATCAATCTAAGTTCAAGTTCAAATTATTTTTTATATAGCGTTTTTTACAGCAAGACATTGTCACAAAGCAGCTTTACAGAATGAAATGCCTTTAAAGACCAAGTCGAAGAGACAGTGGCAAGAAAAAACTATATTTTATTACAGCATTTAAGTAATAAGTGATTGATTGACACAGTGCAGCATGTGACTCCGGCATCATGGACTAGAGCAGCATAACTAAATAGGCAGATACTGCAGACATAATTGAGATGGCGCCCCAGAACAGCATTATTTTAGTGCCACACCCCCCCATTAATGATGAGGTGGGTGAAGAGGTAAAACGCCAGCATACACTGATCGCAGATTACCACCCCAACACAGCCAAGCCTGAGATCTACATCTTTATCTACAGGGAATTAATTAAACACAAGATTAAATAAATGTGTTTTTAATTTACTTTTAAAGATTAATAATGACACAGAATCACAAACAGTAACGGGAAGGCTATTCCAAAGTTGAGGAGCCTTGTGGGAGAATGCTCTTCCACCAGCAGTAATTTTATTTATTCTAGGAGCTAAGAGTAAACCAGCACCTTGAGATCTGAGCTCACGTGTTGGCTTGTATGATTGAATCAGCTCACTCAGATATTATGGAGCCTGATTATGTAGAATTTTATATGTTATCAATAAAATTTTGTACTCAATACGAATCTTTGTAAAGGAGAGATCTGAATCAATAATGACACCAAGATTTTTTACAGATAAACTGGTTCTAATTAAGGAGTTATCAAGGTTTAACAAAGTGTTAGAAGCTTTGATAATTTTGTCCTTTGGTCAAACTATTAGAAACTTTATCAGAATTTAGCAGTAGGAAGGTTTTTGACATTTATATTTTAATATCTTGGATGCAGTCCTCAAGCTTATTGACTGAATGAACATCATTAGGGTTAGCTGAAATGTATAACTGTGTATCATCATCTGCATAAGAGTGGAAACTGATACCATGTTTATGAATAATTGATCCCAATGGAAGCATATATAGCGCAAATAGGAGTGGACCCAGAACTGACCCTTGCGGAACACCATATTTAACTTTAGCAAGATCAGAACATTATTATTTAACACAGGTGAATTGATACCGATCTGTCACATAGGATTTAAACCACTGGAGTGCAGACCCTATAATGCCCACAGTGTTCTCTACTCTATCGAGTAAGATGTTATGGTTTATAGTATCAAAGGCTGCACTAAGATCTAATAATACAAGGAAAGAGATTTTGTTATTGTCAGAGGACAGAAGTTATTAAAGACTTTAATTAAGGCTGTCTCAGTGCTATGATGAGACCTAAAACCTGAGTGAAAAACTTTATGAATGTTATTAGCTAGAAGATTGCGATTCAGCTGGTTGAACACTAGGATTTTAGAGACAAAAGGACGGTTTGATATTGGTCTATAGTTGGACAGTATTGGAAAACACGTGTTTAAGGTATTCAGCTGTGTTTTCAAGTTCATCGGGTCCTGATGCTGGTTTGATGTTTAATTCAGGTAAATGTTGTTGGAATGATGCAGCAGTAGAGGGAATGATTGTACGCTTCATAATATATCGTGGTTTAATGACTGGATCAATTTTAATTTCTTTTCATTGGTTAATCTATTGCTGGGCACATTCACTCACACAGACACACTCTATATGGGGCAATTTGAAGCATTCAATTTAACTTGAATCCATGTTTTTGGACTGTGGGAGGAAGCTGGAGATAACCCACGCGGACATGGGAGAACTTAGAAATTCCACTCAGACTGGGATTTGAACCGGGAATCCCCAACGCTAAGAGGCAAACGTGCTAACCAGAAAGCCACCTCAAAAGACCTCTAAAGAAACAGACGAGAAAAGCAGTTACATCTAATAAAAAAGTACTTAAGTAATAACCAGAGTTTGATTGACACAGTGCAGCATGTGACTCCAGCATAACTGACTATGGCAACAGAAATAAAAAGGGCAGAAAGCATACCATGATAAGCATAGAAATGGCTGTCAGTAACAGTTGACCTGGTGAGCAACTCAGTCATGTATTTTGATTTCCTTAGGAATACCCTTGTCCGGACCTTTTAAAAAAGTAATTACATGAGAAATAAATGAATGTTCTGAGCAAACACACATCTTTCCCATAGCAACAGACCTAAAGGTTGCATTACGGGGTTTAGGAGTGACTCATGTCAAAGCCTAACTGTAGAGTATCAAGATCACGTTAGTCCCCCTCGCCATATTTGTTTATAAGTTTTTTTTAAATCATTTTTTAAAAATCTGGCCATTACGGTATCCGAGAAGTGCAAAACAAATTAACAAATGCAGATACAAAATTTACAAACGCTGAAACAACATTTACAAACGCTGAAACAACATTTACAAATGACCAGCAGACAGAAAGGGAAGGTACCTTACACAGGAAGTGTTGATTGTTGACAAGTGTCAATCAAACTGTTTCGCGGGGACAGTGTGGATCAGGTGTGTCCACACGTTTATGACCTGAGATCTACTTTTTCCAGTGGATAGGAGATCGTGAGCTACCAAAACTAATTTTTTAAAGCTTCAGTGTTGAAACCTGTTTACACTGATCGCGTTAATAATAATTGGTAATAATAATAATAATTGGTCGTAGTAAAAGTACACCAGTCAGTTACATTGACCTGGCCATAATTATGTAATATGCATTTAAATGAGACGTGATTGAGGCACGGTGGGGTGGCCGCACACCGTTTTTTGGAATAGAGAGAGAGAGAGAGAGATAGAGAGAGAGAGAGAGAGAGAGAGAGAGAGCGAGAGAGAAAGAGAGTTCTCGCTGTCCCTGCAAAACATTTTGATTGACAATTGTCAACAATCAACACTTCCTGTGTAAGGTACCTATGCTTTGCATCTGTTGGTCATTTGTAAATGTTGTTTCAGTGTTTGTAAATGTTGTATCGACATTTATAAATGTTGTCTCGTTGTTCGTCAATGTTGTCTCGAAATGTATCGACATTTGTAAATGTTTTCTCGACGTTTGTAAATTTTATATCGACATTTGTAAATGTCACTGCATTTGTAAATGTTGTATCGATATTTGTAAATGTTGACATGCCGTTTGTAAATGTTATATTGACATTTGTAAATGTTGTCTCGGTGTTTGTAAATTTTGTATCCATCTTTTATTTTATGTATCCATAAATTTTGTAGGCCATATATATATATATATATATATATATATATATATATATATATATATATATATATGTATATATATATATATTATTTTTTTTTTTTACACTTACAAACAATTGCTGCTAACTGTAACAGGGCACCTAGGGCACCTGTTCTTTTGTTTTGTTCTGTTCCGTGCCATTTGGAGTCAATTAACTTTCATTGATAGTCTTTAGTTTAGTTAATTATCTTGATCTTTTCATTGGTTGGTTTTGTGCACATGGTCGGGTGTCGTTTTGTATACATTTCCTGTGTTCCTCGTCCTCCGTGCACGTGATTTATTTTATGTTCACTCGTGGTTTGTACCTTAGTTGTTTGGTGTCTCTAAAATAAATCTGTTATTCTGCTACCTGTGTGCCTGGCTCCCTTTAGCGCGTTAAAGCGCGGCGGCTCTGCGCTTCTTATGCGCAGCCACTTTAACCCGAGGTAGGCGAGTGTAACACTACCCCCCCCCCCTTTTTTTATTTACACCACTATGAATGTTGTATAAAAATATTCATACCACCTGCACTGTTACCTCCCATTAACTAAATGTTTACTATTTATTGCCCTGTATATTGTCTGTTTCACTATTCTCTCCCATTTTATTAAGTTAATTGTCCTATATATTGTCTTTTGTGTATTGTAATTCTTGCTTTATACAAGCCATTTACACACATGTACGTAATGTTGGGTTGTGTAGTTGCTGTTATGTGTAGCTTCTTGTTCCTGGAGCTTCTTGTTCCTTGTTCTGTTTTATTCCACTGTATACTGTACATCGCTTTATATTGTTGGAATGACAAATAAAACACTTGAATACTTAGGAACCATTTTGGCCTATGATATACCTGCCTGCATTGCTGGTGGAACGTTCCCATTGAGCCTAACAGGGCCTGATGTCTGTGGCTCTGGCTTAACTGCATTTGAATTTTTAAATATTAAAGCACCAGTGCTGACCAGCGCACTTGCAACAACCTAATTAGTCTCTGCTTAAGGATTTGTAAGAGCAGCTTGCTAACAATGCCTTCTGCTGACAAAGCTCCAGTCTCAAAAAGTCCAGAACTGCTTACTCCCTACTTTCACAAATCTGGGAGATCTTAAACCAAATAGGTCTAAAACTATTGCTTAGTCAAAAAACTATGTTTTTTATAATTATATAAATGTGTGAATCTCTAGTGGATATTCTTGTCACGCTATCAAAAAAATAATGATACAAAAAGAGATTAGAAGGGATTTTTCCACATGACTAAGGCTTTCTTTTAGCAATATCCCTAAATATATAATCCTATGGTCAATATTGCTCTAACATACATAGTCTGAAGTAAAAAAGGGTTTTTTAATTATGACTGTTTATTTTAATTCATTGTGTTTACATTTACATTTACGTATACATTTGCCCAGAATGTTCAATATAAATACTGTCATCATTTTCTGTTTTATGCACAATATTATTTTGATGTCAGTTTCCATTATGTAACCCACTTCTGCTGGTCATGCAATAAGAGCTCAAAGGATTAAGACAGACCCAAATGCTGATTTTCTACTTATAAAAAGCAGGATTTGCGGAATTTTCCTGTGCAAATTCTGCATTAGTCCTTCACCAGTTTTGCCAATTTCAGTGATTACAGAAAAATGTATCTGCTCTGAATAAGTTTTAAAAAGTGCTGCTGCATCTGTCAATGTCTTTAATTTAATTGTATTAAATTGGGTGGGCTACAATCATATAGTGAGTAGTTGGTTTATCAGTATGACCATTGCAGTTAACATTTTAACTAAGTTTGCAGTATCTGCCCCTTTTAGTTCTTGTTAGATCTAAATCCCAAGCTGACCAAACCGCTACTCTCCCGAGGCAAATTGTTAGGTTCCAAATCAAAAGCTGACCCAGTCATCAGCTACCAGGCAGGAAACATGCTGACTCTCCCGATGCTTCATTCCCTGATGCTGGAGCCCTCTGAGTGCTGGAGTACAAACGTTTGGAAATAAAAGACAACCACGAGAGTGTTGATCAACAATGTCTATCTATTATGACATCTCATCCTGTTTGCAAGTGGCGGTAAGTGGACCATGAGGGTCGACGTGGGGAGGCAGCTTAACTTCGCCAGGGGGATTGCTGAAACATCCCTTTGGCCAGACCTGAGCTCACTGTCCCATGGGAGGTGTGTGGAGGCTGCCAATGCCAAGTGCCCAAAGTATGCACACTTGGCAGAAAACTGCGGGGAGGCTGGCAGGAAAGCTATCACATACCCCGTTGAAGTGAGGATGCACAGGCTTTGTCGGATCCTCAACTGTTTGCCTGCTTCGCGACATGGGATGCATAGGAGCAGGGTGTTGAAAAGCCATCAAAGAACTGGATGAGGAGGCTATTGGCTATGGTTAAGGAGGAAGCATAGGAGTTGGGGGTCGACTAAAACCTAGGGCATCAGCAGAGGGTGGCAGGGAGAGATCCATGCCATTGCCCTGCCACCAGGAGATGTACTGGGGTTAAAGAAGTGAAACATCCATGACTGGTGGTCCCCAGTTGATAACCAGTATATGCCCAGAGAGGTGTTCAGAGGAAGTACATTTGCAACAAAGGCACCAGTGGAGGTGTGTCAGGCCGTAATGCCCAGCAGGTAAACTGTCAGCCTGTATCTTCATAATGAAGGTATGATAGTATGTGTTGCACTGGTGCAATTAATTAAATCTAAGCAGTGTTGCTTCTGTTTTTAAACACCTCTACGCCATTGAATACTCCCTTTGTTATTGCGCCTCCTTGTGGATGTTAAATCTAAGCCAGAAGCTCGTTTCTTCTCAATAACATGTATTGAACAATACTTTTTAACGTAATAAATACTTACAATGTTAAAAAAAACTAAAATAATTTTGATACAAATTATAAGGTTATTTTCCTGAACTTTATCAAGTACAAATTACTAAATGTTTACAACAAATACTGCCCATCCTTGGCTATAGTTTAACAGCTATAGCTGTACATTTTTTTGTTTCATGTGTTATTAAGTTAATTAAAAAAAGGATATATATATATATATATATATATATATATATATATATATATATATATATATATATATATATATATATATATATACAGTATATATATAATTTTATTATATCGGGGATAGAGGGATCCACAAAATACAATACAATATGTTTTAGTGCCCCCGTGTGGCAATTCTTTGTACACAAAGACATCACATAGATACTGTTGCTTTAAAACGAATCAAGATTGTAATTTTTTAAACCTAAACTTTTTTCCAGGCTTTTGCCACCTGTAATTCTAATCCTAAATCCTATATAAACAGCATTATACCTTTTTGCACACAAAAATTCTGCATTTTAATTTATTTGTTCTCACATTAAAAAAGGACATATGCATGTATTGTACATCTTATGTTGTATTTCCCTCACTTTAAGACTATCTAAGTATCAGATTATATCATATTTTTTTAATTATATCATGATGTATAAAACAATAAAATTTTGTTGCATCACTGTCACAGGGGTTCCGCATGTCCATCCAGTGGAGAAAGTTTCGGGCCCTGGGCAGATACACCTAGGATAGGGCGCCAAACTATTGCTGGGCAGACTCACTCACACAGACACACACACACACACACACACACACACCCAAACACACTCTATATGGGACAATTTAGAGCATTTCATTTACCTTTAAACCATGTTTTTGGACTGAGAGAGGAAACCAGAGAAGCTGTAGAAAACCCACATGGACACAGGAGGAACATTGAAACCAAAATTGGGATTTGAGAGGCAAACATGCTAACCACAAAGCCACCGTGCCACCCTTAGTGGTATTTAATGCATTTTAAATATAATCTCTTATAAATTTAAGTAAACATTAAAAAGGTCGATTTATACTATCATCAATGAACTTCATTTGTTTTAGATTTAAATCAAATAGCTATGTCTTTAAATCTCTTTAATGTTTTAAATTTATTAACAATACATTTCCTGCAAGCTATTACCCTGCACAGATTTGTTTGTGTGTGTGTGTGTGTGTGTGTGTGTGTGTGTGTGTGTGTGTGTGTGTGTGTGTGTGTGTGTGATTCTTTCTCCTATTCCTAAGTCATGATAAATGACTGTTTCAAAGTAATGCGGCAGAGTTATCAGAGAGAATCATCAGTCATCCACCTCATCTTTCATACAGCTTTATTGTGCAATTGATTTTTATTCCCTCCTCTGAAAGATTAAGTCATCGACTAGATTTTTATTCCCTCCTCTGAAAGATTAAGTCATCGACTTGTGTCTTATTTAGTCTCAGACTTTGCAAGTTCTTCTTAACTGTAGACATTAAGCATTAGAAGCTGACCTCATTTGACCTTGTTTGCGTCTGCGTGTGTGTGTGTGTCTATAGGGGTGGAAAGGAAGGGGGATGTAAAGGTAAAGGAATATTTCATGAAACGAGGCAACATTGCACCATTATGATTAAATACAGCCTGTGCTTTGGAGACCCATACAGCGTGCACATAAAGAGCTCTACTTTCACTACAACTGATATACAGTTTTAGTCAGTTTGAACTCATGAAACACTTCTTTACTTCAAACAGGTAATTGTGGGTAATCATTATAGACATATATTTTGTGTCTATTGCTCGTCTTGTGTTTTGAAGTTGATACTCAGTTGCTTGGGTTTGTTGGTCATTTCAAAAAGAAGTCTATTTATAATGTAAAGCCACTGTTGGTACAAGTTTTTCATTACATTCTGCTTCATGGTGACGCAGACTGGTAAATTTAAAGTTATTTAAGGAACCGTTAATCAACTTCAGTGAGCAGAATATATTTAAAAAAAACATTTAATAGGTTCATACACTGTAAAAAAAAAATCTTAACAAGCTGGAAAATCTTATAAACAAATCTTGTTTTTGACTTAAATAGTTTTAAGTAAGACAAATAACCTAGTTTTTAAAAATGTTTCCTTATTTTATTTTACAAGATAAATTCACTTACTGTATTGGCTTATAATTTTACTTGATTCATATGCCTTTTTAATTTGTATTTGTTTTTCTTATTTTTTAACATAGATTTGTTTTGCAGTGTAAGATCTGCAAACTGAAAATAACTGGGTCTGAATATTTTTTTTTAAATAAACTGATAGATCTTTGGGCAGCACAGTGGCTTAGTGGTTAGCACGTTTGCCTGTCAGCACTGGGAATCCTCCCTCAGTCCAGAAACATGGATTTGTAAATTGGATGCTCTATATTCCCCATATAGGGTGTGTTGGCATGCTAAGCAATAAATTACTTGAACGCCTGAATCGTTCTGCCCTGGATGGGCACGAGGAACAGGAATGCCCCCCCCCCCCGACCCTAGTAAAGGATTAAGTAGAAGAAAATGAACGAATGATAGATCTTTTGTAAAAATGGGTTATGGGTATCATTGTCTAATAACCTTAAATCTAAGTGCATGAACTTTGAGAAACCAAAATGTTTAAACAGAAATAGGTTTTCTACTGTGCAATCTCCAAACAAGGTTTTTATATAAGGCTGGAATCTTAGAATCCACGAGTTCTTGAGAGTCTAGACTCTAGTCTCAGGGAATCTAGAACTGAGTATATAATAAGTTAGGACAAGGGCTGGTTTTGCTTATTGCTTCACTGTGAATTAAACTCTTGGTAAAACACGAATCCCAAATCATTTTAAACATTTTATAAAGCATTTTCTTGCTAAAATCAACAGAAACCTTTTTGTTTTGAGGCAGAGATAGTTTTCTCCATTATGCCCATGATGCCACTGTCTTTGTCAGCAATAGATTGGTGCCCTGTCCTGGGTGTATCTGCCCAGCGCCTGAAATTCCCTAGATGGGCATGAGGAACACCCATGACCCCAGTAGAGGATTAGGCAGAAGATAACGAATAAATGAATTACTATGAGTGACTGAGTTTATTTTTTCACTAATTATCTTTTGCTTAATCGTCTACTAGGGTCGTGGGGTAGGGGGGAGAACGTTTCAGGCTCTGAGCAGATACACCCAGGACAGGGCGCCAATCTAACACTGGGCACAATTACTCACACAGACACCAAACACATAGAAACACACTCTATATGAGGCAATTTAGAGAACTGGGGGATGAAATCCAGAAGAAAAAAAAACACACGGACACGGAGAACATGGAAACTCCGCTTAGATTGGGATTCAAACCTGGCTGTTGAATATCAGTATATTTTAATATAAGAACGTTACTTTTAAAGGGGGTCTAGAATACTCAGACAAAAAAGTGGGATTGAATGTATTCCTTGGGGAAGGTCAGTGAAAGTCTTGTCTCCACAAGCTCAACATGCCCTTACTAATAAAATAATAAACAAAGGCTACAACTTAGAAGTTATCTCAACCCACATCTACCACTCTAAAAAACCAGGGGTCATTTGCTTTTCACCCTTTGAATTAGTCCACTGCCACACAGCAGCACATGCGTGTTCTTAAAGAAAGAAATGTATATATTGCTAAGCATGTAGCTTGAAATGAGTAGGTTATTACTGTAGTAACCATGAACTCCAACGCTATATGTCAGTCTGCATGTTTTAAAGTGTGGTGACAAACACTTAACAATGTTTTGTCCTCCATATGTGATGTCCTAGAGGGTTTGAAATTAAAGACCATCCAGGAAGGGATGGTATGTCAGCATCTTAGACACCAATACCCTCTGTTCTTGGGCCAGCAAAAAATAATAGAGGACAATTGGATTAGATACCCAAATATGACTAGTGTTTTGATTTAATCATTCTATTGACACAGGGAGCTTTTGAAAGCACTGAACTGAATATGAAGGAAGCGAGAAAGGATGGAAGGGCAGAGGGGTTCCACCCCACAGACCCGAGAAAGGCCTGAGGCATGTCGTCTTGTTTGTGGCTGGCCATCAAGAGGTCAAAGCCAGTGTTCGTCCAGAATTGATAGCTTCTATGTGGGCGCATTCCAGTAGATGCTGTTTAGAACAATTTAAATGAGAGGAATTGTTACTGATCTTACTGCATACTCAAATTTTTCTTATTTAGAGAGTAAAAGGATTTTTTGTATGATGGATGTATGACTTTTAAATGTGTTTCAATGTATGACCTCGATTGACTGTACCTGTCAGTTAAAATATTTAAGCAGCATAACTTTTAGTATTTTTGTTTTACTGTTTATTAATTATTTTGTGCAAAAACAGGACATACCCATTTTTCTGATGCCACTCATCCATCCATCCATCCATCCATTATCTACTGTTTAATCCTTTACTAGATTCGGGAGGGGGGGGGGTCCTCATGCTCATTTAAGAAGAAACCTTTCGGGTCCTTGGCAGATACACTCAGGAGAGGCCGCCAATCTTTCGCTAGGCATATGCGTTCTAACACAGACAAACACACACTATATGGGCAATTTGAAACCTCCAATTTGAAGCACGTTTGTGGACTGTGAGAAGCTTAAAACCAGAGAACCCAAAGGAAACCCACACGGACACGGGTAGAACATGGAAACTACACCCAGATTGGGATTTGAACCTGAATCCCCAGCGCTGACAATCCACCAGGCCACCCTTTTGCTTATTATTTAAACCCACATAAATAGAATTTTCTGAAATTGGAAAAAAAAATAAAATCTATAATTTGCCAAAGTAATTTAATCTCTTCTCCTTTATTAGGGTCAAAGGGAGAATGTTTCAGGTGCTGGGCAGATACACCAAGGACAGGGCGCCAAACAATCACTGGGCACACACTTACATACACGCTTTATAGAGACAATTTATAGCAGCCAATTCACCTTGAATCTGTATTTTGACCTTTTAAGGAAACCGGAGAACCCGGCCAAAACCTACAAATGGTACTCGTCTGAGACATCTGTCAGTTTGGCATGAATTTGTGTTTTGCTTATTGTTCACGCATTAATTAATTGCTCAACATATTTAGACTGACCTTGTTCTTGTTTGTCACATGGTTCTTGTGTTTTATGTTTTTCTTGGGTCAAGTGTCTTTGGGGAACATCAGTCCATTCAGATCATGCCAGTTCCCTTTACTGCAAGACTTGTCTCAGTGGTTCACATCTTTCAGGGCATTGGGTGTAAGCACTTGTTTAATTTCCCTAGGTCTTTCTCTTTGTACTTTGCCGCTTTACCCCCAGTTTAGTTCAAAGTGTTCTTGTTTTCATTTCCAGCGCTAGTCTGCTTCTCTGTGGATTTGTCATTCGCCTGCTTAAGTTCTCATGCAGCCCGACTTTTTTCAACCAGCCCAAGCGAACTCATGTCACTTCACTACAAATTTCTCTCGATTGGCTCCCTGTAGCTGCTCGCATTTAGTACAAGACACTGACTCTGACCTACAGTTCCATTTCTGGATCTGTCCCCTCTTACCTTCACTCTATCTGGAGTGTATTGAAAATACACTCCGGCTCATTCACTTCGCTCCAGTGATGATTGCCGCTTGGTGATTTCACCTCACCAAGGAGCCAATTCTCACTCTGTGGCGTTTACCACTGAAATGGTGGAGTGGTCTTCTCAACTCGTAAGGCAGTATTACTTGGCATTTTTAAGAAACTACTGAAGACACATCTTTTTAATAAACACCTGTGGCAGGAAAAAAAGGATAAGAAAAATCAGGTTTGATAATTCTACAGTGTAGTTGTGTTGTTCTCATTTGTAAGACGCTTTGGATAAAAGCATCTGCTAAATGACTAAATGTGAATGTAAATGTAAGTTCTTGGTTGCCTGTGCACCCATTTAATGTAAAGGCTTCTTAGTTTCAGGATTCTTTGTAATAGTTGTGTAATTTATTTTGCGTTTATCCCTTTCATTTGAGGTCTACATTCTTTAAATATATAATATAAAATATATATAATATATGTATACTTCTGCTTTCGTTTATCTGTATTTTCTTGTGTTATCAAGTAGGTTCAAGTAGTTTATTAGTAGTAAAGTAGTAAGTATAAGTAGTAAATTGTCACAAAGCAGCTTTACAGTGTTATAAGCCTTTAACCCCCCAAAAAGCAAACTGAAGCAACAGTGGCAAGAAAAAAATTCCGTTATTGTTATTGTTGTTGGCAGAACCAAGGTTCATCTTCCTTGGGGGGGAACTATATAAGTTTATTGAGGGTGTCCTGCAGGACTGCCAGTCCAATAGAACTCCAGGTTCCATCCAGTAATCATCGTAGCCACAGTGCATAAGCAGAGCCATGGATGAAGAACTGATGACACCTTAAGAAAAAGTTTTAGAGCTAATGAAGCACAGTACTTAAGCAAAAAAAACAACATTTTTTCAGTTTGACACAGTGCAGCATGTGACTCCATAATGACTGACTAGAGCAGCAGAACTAAAAGGGGCAGATATTGCAGACTCTACTTTGTTGAGAGCATTAACCAGAATAGCATCATTTCAGTGCTACGCCCCCTACTAATGATGAGCTGAGTGAAGAGATCCCAGCAGATCCCAGAACACCAACCCAACACCACCAAGCCTGAGATCTACACCTTTATCTACAGGGAATTAATTAAATGCAATATGTAAATAAATTTGTTTTTAAAGATTAATAGTTAATTCAGAATCATGAACAGTAACTGGAATTCTATTCAAAAGTTGAGGAACCTTGTTGGAGAACGCTCTTCCACCAGCAGTAATTTTATTTATTCCAGGAGCTAAAAGTAATATTTCACTAGGTGAATAAATGCTTTGTCTGCTTGATTTGATCTTAGCCTTTTACTTGCTGCTATCTTGGGGCAGCGCTTTAGTCCCCTTACCTCAGACATTATAAGGTGTTTTGAATAACACATAGTGGCAGTCACGGCAAAACGCATTGTCTCCGTGTAGCTTAACAATTCTCTGATGCCTGAACTTTTAAGTAGCCAAAGGGAGTTACCAGAAATCCCAGGTCCAGAAATCCCAGGTCCACTGAAGTTACCAATGTGGCTTCTTGAGCAAGTCCCTTAACCCTCATTGCTCCAGAGATACTGTACTTACCCTTTTTAAAGCATCTGCTAAATGTCCTAAGGTATTGTAATATAATGTATGTTGTAAAGAAGGAATCTGTAGTTGAACAGGCTATAGTTAAACCTTTAACCTGCGATAATTATAGTTTTAGGTGTGGTCATTCCACTGAGACAGCATTGCTTTCCATGATTGACACACTTAAATCTGCCAAATCAAACATTCTATTCTCAGTAATCATTGTGCTGACCCTTTCTGCAACTTTCTATACAGTAAATCATCAGATCCTCCTTCCCACTCTATTCAACCTAGGTTCCTATGATATAACACTTGAATGGTTTTAATGCTATCTAAAAGGAAAGACCTTCAAAGTGTAATGTAATGGGGGATCTGCTCCCTCTTACATTAAATCTATCTTTCCAAAATTCACTCTGCCTTCTTCACGGCTCTGTAGTGATGAATGTTGCATGGTGATTCAACCTCACCTACAGGATGTAACCTGGATTTCTATTGGACTGGCAGTCCTGCAGGTAGCCCACAATGGACTTATATAGTTTTACAATTGTTATAGTTTTTCAAATTGCTGAATATGGCTGAATCTTGTCACTGTCGCTTCACTTACTCTTTGGGGGTTTCAGGTTTATAACACTGTAACACTGCTTTTTGACGATGTCCAGTACTATTGTAATCGGTGCTATACTACTTGAACTTAAACATGACCTACAGGACAATCTCTTGATCTGCCTCATCTTACCTTTAATTTATCTTTCCAGAATACACTCTTACACTTACCATTTAAAAAAAAACATCTCGAAATACGTCGCTTCCAGAAAGACTTATTATGATTTTTTTTTTTATTCTAGAAGCCAGATTGATAATGATTAGATTTGATTATACTATGGTGTAGCTATTTTTTACTTAGCTTTCTATCCTGACTTGTGTTGTTATCTTATTTGTAGTTAAGATAAAAGTGATAAAAGTATCTGCTAAATGGTGCAGTATGGTGACTTAGTGGTTAGCACGTTCGCCTCTCAGCGCTGGGGATTCCATGTTTAAAGCCCAGTCTGGGTGGAATTTCCATGTTCTTCCCGTATCCGTGTGGGTTTCCTCCTGGTTCCCCAGTATCCAAAAACATGGATTCAAGGTAAATTATATATAATTATCTAAACTATATATTCCCCATATAGTGTGTGTTTGTGAGTGAGTGTGCCCAGTGATAGCTTGGCGCCCTGTCCTGGGTGTATCTGCCTAGCGCCCGAAACATGCCCCCTTGGATTGGATAGGCATAGGAAACCCCCACCCCCCCACAACCCTAGTAAAGGATTAAGTGGAAGATAATGAATAAATGAATAAAACCCTCAAAAAGCAAGCAGAGGTAACAGTGACAGGGCATTTTTCTTTTTTGGGGAAAATAACCTTTGAGGAAAGAGGACTCAAAATTGGTGAAGTAGGAAACAATATAGGAAATTTAATGGGTCTTTTAATGGCCTACAGAACCATTTCTGGATCTTCCCCCTCCTACCTTCACTCTATCTTTTTTTAAAATACATTCCGACTCCAGTGATTATTGCCACCTGGCGATTTGACCTCACCGAGGAGCTAATTCTCACTCCGTGGAGTTCACCACTGCAAAATGGTGGAACGTTCTTCCTAACTCTGTCCGTAAGAATCACTAAACAGTTTTAAGAAACTACTGAAGACGCATCTCTTTAACAAATACCTGTTGTCGAAAAAAAAAAAAAAAAAAAAGGAAGGGGGGGGGGGCGCATCAAATAACAATCAGGTTTGATGATGTTCTCATTTGTAAGTCGCTTTGGATAAAAGCGTCTGCTAAATGACTAAATGTAAATGTCTTGGTGATGTCATAATAGCAAACATAAATGTTACCAATTATTAGAACAGAAACAGTTGAATTGTGGGAATATTATTTACAAAATGACCATTACCCTACAAGCCTCTTAGCTACGTGATTGTATCAGTCTCCCAGGTGACCTAGGCCATATTTGAAATTGCCCCACTGATACATTTAATGCCAGAACAGAACCACCAGTTTCACCAGAATCTTGGCAGAAATTCAGATAAGAGAAAGAAAGCAAACAAGTAGTAAAGTGCAGTGCAGACTTTGGCATCATTAACTAAATCAGCATTATTTAAAGAATATAAACAATAGAAAATTGGTCAGGAGGAATCCCTGGAATGTTCAAATGTCAGTGACATACAACCTTTTAATTGTGAGAAGAGTTATGTGGTGAAATAACAGTACAATTTTTGCTAGGTCAACAAGTTTTAAAACTTGCTGTCTGGAACTTTGTCTTGCACCCTGGGTCTTGCACAAAGCCCTTATTTTAACCCTACTGAGCATATTTGGACTGAAGTGGAACTTTGTAAGTCACATCGGCTCTGCTTACATGAGTGTTTGGCCTGGCACTGGCATACGCTTTTTTGACTGAATGCCTAGAAATTCCCACGGACAGACTTCCACCCTCCTAACGTGTAGGCTGTACATTTGCAAAGAAGGTGGAGACTTATTATGCCCGCTTAGGCTTGATGTTCTTCAGCTTATAGAGTATATTGCCATTTTAGTATCTTATTAAAAAAACTACTTAATCCTATCTATTATTTATTCAATTTATTTAAAGTGAAGATCATTTACCAAGGACAGCACAGTGGCTTTCCATGTTTTCCTCTCAGCACTCAGGATCCAGTTTTGAATCCCGATCTGGATGGAGTTTCCATGTTCTCACAGTGTTCGCATGGGTTTCCTCTGGATCTTCGGTTTCCTCCCACAGTCCAAAAACATTGATTCAGGGTAAACTGAATGCTCTGAACTGCTCCATATAGAGTGTGTTTATGTCTTGTGTCAGTGAGTGTGTCCAGCGTTAGATAGACCCTGTCCTAGGTGTATCTGCTGAGCATCTAAAACCCAAACATGACCCTAGTAGAGGATTAAGTTTACTATAATGAATGAATGAATGAATGAATTTACCAAGGGCGGCATGGTGGCTTAGTGATTACTACGTTTGCCTTTTAGTGCTGGGGTTTCAGGTTTGAATCCCAATCTGGGTGGAGTTTCCATGTTCTCTCCATGTCCATGTGGATTTCTTCCAGGTTCTCCGGTAAATTGCATGCTTTAAATTTTCCCATATTTTTTTTGTGTGTTTGTGTGTGTTTCAGTGTGTGTGCCCAGCGATAGATAGAGGCACTAGTAGAGGATCAAGTGGATAATGAACTACTGAATTCATGAATGATAATTCACCAAAATTCTCCTGCTGCTGTAGTGAATTTTCAGGATAATAAGAGTTTATCTGTCACTTGATGAGACTTCATATATGCTGGTAAAAAAATCTAGAAAAAGTATTTTATAAGATACAAAAATTAACCAAGCAATAGCCTATTGAAATAAGTTGCTTTATCTAAATAGTAGTTATTTTCTGCATTAAATGACGTCAATTATTTATTATTGAATAGTTAACGCTCTTGGAAAGAATTCCAAATCATTTATGGCACAGTCCAGGTTCCTCTTAGTGTAACAGTATCCTTTCTTAGGAAGTACAAATCCTGTGGCTGCTGATCTTCTATAAATTAGATTTTCTGTCATCCCGCCGACCTGTAGGTTTCCAGAGCACTTTGTGCCCATGTGAAGTCTTATTATTATTACAGAGATCAAAGTACCAGGTTGAACTAATTAAACTTTGCTTACTGCATTACGCCTTAGTTTTTATTTTTACCTGACGTCTACGTAGAATTCACTTATTTTTACATATTATATTCACCAACAAAATGGAAGTTTGACACTAATTAAAAGGTCAGATATTAAAGTCTCTTTAATAATATGTTCACGTTTTTAACATTGTAGGCTTTATAATAGTTTCCAAAAATAACTTAATATAGTATTAGATAATAGTGCATTTAGTTTAGAACTATATCATCTTATAAATTAAAGACAGCCATAATCAGATAATATTAAATAAAAAATGTGCCAATTTGTGTTAAGGAAGAAGCTTGGGCCAGTCATTTAGCATTTTAGGTAAAATGGCTAAAAAAACATCCTAAACAGGTCATTAGTCCATCACAGGGCAGACAGACCGTTCAAAATATTTACTCAATATACACCCAGTTCATATGATTTACAGTGTATTTGGACTATGAAAAGAAATAAAAGCTACCACAACAAACCTGAAAGAAAAAGTAAGATCTATGCTGATTGGACCAATAAATGTTGGACCAGTGTTCCAAGAGCCACCAGGTTTTTTAACTCCTTACACACACACACACACACACACACACACACACACACACACACACACACACACACACACACACTACTTTGCACAATATACATTAATCATTCTTTTTATTAATACCTGCACTACCATCTATCTGTCTGTCTGTCTGTCTATAAATAATGGCCACTTTAATGGAGGCGTACCCAACAGCACCTTGAACCTTCTGAACTGCACCAGTTGACAGATTCAAATAATTTTTCAATCATTCTGCATGACAATTGGCCCATTTAAACCTGATAGCTTCTTGCTTTTGCTGCAAATGAACTGTAGGTATCAACAGCCTGTTTACCTCATTCCATAAATGCATTATAAGATAAATATCTGGAGATTGGGAAGGCCAGGTACGAAAGGAAAACTTGCCATGCTGTTCCTGGAACTTATCCATTATTATATGTACCCTGCTTGCTGCTAAAAAGGTCATTCTGCTTTTGCTAGCACTATGGAATTAAAGAAAAATTTAATGGCTAGGAGCTGTTTATTTGCTTAGAAATTCATTACATTTCACCCCAAAATAACCCACTAAGAAGCAACAAATTACCATTTATACCATTTGCGGGAAAAGTAATCACTATCCACGCAAACCAGGCAAAGTGGCTAGTAGTTTAATAATGATAAAAGGTAAATTGACATTCCAAAATTGCCCTAGGTGTGAATGTGCTTAAGTGTTTGTTCTGCAATAGACTGGTAACCTATTGCATGCTGAAAAAGGCTCCATCAAGAGCCAAAATCCAGATCGAGTGACTTAGTGGTTAGCACAATTGTTCTCAGAGCTGGGGATCCAGGTTTAAATCCCGAACTGTGTGGAGTTTCCATATTCTCCTCGTGTCCGTGGGTTTTCTCCAGGTTCTCTGGTTTCCTCCCACAGTCCAAAACAATAATTTCAAGGTAAATTGGCTGCTCTAAGTTGCCCGATATAGTGTGTGAGTGTGTGCACAGTGATGGATTGGCCTCCTGTACTGAGTGTATCTGCCCAGCACCTGAAACGTTCTCCCCTGGATGGGCATGGGGGTCCACTGCGACCCTAATAGAGGATAAAGCAGAAGATAAATAGATGATCATTTGACTCAGCATTATATATTATTTTATTTCACAAAAATGTTTTGTGAAACTATAGCATTAACAGCAAATGATACTTAGTGACACTGTTGGCAACTTTAATAACTGCATTGATGCCAGTTTTTAAACAGCTTTTGCAAATATTTGATATAGAAAATGTTTTACCATTGAAATGTAAGAGAATCGTTGTTTTTTCACTAAGCATCTGCTTTCAATCGCTTTAAATTCTTAGTATTTCCAAACAGTTTACATCTAAGGACAACCAGTACAAAACTGAGGATCATTTGCCATCTTTCAGCAAAATTAAGCTTGGTAATGCTTCCCAGGCAAACTCTATGATCTGTTTGTCTATGTCACACAAGTTTATACTCTATCTGCTTCATGTGCAAAGCATCTTCTACATAGAGAAAGTCATTTTGGTTTTCAAATTTGGGTTTGGATTCAAATGTTTCTTCTTGGAATCTATTTTTGGTTTCCAAGTGATATGGCCATATGTTTAAAAGTCTGTGGCCTTTGTTAGAGGAAGAATGCAGCGTATGTACAATTGGATGAAAAAAATCTGGCACTTTAACAGAACACAAACGCAGAGTTGTATTATGGTCAGTGTCTGGGTGGCTGTGTTAAGGGTCATGCTGAGCAAAATTGCCCTCAGGCTTTCAGGATGAGGATGAGCTGCAGGGCCACTAAAGACGACCCACAATGTTCCTGTGCAGTTTGGCTTACACAGCTGCCTTGCATTCTGATGAACTCTAATAAACAGCCTGGTAATCTGCAATCCAGTCTGTCTTATTTGCTTTGTTTTTGTTTCATCGTTTGTATGTTGGATATCTGTTGTGTGTCGGTTGGTTTAAAAAATCTTTAATATTAAATAAATTGCACTTGATGCCTGAAGTGTCATTGAACTGAACAGATCTACACATACAAGTATTTCTTTGATAAGGAAAAAGTTTATGTTTTTGCATCTAATAAAAAGAATATATATATATTTTTAAACAAAGAGGTGTTATATGCCATGCACGCAAAGCGGATAACAGTTACGCATCTTTCCCATGATTTATTCACAATAACGCACAACATTGAGTGCCTTATTGCTTTTATAAAACAGTTACATTCATTCATTCATCATCACCCGCTTTATCCTCTATTAGGGTGGGGTTCCCCATGCCTATCCAGGGGAGAACGTCTCAGGCGCTGGGCAGATACACCCAGGACAGGGCGCCAATCCATCGCTGGGCACACACTCACTCACTCACTCACTCAAGCACACTCTATATGGGGCAATTTGGAGAACTTAATGAACTTGATCCATGTTTTTGGACTGTGGGAGGAAACCAGAGAACACGGAGGAAACCCACACGGACACTGGGAGAACATGGAAACTCCACCCAGATGGGGATTCGAACCGGGAATCCCTAGCGTTGAGAGGCGAACGTGCTAACCACTAAGCCACCATGCCGCCCCTAGTTACAAACAAACTATAATAAAAATAATGTGGTTTGATTCATAAATTTGTTTACTGAAAGAAAAATCGTAAATAATCGGGTCTTCTGTTATATGATCTAGTCCATTTTTTTAAGTGATTTTTAAACACTGATTGCTGAGAAAAAGTTTTCCATTTTCGCTGACAATCTAAAAAAACCTGCCATCTAGAGGCCAAATTATAGAACACATTTTATATGCCCATTCAGGGGAGAACAGTGCGGGCGCTGGGACAGGGTTCCAAACTATCACTGACCAGAACTACCCATTTTATAATTATTATTATTTTAAATATTAGATTTTTTTTTTATCTGGATAAAGCAGCATTGTATGTGTAAAAAAAACAGCACTGTTATTTAAACTGGTACAATACAGGAATAAAATATACCTCTTTGACATATTTTTTTTCATCACTTTTTATATTTATTTTATATTTATTGTTAGAATTTATAACCTCTACAATTAATTAAAATGACATTTACAAAATGACCTCCTTAACATTCAAACATTAACATTCAACTAGCCTTCTTGAAACTGTTCTTGATTCTAAATCACTTACAATTCTTAAAGGTAAATAAAATATGTATTAACTTTGCATTAAATGCATCTTAGTAGATAAAGGTTTAGGTCAGAGATGGCATTTCACCTCTTTACCCAACTCACCGTTAGTAGAGAATGTAGCAGTGAAATGCTGCTATGCCATTGAGCCCATTTAGATGGTAATCTGTAGTTTCTGTCCCCTTTACTTTTGCTGCTTTAGTGAGTAGTACCAGGGTCACATGCTGCACTATGCTAATCTAACTGATTTTCTTGTCTGTTTTCATTTGTGGTATAACCAGCTACTATATAACACTGTTAGAGCACTACAGCCACTACCGTAGAAGACTTTGAGCATAACTTGTTCTTTGGGGTTTCAGACTTGGAACCCTGTAAAGCTGCTTTAAGAAATTAGTTCTATTGTGAAAAACTCTATACTATACTTTTGACCTTTCAGGACACTTATAACATAATGGCATATTTTGTAACAATATTTATGTGCCTTAACATAAGTAAACTGTTTATTGTTGCAGGGTGCAGTGTCAGCTAACTCTGCTCAGTCCAGTAAACACAGCACATAGCACCCTGGAACAAGAGAGTTCTGGACCATTTCCCATTGGCAGCTTTGGTGGACTCTATCACACCCTTACAATATCACTTTACAAAGATTACAGAACATAAGAGATTACTGTTTTGTTTTAATTAAAACAATCTACAAACATTTTTGTAATTTTTAGTACATTTTTAAGGATATAAAGTCTGATAGCCAACACTAAAATTAAATAAAATTAAAATAAAATTAAAATTAAA
The DNA here is from genome assembly GCA_019802435.1 of Corydoras maculifer. Classification (NCBI taxonomy): domain Eukaryota; kingdom Metazoa; phylum Chordata; class Actinopteri; order Siluriformes; family Callichthyidae; genus Corydoras; species Corydoras maculifer. The sequence continues at coordinate 347,522 of JAFMOD010000237.1, forward strand.
TTAAAATAAATAAAATAAAATTGTAAAGAAATCTTGCAACTGCCTTTGAATCATAAGGGTGACAAACCTCTTAACTCATATATACCCAGTTTGTTTTATCATTTTTAAACAATTTGTACAGTTTGTTCTGCAAATATTTTTTACTATTTGTTTGAATTGTTTCTCACATATTTTATCATAATAAAAGCACCTTCTGTAATAGGCCTATTTTACAATTGTATACATATATTATAAATATAAATTCATTCATTCATTCATTATCTCCCGCTTATTCTCTATTAGGGTCGCGGTGGGGTTCCCCATGCCCATCCAGGGGAGAACGTCTCGGGCGCTGGGCAGATAGACCCAGGACAGGGCGCCAATCCATCGCTGTATAAATATAAATTATATTCTTAAATCAATGTGCTACATCAAGAGATATCTAAAACATTATATGACTGATTATCTGGAATTTGGTAAAAAGAATAAAATGTCTGATTATTCCGACAGATTAATTTCTATTTGCCTTTTAACAGGATATTCGGAAGAATTAACACACAGGGTATGTGTGAACAGAGAAACTTTGTTCCCAACACACATTATGCCTGAAACATTAGCTTTGTCTGTTTGTTTCTAAACAAATACTACATTTACATGTAGATCAGCTTTTAAACTGTTTTAATATAAAGTTTCAAGCCTGTGCATTGCATTACATTTTCAAATGCAATGGGATACAATTGTAACTAGAGTGATCATTTGAAATAAGGCTTCAGTTTTGATCTTTGGTCTACTTTAAACATTTGCAGACTGTTTGTTTTGATCAATGGTAGTAGAGCCATGGTGTATATAGTGCATATGCCAGTAGACTGATGTTAGTATTGGGAAACTTTCTGGCTTCTAGAATTAAGAAGCCGAATTTAAAAAGATGTAAACTGGGAACATGAGCCAACATCTCCAGTTCTTAGTTGTATCTGAGGAAGTTCCCAGCCTCAGGCTGGGACTAATGAAAATCCCATGGTCTAAGCCTCCACACACTAGAATCCTCTTCATGGTCATTGTGTGATCACCTTTTATTAAATTAAGGTCATAGGTCACAGGGATGCTACACGACTCATTCCACGTCCACTCTAAACACACTTTGGGATTTATTTATTTTTAGCAATAGCTTGCATCCAAAGCAAGTCAGTTGGTGCCCAGATGGTCAGGCTCAGGCGCCTGTTGATGGATTCCTGCAGATAGGCATAAGGTCTCTGTCTACCACTGATTAGAATCAGCCTGTACTGCATATTAAAATGAAATATTTAAGCATAATGGATAAAACATACATCCATATTTTTCTACATTTTATTATTTATTCGCTTATAAATACTTAATGAATACATGATGTATAGTGGTACAAATGGAGGAAAAACTGGATAAATAGTAGAGTGGCTGATCCCAGGAATGCCTATGTAGGCTTTGTATAAAAAATACATGAATTGAAAAAGACAAATAAAGACAGACAGAGGTAAATTTACAAAAAAGAAACAAAAAAGGAATAAGTAAGAATAATGATGCGACATTGTATTGATGGAATGGATGGATGTGTGACTTGATTTTATTTGTTAATAAATAATCTAAATACATTTATAAGATGGGCAGTTCCAGTCCCTAAATCTGATTGGCTGAGCCGTTTGGCCAAGCCATGACATTATTGACAATAACGCACACCTCTGACCGCTTCACATTCATATAGTATGTGATATACAATACATTATTTTCCCAATGTTTTTATAAACTGTGCTCTGTAATTTGTTAAATAGATAGCAGTTTTTGACTGTTAGAGAAACCAGAAACCAGTTAATCAGCGATCAGCGTTCACTTTAAAAACCATACTAGGGTACATCGAAGAAGACCTAATTAATCAATTGAATTGAATTGAATGAATCAAACCTTGTTTTTCCTTGTTTTCTCATGTATTTTATACACATGCTACACGTTGTACATAACAACACCTCTTTCTTGTTATTTATTCACAAGAATGCTTGCCCTCTCCTGTTTTATTGCTTTATTAATGAACTAAAAAGATCAAACAAGCAATGAGTGGACCACAGAATAAAAATGAAGACAAAGATCAATAAGGGGTGCGATAATCATGACACAGTGGTTCCAATTTCACTGTAAATGTTGCTGTAAAACTGTTACACCCCTTGTATCAAATACACAAATAAAATCCATGTTTTTGGACTGCCGGGATGCAACCAGAGAACCCGGAGGAACTCACACAGACAGAACATGGAAACTCCAACAAGATTGCGTTTCGAACCTGGATCCCCAGTGCTGAGAGCCAAATATGCTAACCACTAACCTACCACACACCCCTAATTAAAAATGTTATTTAAAATGCAGGGATTTAAAATTTTTTAATGTATACTTCTTATTAAATAAAATTGAACAATAGAAGTTCACACATTTAAGCCTTATCACTATAGCTCATATGCCTTCAAATAATAAATATTCTACTCCACAATATATGTGTTCCGTCAGACAGACTGATAATACTATATTGTGTCTCAATAACACATTTAGGACTAAACATGAGGTCACAGAAAGGACAGACGTACAAAATACACACTCCTACAAAGACACACACATTCCACCTACTAAGGTTCTCAGAAACAAACTTAGAATAAAACTGCTTCCCAGACTGCTTCTGTCCTGCCTCATGACCCAGGGGTGATCAGCTGTCAGTCAAACTCTCAGCTGGCCAGTGTGTTGGAGAGAAACTGAGACAAGAATGGAAAAAACCAAGCGGAAGGACCGTCCTCGTTCCACATAGGATCAGCTCTCTACATTGAGGGCATATAATTAAATTACTGTCCTTCCCTTTCCTCTTTCAGACTTTAATGCAAACCTCAGGTTATCCTTTGGAAGATGGAACAAAGTCCTTTATATGTTCATTCCGTGTAGGGATCATTTTAAATGAAAGCTTTTATTGTTCAGCAAACAATGAAAATAACAAGTCTGACCTGTGAACTTGGAAAAAAACTTGTTTAATATCTAATCATATTAAGTAATACCAAATTGAAATAAATAAGTAAATATAATCATTACTTAAAAAAGCTTTACCCTGTAGTACTTTTACAACATTTAAAATTCTACATATCTACATTATTATATTGTTTAGCATTTTAAGCACCATTCGGAGTTGTTATATTTTATGCATTGTTTTGATCACACACATATTTTATGCATTGTTTTGATTAACAAATGTCCGAAAAAAATTCCTGCTTTTATATCCCATTTATAATGAATACACATAATGAATGAGTTGGTTGCATCATGATCTGTACCAAATCTTCACTTCTCTCACAAAAAAATTGACAGAAAATGTTAGGAAAAAAGAATAATGCCATACAACATAGATTTGTGTTGAAAATGTGTAGGGAAGAAATTTCTTACTACTTGAATTTGGACAAATGACCTCTTAATTATACGAAAGAATTGAATAAATTCCAAGATTTATTGCAACGAGATAACTATGGTTTTGGGTATCATATAAAACAGAAAAGACGTGACTGTTCTTACACTTACATTTACATTTAGTCATTTAGCAGATGCTTTTATCCAAAGCTACTTACAAATGAGAACAATACAGGTCAGTAGTTATGGAGAAAACCAGCTACACTGTAGAATTATCAAACCTGATCAATATCTGATCCTGCACCCCCCCCCCCTTTTTTTATACAACAGGTATTTGTTAAAAAGATGCGTCTTTAGTAGTAAAAATGCCAAGTGACGCTGCCTTACGGACAGAGTTGGGAAGATCGTTCCACCATTGTGCAGTGGTGAATGCCATGGAGTGAGAATTAGCTCCTCGGTGAGGTGGAATTGCCAGGCGGCAATCATCACTGGAGTGAAGTGAACGAGTCGGAGTGTACTTTAAAAAAATAGAATTAAGGTAAGAGGGGGAAGATCCATTAATGGTCCTGTAGGTCAGAGTCAGTAACTTGTACTGAATGCCAGTAGCTAAAGGGAGTTAATGGAGACTCACTTCAGGGTGAGGATGCTCTAACTCAAATTAGGCCTATGGTAAAAGGAATTTATGCTAAATTATACTTTTGAAATTGGGCTAGCTGTATTTTACCATATATATATATATATATATATATATATATATATATATATATATATATATATATATATATATATATATATATTTATATTTATATACATCTATAGTTCATTCATTCATTATCTTTCTCCTAATCCTCTTCTAGAGTTCCTATGCCCATCCAGGGGAGAACATTTTAGGCGCTGGACAGAAACACCCAGGACAGGGCACCAATCTATTGCTGAGTACACTTATTCACACAGACACACACACACACACACACACAAACACACTACATGAGGCAATTTAGAGCATTTAATTTGCCATGAATCAATCTAATAAAATATTTCATAAAAAGCCTTCCACTCAACAACATTTAAAATTCTACTTTATCTCTGTCTTTTTTAAGATTATATCTACTAGCTTCTTCACAGGAGTTACATTATTATCATGTTAAGCATTTTGAGCACCATTCGGAGCACCATAGTCAGCTAACCAATGTGGTTAAGTGCTAAGCAAGAAGCAAAGCAAAAATTTTACCCTGTAAAACTGCAGGTGTCTATTTTAAAAGAAGTAGAAATAGACATCTGACCACAGAGGGGAAAAAGTGAGAGTAAGAATGTAAGTGGGCTTAACCTAGGGAAAGCAGGTTACAAAGTAACAGAGCTTATGAGGCTCACCTTTAACTCGGCCTATTCAGATCCTGAATCAAGTGAGTTGGACAGCAGAAGGCAGCGATTGAGGCCGCGGACAACACACTGGACTGATTTCCTGTGCGGGGTCATGTCAGGGACAGGTTCAGCAGCCTCAGGTTCAGGAAACGAGAGTAGCCACAAAGCCAGGCTGAGCAGGAGGGAAAGGGTTAGGCGCGTGAGCACTTATTAGAAATCCGACTGGAAATGCTGGTGGAAAGTTTAAATCTCCAGAGAACGTGTTCTGGCCTACTTAACTTTCAGCAGACTTGGAATAAGAATTAGTACATGAGTCATTTAATTCCTCTAAGTAATGTTAGAATATCTGAACAAAGTTATTGGGTGTATTTCATGTAGTAGATTGTACGGGTGTATTTCATGTAGTACCATGTGTTCTATGGTACATATATCAGAATAAACAAAGTTACAGCTTTATTAAAAAAAATATTTTTTTTCTATATACAGTACGTTAAATGTCTATTTTGTAAATTATTTTCCCTCTTAGTTTTTTTTTATTGCTTCCTAAACTGAAATTGCCACTAAAATCTTATGTACAGTTTAGTTTGAGTTCATATTGTAAAGTAAAAATGATGCTCTGGGACTTGATTTGACTGTGAACAGAATTTGGTGCTGAGGTGAAAATGTTGAATCTTGAAGACAAGCCAAAAACTGTGCTGTCCTGTCCTCTGGATTGGATTTTCTTCGCTAGGGTTTTAATTTCACGCACACCCGATCACCTTAGGCTACAGTGGAAATGCACTTGTATGTAATCTGAGTCACATTCTCCAAGTAAAATTCATAAATGCTCCTGGAACAAACATAAAGAGCCTTCTAAAGCAAATACTGTTTCTAGTCACATTTTTGCATAATTTTAAAATCAACCCAAAATTATACTCAGGCCATACATAATGGGTCTATAGGGCCAAATAATTGTTGTATGATATAAAGAGTTATTTTGATTTGTTATGCGTCGTTCTTGGTCATGGTTAACAAATGTCAGAAAAGGATTCCGCTTTTATTGTCGTTGTTTTTTTTAATTGTTTTTTGTTTATAATTCATTCAGATAATAATGAGCTAGTTGCATGGCACAACAAAACAGGACATCGTTAACTGTACCAAATCTTCACTTTTCTTACAAAAACCTCATAAAATTGGCAGAAAATGTAAAGAGAATCAAATTATGCCATACAACATTGTATTTATATACTATATACAATTCGAAGATCATAAACTTGTATTTTAATTGTGTAAGAAAGAATTTTCTTTCTGCCTAAATTTCTGTTTAACTGTTTAAATTTGTACAATGGACCTCCTAATCATGAGGAAGAACTTTAATTAATTAAAAACATATATATATTAAAAAGAGATAACCATGGTTTGGGTATCATGTAAAACAGAAAAATGGCATGTACCTCAGGCCATTAGACTGTACAGCCTCTCTCTAGGTGGGAGGAGGGACAACGGATAGGATGGGGCATTAGCCTGACCACCACAATAATATCATGAACAGACTGTGTAAAATAACTTATAAATTATAATAGCATAATAATTATCTGCAGATTTTATTTAAAAAAAAAAGGATTTTTTGTGCAGTTTATAATATATTTACTTTGTAAATATCTATGTTATATTTCTGTGTTTTTACCTATTTTTGTTTTGCTACTGGTATCTTAATTTCAGATCCAAAAATCCTTACTTTATTTTATCTTATCTTATATTTTGTTATCTTATCTATTCTTATCGTAAATTTTCTTGTCTTACGCAAGTAAATACGTTTTCTCAACTTTGGCCCTAAATTTTTTTTATTAATTAATTCACTGAAAAGTTTCATTAAAAAGCAAGAGCCAAGTCTTCGCAGATAAGTATTAGTTTAGTTTAGATTAGATTAGATTAAACTTTTGGAGGAAGGAACCCTGAGGAAACCCTATATATATATATATATATATATATATATATATATATATATATATATATATATATATATATATATATATATATATATATATATATGTGTGTGTGTGTGTGTGTGTGTGTGTGTGTGTATATAAATATATATATATATATATATTCATTCATTCATTCATTCATTCATTATCTCCCACTTACCCTCTATTAGGGTCGCGGTGGGGTTCCCCATGCCCATCCAGGGGAGAACGTCTCGGGCGCTGGGCAGATAGACCCAGGACAGGGCGCCAATCCATCGCTGGGCACACACTCACTCACACAAACACACTCTAAATTGGGCAATTTTTGAGAATTCAATTAACTTGATCCATGTTTTTGGACTGTGGGAGGAAACCGGAGAACCCGGAGGAAACCCACGCAGACACGGGGAGAACATGGAAACTCCACCCAGATGGGGATTCGAACCGGGAATCCCTAGCGCTGAGAGGTGAATGTGCTAAGCCACCGTGCCGCCGTATATGCCGTATATATATATATATATATATATATATATATATATATATATATATATATATATATATATATATAAATGTGAGTGTGTACCCAGCGATAGATTGGCGCTCTGTCCTGGGTGTATCTGCCTAGGATGGGCATGGGGAACCCACCTGCGACCCTAAAATAGGAGGATAAAGATATATATATAACGTATGTGTGTGTGTGTGTGTGTGTGTGTTTGTGTACATACATAGACATATAAATATAAATATGATAGATGCTGTATATCGTATAGGGTTAACGCAACAAGCTAATATAAAATTTGGATTAACCTAATGAAACTGTACTAACGCACTTGTTTACGAGGTTCGCTGCAGGACGCAGCGGTGATGATGCTCACACGGTTTCATTACCAGAAAACGAAACTTAAATCAAAACCGTTTTAGGGCTTTTAGTTATCACAGCTAAATAAAATTAATTTGGAAATGTATTTTCGTTCATTTTATTCAAATCGTATACATATTTTATTTCGAAACTATGAATAATGATTGCTTCATTTAATAAGAAAAAAAGATTAATTATGTCGCTCCACAAATTTAATACACCAAAAGTAATGTAAACAAGTTATTTCTGTAGTTTTACCTTGTGCATTAAATGATTTCACTCGTAGTCACAGTTCACATTTTACAGTTTTGTTTGAACTGTTTTTCATTCGTTAAATTATTATAGAAACGTAACAAAAATTTATTTATGCATAAAACTTGCCGACTTGGCTGAACAGTGGTGCAGCTCACATTGCTATAAATTTAAATGTTATTTCATGATGCTAAATAAAAGGAAGCATTGCATAGTGTACCGAAAGGACACATTTTAAAGAACTTATTCATAATATACCTTATACATACATTGGTCAGCGGGTTACAGCATTCCAAATGCATTTTTCAAAAGTTGTAATATTCTGACCTGACAAGGTTTTAAATAATGTTTATGATCTTCAGGTCGGAAGAAAGCGACTCCTAAGTGCGCTCACTGAAGTAAATGGATCTAGTGTTTACATACATGTCCATCACTCAGACTCCTTTCGGCCCTGCAGCCATCACTGAACGCTCTCAGTCCTACCAAAGCTCTGTAAGCACCCTGGCTTTCTCAGATCGCTCGCAGAGATTGGAACCGCTTTGTCAGTTTCGTACATTTTTAGGTTCTTGACGAAGTCCTTAAGGTCAGTGACCTGCAGGCTGCAGGTTTTATTTCAGTATTTGCGCCATTGTATGAATACAATAATCCTACATATGAAATCTTATGTATGGAAGGCTATTTTTTTGATGATGTGTAGTATTCATGTACTTAGTTTTCCTTTACAAAGTTGGCATATGAGCACCCTACTCTTTGTTGGTCTTTTTCATTCATGACCTTTTATTTGTTTTGACAGATCTAACAGTTATGTTTGAACACGCGCTGCTTCAAAATGTACCACAAACAGACAGACGGACCGTTTATTATTGGAAGTTAACTTTTTTTTTACAAAACAGAAAATGAAATGGATTAAATGGTTTAAAAGGTCTTTAAGACTAGAGAATTATACAGAAACATAAAAACTACATAAGGATGATGACGATGATAATAATAATATTCATAACATAATAACGATATTATTATTATTTATTATTATTATTATTATTATTATTATTATTATTATTATTATTATTATTGTTATTATTATCCATTTATCCATTATCTTCCTCTTATTTCTCCACAATTTGGAGCATTCATTTTACATTGATCCATGTTTTTAGACTGTGGAATGAAACAGGATAACTTGAAGGAAACCTGCCGGACACGGGGAGAACATGGAAACTCTACCAAGATTGGGATTCAACCTTATTCCTCAGCGCTAACCACTAAGCCACCGTGCTTTTTTTATTGTTAACATTATTATTATTATTATTATTATTATTATTATTATTATTATTATTATTATTATTATTATTATTATTATTATTATTACTATTAGTTTATTTTTCGCTATTGTATTTACTGTCATATTAACAAAATATTACAGAAAACAAAGCCACACAAAGTTTTTTCCGTACCTATAAAATCAATTAATATGATGCTATTTAAAAATGATAAAATTAATATACTATGCGTATAGTGTTGGTTTTTGTTTCCAAACGACTTATAATTTGAAGTTCATACAATTTTTAACTTTTGAACTAATCATGCTTTACAGCACTTTTAGTTTTCAGAAATCCATAGTACAGTGTGCTTTTACCGAAGAAGATTAAAGAAATCAGTTAAGACATATCCAGGCTTTGACTCTAAATTAGCTTGAGTTTCTAAACATTTATTGAAATATTTACTACATGTGGCCTGTTTTTAACGAATAAGAAATGTAATTCATCAATACGTGTTGGGATGCTTCTCAGTTGCATTTTACTCCTTCACTTTAAACAGTGTGTTTTAAAGGAATTGGTGTCACACGTAAAAGTACAGCTTTCAAATTAAATTTGCCTTATTTTATCATATGACGATCATATCGTATCGTGGCACTTATAAGAGGTTACTTTAATTATACCTTTATTAAAAGGTCGTGATTGTTGTAGCAAAGGACCTTTAACAAGCTTGGGGTTAGTCTCCTTCTTTGAAAAAAACTTTCCCTGATTAGTGCCGACAAATAGTTAATTATACAGACAGGACCTGCACGAGATTAAATTCTTGCAGGATTGAATGAGACCGCTGCGCTTTACACCCCACTTCTCGTTTCACGGCTCTTTGATTCTGCGTTTTAACTCCGCCCACGTGAACATGGAGAGAATCTGATGCTCGAGGAGGGAAATCGTCGCCTTGTGCCGAAACTCCACAATTGCGTTTTCTCTGAGCGGCAGGCCGGGAGTGCGCACGGCGCAGTGAGATGGAGACGGAGAATTGTTTGGCCTTCGCTTCTCCTCCGAGCAGGACTCCGCCGCAGCAATCCCCGGGTTTGGAGCCGAATCCCAGCTCGTTCTTTCAGTGCGACGAGCTGCAGAAAGCTCCGCACGCTCATGTGGCGCAGGGGCCCGCGGGACGCAGCGCCTTCTACACTGCGCGCTACGCTGGCGCTCACAGTGACTTCACGCACAGCCTCAGCGGCTCTCCATCAGCGAAGCACAAGTATCTGGACAGTACATCAGAAAAGAGCTTAGCAGTAAACGAGAAGAGTTCGTTGTATGAGAATAGTTCCACTGGTAAGTAAATAAAAACAGAGAAGTTTTCCGTCTGAACATTAAAACAATAACAATTACAATTGTACGCTATAGAAATATTAATAATGAACAATAACCATTACAATATTTTATACATATAGAAATAACAAAAACAACAACAACAACAATAATAATAATTTTATTAATAATAATAATAATAATAATAATAATAATTAATACTAATACTACTACTATTACTACTACTACTACTACTAATAATAATAATAATAATTAATACTAATACTACTACTACTACTAATAATAATAATAATATTTATTATTATTATTATTTTTATTATTATTATTGTTGTTATTATTATTATAGTAGTAGTAGTAGTGGTATTTACATAATTATCGTTATTGTTATTGTAATTGGTATTATTATTATTAGTATTATTATTATTATTATTATAACTACTATTATTGTTGTTGTTGTTGTTATTAGTAGTAGTAGTAGTTGTATTATTATTATTATTATTATTATTATTATTATTATTATTATTATTATTATTAGTCGTATTATTGTTATTATTATTATTATTATTATTATTATTATTATTATTATTATTATTATTGTTATTATTATTATTATTATTATTATTATTATTGTTATTATTATTATTATTAGTCGTATTATTGTTATTATTATTATTATTATTATTATTATTATTATTATTATTGTTATTATTATTATTATTATTATTATTATTGTTGTTGTTGTTGTTGTTGTTTTTGTTATTTCTATATGTATAAAATATTGTAATGGTTATTGTTCATTATTAATGATGTCGTAGTAATGTCTGTCAGTATAGTAAGATATAGCTTATAAATGTTTTATTTTCACTATTTTTACAGGCTTACTTATTGAATTTTTGTGGCGTGATATAAATTTTTAATAAAACGCACTAGGAATAAATTGAAGACTAGACGGTATGCAGCGTTTAGTGCAAATGATTTTATTTTGACAGCTGTATGCTGATGTTTTAAATAAAATGTTTATAAAACACGACATGTTTACCCCACCTTAAAAATTAAAAGGGATAGATTCACATTACGCCCCTTGTAAAAAAAAAATACAATCTAGATAGACTAAACAGTTTTTGTTGTTGTTGTTGTAAAGGTACGATAGTTACGTAAAAAAAGTAACGAAGGCCATCAATTTAAAATAGACATAAGCTATGGAAGGTAGGTCCAAAAATCGGTTGCCAAAAGTAACATCTTAGGCTGTAGAAAGTGTCAGAACATTTAGATTGTAAACTTTGATTATTACTTTGATCACAGCTTTTCAATATTTTAATTTACTTCTGAGTTAGTCAAAAATAAATGCGATTTTAAATAACTGCATGTTATAATAAGTAAAATATTGTAAAGAATGTATAATATTGATTATGCTAAAAAAATAAATAAATAAATAAATAAATAAAATAATAATAATAATAATAATAATAATAATAATAATAATAATAATAATAATAATAATAATAATAGTCAGATTTTTAACCATTAAACTTTGGTTCCAAGTGAGTTTATTGAACATTCTTAAGCCAATGCCATCAGTTATGATTAAAAAAAAGTAACTAATGGCTTTTTGACAATTTTGGTTTGGACTGAAAAAGATTAAGGTATAATTTATAGCGTAATATATTAGATAAATGAAACCCTACTTCACCCTACGTTAAAGTCTCAAATATTATTTTCTTTAATTAGATGCGGTTTTGTCTTAACTAGAAACTCCAGACACTTGAGTAACTAACTATAGGCTTTCAAAATCATCACATTCAAAATCGGAACGTTATTCTGTCCAAGAAAATTCATCGAGTGAGGCTACAAGAATGTGCATGTAACGCGAAGAAAACACTTTTATAAACGTTTACAATCGTAAAATCCTACTTAATTTCTCAGCCTATTTGTAAATCTTCAGTGTAAAATGGCTACGTCGTAACCTGGATCTCATGTGCAGTAGTGCGTTAAAAAAGAGAGGGGTCAGTAATCTTCCTTCAGGCTACAGCGACATTTATATAGTTTACAAAAGAATAATGTAATTTGTATTCTATTGAATAGTATTTTGTGATTACACGCCACAAACGTTAAACTCAAGTTCTGTGACTTGAAATGTCACGTCATTTTAGTAGATTATTTTTAAATGTGTATATTTAATAACCTTTAAGATCTATTCCTGCGATATGCGATATGTCCTATTTATTATTATTATTATTTATTTATTAATTTTCACTTTATTTGTTGAGTTCCTCTAAGTTTTGATAAAATACATTTTTAAATTAGTTTTTTCCAAGTTAAAATGAAAAACTTTGCTTGCGTTCCCGATTCGACTTGTTTTGGACTGATGTTAAAAAGAAATTTTGTGGACTTTAGAAAATATGAAAATGAAAAAAGATGCTAAATAAGTTAGGAAACATTAAAAGTAAAAAGGTAGACAACACGTTTTTCTGAAGTTGCTATGAAATCACAACATATGTGATATATATAAATATAGGTTTTAAATCTTTATATTTTACCCATATATATATATACACACACACACAATATATATATATATATATATATATATATATATATATATATATATATATATATATATATATATACATATACATATATTGAATTACACATGCTTACACTCAATTACTACCATTTTTATCTTGTCATAACATTTAGACCTAAAAATATTTATGGCCCAAAGAAAACCACTCTTTAATTAATTTGTAATTATACTAGATACCATTCTGTATCAGTACTCAGTACAATATACTAAACTCTGCACTGCATTGTAAAATACAGTATTTTGATTATCTGGATGTGTTTAAATTCTCCTGCTGAAAGCTGCAGTGTAAAAATCCATAGATTACAACATGCCATGAGTTTTGACTTCTTCCAGTCCTGTGTTCAAATAACTCAATAATTAATTCTAATAATTGCAAACAATGCACTTTTATTATAAGCACTTTTTCATTTGCAGTCAAAAGTCATTTTGTTACTGTTAGTATTAATGTTTTCAAACATTCATTCATTCATTCATTATCTCCCGCTTTATCCTCTATTAGGGTCGCGGTGGGGTTCCCCATGCCCCTCCAGGGGAGAACGTCTCGGGCGATGGGCAAATGGACCCAGGACAGGGCGCCAATCCATCGCTGGGCACACACTCACTCACACAGACACACTCTATATGGGGCAATTTTTAAAATTCAATTGACTTGATCCATGTTTTTGGACTGTGGGAGGAAACCGGAAAACCCGAAGGAAACCCACGCAGACACGGGGAGAACATGGAAACTCCACCCAGATGGGGATTCAAACCGGGAATCCCTAGTGCTGAGAGGCAAACGTGCTAACCACTAAGCCACCGTGCTGCCTGTTTTCAAACAGTAAATTTGAACATAAACTAGCTGTTTATAAACTAGCTGTTATCTTTTGTTTAACAAATTCACCATTTTCAAACTTTTTTTTATGTTAAATCTGTTCAAAATATCTTTATTTATATAATTTATATAGAAATTTTTATTTTTATGTTGCATATCATTTAGCATTAAATTTCTTTAGACAAATTTTTAAGTACAGTTTTATTTACAATAAAGCCCAACTGACAGATGCAACTGTACAGAATTTTAAATCCTGTCAATTTTCTAAATATTCAAGAGGACATTTTACAATGTTTTTTTTTCAGTATTTTAAATCATGTTATTGTTTTGTAACATCTATGGGGAAAACACATTTAATTATATAATACATTACAATAAAATTATCTTTAACTGATCAAATATTTAAATTAACAGATAAACATATTTTATAGACCACGATTCTAACTAGGGGTGTGATGCTGAAACTCAGTGTTTAGAAAGATCAACGTTTATTACAGGGCATGTGGTGTATTTAGATTGTGAGAGGTAGCCAAAAAAACTCATTCAAACATTCAAGTGCAGAAGAACATGCTTACTTAGTACAAAAATGACTCTACCGGCCTGCCTGGGGATCCCAGACCTTTTTGCTATAAGGTTTTTAGCTATATGGCTATAGTTGTTGCACTACCATGCCCCCCCCCCCACACACACACACATTTTGTCAAAAGACTCTATAATTTAGACCCTATACTTAGACATGAAAGACTGCTAATTTTTAAAGAAAGCTAATTTATTTTATTATAGCTATTATACTATTTTTAAATATTATTTGGTAGTAATAATTCATTGATGGCATTTTTAATCACCATACTGTATTTGGATTTTCATGTTATTTCACATTTTTGCAAGTTTAAGATTATCTCAAGTAGAAGTACAGACAGAACAGAAATTGAACCTTATTAATTTGAAAATATCAATAAAACAAGGTGATGGTAATGGTGACATAAACAAGGTAAATTGTACTTTCATGAATGTCAAGTATCACCATCACTAAGTAAAAATATTTTTTACATGCATTTTCTCTATATAAACTGAAGACATATATTAAATCTAATAAGATACTGAATAAAAATATCAAACTAGCAAAATATAAAGTTAAAAATATTTCATACTTGGATAGTTGTAGTTAATAATATAAGTTGTTTGAAGCATCATTTGATTTCTACAAAACTGCCAAAATAAGATTTGGGCCTGCACTGAATAATGTTAAAGCTGAATGATTTACAAACAACAACTCAATTTCTTTGTTGAATGACCACCACTGTGCATGTACTAAAAAACGCAAAATAACAATAAAGTATTAAATAGTTAGCATGAGTAAAATATCAGATTTGCTATATGGGTAAATGTGTGTGTGTGTGTGTGTGTGTGTGTTGTGTTTATCAAGCAATTGTATAATTACTCAGTCTGTATAAAAATAAGATTTAAAGATTTATAGACATCAGTGGCATGTTTCTTTATAGACCATTTGTAGCTGTTTTTTTAACAATGGTTTGTTGTAAAGGACATTAAAATTTAGAATGTAGACTTTCGTGAGGAACAGACTGCTGCAATAATCACACATATGCAGAAGAAGACATTAGAATGATGTCAAGATCAATAAATGGATTCACTTTAAGAGTCTCCAAAACATAATTTTTTCTACCGTGCATAAATATAAATAATATATTAAAATAAACCAAAAATTATTTTATAATTATAGAAATACTACTACTAATAATGTAATCAATCATCATCCTATATATAAAATTGTGATAATACACAGACATTTTATCCAATCATGTTATAAACATGGTATATATTATTTTAAATCCTCTTCCCAGCAATTTCCACAGGTTTTTTAGACACTTGTTGACTTACCCTTTTAATTCCAATCCTTGTATCCCTGTTAATGAAAGTATTTTAGTAAAAAAGTAGTCTAAAATTATCTGTTCAAAAACTATATATACAGTGGGTTGCAAAAGTATTCATACCCCTTGAACTTTTCCATATTTTGTCACATTACAACCACAAACATAAATATATTTCACTGGAATTTAATGTGAAAGACCAACACAAAGTGGTATACAATTGTGAAGTGGAATGAAAGTTATACATGAATCAACAATTTTTTTACAAATAAAAAACTGAAAAGTGCGATGTGCAAAATTATTCAGCCCCCTTTTCCCTGAGTGCA